>JAKCOZ010000055.1:3503871-3724306 GCA_022605955.1 Rallus limicola
AAGCGTGGGGGGGGACATGCACATGCAGGCACCCTCAGGGTGGGGAGGGGATGTGGGGGGGGGAGGGTGGCACCGGGCACCAGGACCCTCCCACCACCCTCCAGCTCCTCTCCTGCCTCTGAATTACCAGCAAGTCAGGGAGGGGGGGGGGGTGTGAAGGGAACTGCTGCCAGCAGCAGGCACGGGCAGGGCAGCGGGCACGTATCCCTGAGTGCGTTGGCAGGGCTGTGGCCAGCTCTCCTTCCTCCCCATCCCCATCCCCATCCCCATCCTCATCATCACCCCCCCCCCCCACCGTCCCCATCCCTGGGGGTTCCCCACCGGCCCCTGGCTGCAGAGGGAAATTTGGGGAGCTGAAGGACACTATCAGGCAGATTTAAGGCTAGGCTTTTGTACAGCAGCTATAGAAAAATAAACACTCATCTCCAGAGAGGCAGGGGAAGGGCTCTCTGGTGTATGGCTGTGGCACACGGGTGGGCACCAGGGTGCAGGGAGCCAGGGGAAGGAGCATGGCATCGGGGCTCAGCACCGGCCTGAGGGCCTGCCAGCACCCAAGGGATGGGCTGTCCCCCCTCCATCACCCCACAGGAATGCCTAAAGGGGGGAATGACATAGGATAGGGATGGGGTGTCCCCCCCTCCATCACCCCACAGGAATGCCTTTAGGGGGGATGACATGGGACAGGGATGGGGTGTCCCCCCCTCCATCACCCCACAGGAATGCCTTCAGGGGGGATGACATGGGACAGGGCTGGGTGTTTTGGTAAGGGTATGGAGACTGACTGGTAATCCAGGACCCACCTCTAGATGTGACCAAGGGTGCTCTGCAAGGAAAGCAACGGGGGGAAAGAAAGAGTCCTGCAAAGTAACAAGGGGAATGCTTTCCCGTGGTGGGGGTCCCTTCTCCATCCATCCATCCATGCATCCATCCACCCACCCATCCATCTATCCATCCATCCATCCATCCATCCATCCACTGATCCATCTATCCATCCATCCATCCATCCATCCATGCATGCATGCATCCATCCATCCATCCATCTATCCATTGATCCATCTATCCATCCATCCATCTATCCATCCATCCATCCATCCATCCATCCATCCATCCATGTATCCATCTATTCATCCATCCATCCATCTATTCATCCATCCATCCATCCATCCATCCATCCATCCATCCATCTATTCATCCATGCATCCATCCACCCACCCATCCATCTATCCATCCATCCATCCATCCATCCATCCATGCATCCATCCATGCATGCATCCATCCATCTATCCATTGATCCATCTATCCATCCATCCATCCATCCATGCATGCATGCATCCATCCATCCATGTATCCATCCATCTATTCATCCATCCATCCATCCATCCATGTATCCATCCATCTATCCATCCATCCATCCATCCATCCATCCATCCATGCATGCATGCATCCATCCATCCATGTATCCATCCATCTATTCATCCATCCATCCATCCATCCATCCATGTATCCATCCATCCATCCATCCATCCATCCATCCATCCATCCATGTATCCATCTATTCATCCATCCATCCATCCATCCCTCCCTCCTTACAGCCAGCCCCACAGGAGGGGAAATGAGACAAAACAGCCCATCACCCCCCCCCCACCCTGTCCCCAAACCCCAACGCCCCAACTCAAATCAACCCAACCCAACCTAAAAGCGGACACAGAGGGACACCTCAGGCTACCTAGGGACGTCATCAGCCAAGAAGAGCTAAACAGCGAAGCGCAAACACACAGGACAGCGCGGGAGGGGGCGGGGAGGGGGCGGCCCAAAGTGCTTCCTTCCCGCTTTGACCCCCCCCTTCCTTCCCCGGCCGGGGAGGAGCCGGGACCCGGCCTCTTCCCGCGGGAGGGAACGGGCTGGTTCCTCCCATCCATCCCGAGAAGAGGCAGCCGGGGCTCCGGCAGCACCCTCAGGGCAGCACCCTCAGGGCATGGCCGAGCGAGCGGTGTAGAACTCGGGGACGGGCAGGCCGGTGTGCAGAGTCACCTGCAAGGAGAGACACGGGGCTGGGTGACGTCCCCCTGTGCCCAGGGAGAGGCAGGAGGTGGCTGGAGATGATGGTTGGGGTCTCGCTGCTCCTCCTGCCCCATTGCAGCAGGGACTTGAGGGAGGCTGTGGGTGGGAGAGGCCCCACCGTGACCAGGGTGGTGGCTCCCATCGTTTCTGCTGCAGGGTGCCCTCCAGAGCTCCAGGGTGAAGGAGGATGGCTGGTACTGGTGGTACCGAGCCCCAAATATCCCTGGCTGGCTGTGGAGGAATCCCAACATCCAGCTGTGTGGGAAGTGGTGGGACGTGGCAGCGGTCCGACCCTTCAGCAGATGGGATGGACAAAGGGCTGTGGAGGAGCCTGAAGGATGGTGAAGGTGCCCGGTCCAGAGGGACACCTCAGGGAAGGTCCCAGGCTCAGGGGATGTGGGTGATGGCTGGTGGGAGGAAGGTCCTTGCAGCAGGGAGGCTGAGCAGCAGCAGGGTGCTGGGGCTGGGCTGTGCTACAGCCTGCAGGGATCACAGAATCACAGGCTGTTCTGGGTTGGGAGGGACCCCAAGGGTCACAGAGCTCCAACCCCCTGCCACAGGCAGGGACACCAACCTCCAGGCCTGGAGCTACACAAGGTTGCCCAGGACCCCAGCCAACCTGGCCTTCAACACCCCCAGGGACGGGGCACCCACCCCCTCTCTGGGCAGCCCCTGCCAGCCCCTCCCCACTACCAGATCCCTGGTGCTTCCTCAGCCCTGATGGGGCAACACAGAGCAAGGAGCCAGAGGCAGCAGCTGTGGCTTCAAGAGGACCCATCCCCATTTTAGACTCCCAGCTGGGGTTGTTAGGGTGCAAGTTTGGCTCTTCCCAAGCCATCCCTGTTGCACAAGAGTTCTCCTCCCCACTCCACGAAGTCCCCACCCTGCTGTGGGGACACCAGGGGGACTCTGCTGCCAGGGCAGGGGCCAATGGGGTACCTGCACGTTCCTGTTGAGGCTGACAGCGGGGAAGAAGAGCCCCTCCAGGTTCTCAAAGGCGACAGGCCCTTGCTGGTCCTCGTTGATGGAGAATGTCAAGGTCCTCCTGGTCAGATCCAGCAGCACTCCCACCGTGGCGCCTTTCGTTATCCCGCCCTCGGTTCTGCAGGGGGGGGTGAGGAGGAGGAGGAGAAGATCAGAGCATCCCTGCAGCTTCACTCCCCATCTAACTCACACCTCAGAGTTCAGCCCACACACCTCAGGGGATGCTGCTGCTGAGCTTCACAGCTCACCCAGGGGCCAGGCTGTGACCTGTACCCATCCCAGCCGTGCTCATGGGTCCCTGGGGACCCTTTCCTCAAGCCTCTAAGGCAGCAAACCATCATCTGGGTGAAGGCCAGCATTACATTCTAACATTCTTAGGGCAGAGCTACTGCTTTCTCCTGTTCTTTCTCTGTTTCTTTTATTCATGGGGCCTGAAGGGAGCAGAGGAACAGGAGGGGAATCAGCTTGTTCAAAGGGCAGAGCCTGGCAGGACAAGGGGGCTGGAGTGAAGCTGGAGGAGGGAAGGGGGAGAGGAGATCTGAGGGGGAAGTTCTTTGCAGAGAGAGTGGTGAGGGGCTGGCAGGGGCTGCCCAGAGAGGGGGTGGGTGCCCCGTCCCTGGGGGTGTTGAAGGCCAGGTTGGCTGGGGCCCTGGGCAACCTTGTGTAGCTCCAGGCCTGGAGGTTGGTGTCCCTGCCTGTGGCAGGGGGATTGGAACTCTGTGACCCTTGGGGTCCCTTCCAACCCAGACCAGGCTGGGATTCTGTGATTCTGTGATGAGACTCCTACACCAAATTCCAGATCCCTGAAAACCTGGTGAACAGCAACAAGCCTTGTTTGGCTCAGAATTATTACCCCATGGAACTATTCAAAGCAGTAGGGCAGTTCCATGCTCTGGCTTTAAGTCCCTTCCAACCCATGCCATTCTATGATTCCTATGATTTCCATCTTCACTAGAAACTGCTATTAACCATTGCCATTTCCACTGAGCTTTCAACTATCTACACACCTTGCTGAGGAACTTTTCTAGAAACTTCAGGAAAATTGGGAAGAGTGGCCTAAAAAACTCCTTTAGTGTAGTAAAAAAATGATGGAGGATGATTTCTTTTCCCCTTAAACCATCAGATACAACTATTTTATATATAAAATCTACAAAGCCCTATTGACTGCCTGGAAAAGAGGTGGTGGAAAGGACAAGATAGAGCCTGAAAAGGAAGGTTGTTTTTCTTGCTTTTCAAACAAAAAAGGAGGTGTCCCCCACTTGCCATGGTGTCCCCAAGGGCAAAGCAACGTGACCTCAGGGAGAAGGGAGTGAAGGTGAGGGGAAAAGAGCTGCAGGGACCCCTTCAAAATCTGCTGACCCATCAGGGAACAGCCCGTGAGGTTGCTGAGGGTGACAGCCAGCTCTCCAAAAGCTACCATCAGCCCCAAAGCTCCCACTCCTCTGTCCCATGGGGAGAGCGAGCAGCAGCTGTGGCACAGGGAGAAAGAGAAAGGCTGGTTCCTTGCTGCATGAGCTGTGGGGTGTTGGGTGTCCCCAGGAAGGGGGGGGGGGGGTGGATTGCTCTGCTGGAGCTGTGCAATTGCAACCCACAGCTGGTGTGGAAGGGGGAGTGGATGGAGCAAGGCAGAAGCAGGGGAGCCAGGGATCACTCCTGTGCTTTGGGGAAGGACACCGAGGATGCTGGCGATGGGCGCCCCGTGCTCAGCTTTGGGCTGAGCTGGGGCTGGGTTCTCTGGGAGGAAGCCCCCACTGTTTCCTACCTGTTGGTGTGGGAGTTGTTGTGCATGAACCAGCTCCGGTTGTTGTCCACATACATGGCCCAGGCCTTGTCATCCTTGCCCAGCATGGCATCCTTCAGGACGTCGATGCGTGCCACGCCGAAGGCCGGGTCAGGGTGGTTATCGTACCGATCGATGGAGAGCTCCCAGTAATGGAGCCCTTTGGAAAAGCCCGTTTTCCCCAGCACCACCCTGTCATCATAGCTGTTGCAGGTGACAGTCAGGTTGTCATTAGAAAAGATGATGTCAGCGTGGGCAGAGGAAGGATCGAAAGAAAACCAAGCAACTGGAACACACAAACAACAGCGGGTTAGTCCGGAGGGAGGGAGCCCCACGGCGCCGCAGCCGCGCGGAGAGGACACCAACCAGCACATGCTGCATGCAGGGCTGACACGTAGCACAGGGCAAGGGGAGGGTGGAGGCTCGCTGACCACCCTCCCCAAAGCAAGAAGCAAGGGGGAGCTGCGTGGCTGGGGTGCAAAGTTTAAGGGGGGGGGAAGAGGGCGCTGAGGGAGAGCTGCTGGCTCATGGAGAGGGCGCTTTCCACCCCGTGGATGAGGTTTTATATCCAGGGCTTGGGTATCTTTTGAGTTTGCTGTTCCTCAGTGGACGTCTGTCTCCGTCCTGCTGTCTGTCTGGCCGTCGGTCTGAGCCTGCAGGATCCTCAGGATCTCCTAAAATCCAGCCCTAGCAGGAGGAGATGTGCGATGCCAGCCAGGAACGCCGGGCTCTAGCTAACGTAACTTACTCTCAGGACTAAAGGGTTCCTCGTGCAAGCAAGAGTTGGCAGGGAAAGGGGCTGAGGATGAGCAGGTAGAACTCCATGTGAGCACTCAAGGGCCAGCAGTCCCAGGAACCAAAGCACATACAAAGGTCTACACTGACAGAGACCACAAGTCACACCAAGAAACCTCCCTGCGGAGCAACCACGTGTAAGACAAGACCCAGCTCGTGGGGAGGCTGGGAAAGCACCTGGAAACCTCCAGGACTTGGTACAGCTGCAGGTTTGAACGCACAGGACGGGGTGACTGCAAATCTGACAGGTACAGCATCACATCCTGGACAAGACAGAGGTGGGCAGGGTGGGAGTGTGTATATCACAAGCCCCCAACCCAGTTCCCCCTCAGTGAGACGTGGAAGCGACACATCCACAAAACGCTCCCCAGCCTTGCAAGGCTGGTGAAACACAGCTTGAAAAGTGGGAAAAAAAAACAAAAACCAAAAAAAAACCACTCCTGGTGAGATTTTATTCATGGGTTTATTGGCATCAGTTCACAAGGCAGCTCACATGCACCCGGGTGCCCCAGTTTGGCCACTCGCCGCAGGCGGTTCCGTACCTGCCACCATTTTTTTAATGTCAACTGAGGTCATTCCCAAGGAAAAGCATGCAGGAGAGAAAACAGCACGTGAAAGGAAGGTAGGAGAAAAGAAGGAGGTACAATTACTGGTTCTCTGGAGGGTGCAAGGACCTTTCAAGCCTTTGGAAGTAAGGTGGGGAAGGATGGAAGGAGGATGGGCTCGGGCGCAGGGAGCTGGCTGAGGAGTGAATCCTGCCAGGCTGGGCACACTGCTCCTTTTCCCAAGGAGGATGAAAGGGCCTGACCTTGCAGGGTGCTGAGCACCTGACTCCTCCCAGGGAGGAAGAAGGGACCTGACCTTGCAGGGTGCTGAGTGCTGGGCACCCTGCTCCTTCTCCCTGAGAGGATGAAGGGGCCTGACCTTGCAGGGTGCTGAGCACCTGACTCCTCCCAGGGGAGGATGAAAGGGCCTAACCTTGCAGGGTGCTGAGCACCTGACTCCTCCCAGGGGAGGATGAAGGGGCCTGACCTTGCAGGGTGCTGAGCACTGGGCACCCTGCTCCTTTTCACAGGGAGGATGAAGGGGCCTGACCTTGCAGGGTGCTGAGCACTGGGCACCCTGCTCCTTTTCACAGGGAGGAAGAAGGGGCCTGACCTTGCAGGGTGCTGAGCACTGGGTACCCTGCTCCTTCTCCCAGGGAGGATGAAGGGGCCTGACCTTGCAGGGTGCTGAGTGCTGGGCACCCCACTCCTTCTCCCAGGGGAGGATGAAGGGACCTTGCAGGGTGCTGAGCACTGGGCACCCTGCTCCTCCCTGAGAGGATGAAGGGGCCTGACCTTGCAGGGTGCTGAGCACCTGACTCCTCCCAGGGGAGGATGAAGGGGCCTGACCTTGCAGGGTGCTGAGTGCTGGGCACCCTGCTCCTTCTCCCAGGGGAGGAAGAAGGGGCCTGACCTTGCAGGGTGCTGAGCACCTGACTCCTCCCAGGGGAGGATGAAGGGGCCTGACCTTGCAGGGTGCTGAGCACTGGGTACCCTGCTCCTTCTCCCAGGGAGGATGAAGGGGCCTGACCTGGCAGGGTGCTGAGTAGCCTGAGCCAATCAATCTGCATGTGTCAGGCAAGCAGCTCCCATGAGCAATTAGCTGCTGGGGTGGGGTAGGGGGGCTAATCACCCTCAAGGAAGAGGATAGGTACAGCTTTGAGCAGGAGGAGCCATTCCTAATTACAGGGCCAGTTCCAGAGCACTGGCATTGGGCTTCTCTTTAAGGGAGGGACCTTTAAAACACCTTTAACATCATTATCAACCAGGGCTCCTCCTCCAAATTTGCCTCCTGCCATCCAAGAGGGCTCTGGGAGCAGGGTACCCACAAGAAATGCTGCTTGTGTGCCAAGTTGGAGATTCCCCCTCCCCAAAAAACCCTCCCATAAAACCCAGAAAAGGGAAAAAAAACCCAAAAAATAGAACAAAAAGATGAACAACAAGGAGTATGAGCTGGTGAACTGTAATGAATATACTTGCCTAATTGAGAGTAAGGCGTTCCTTGGGTCTCAAAATTGCATCCTATAAAGAGATACTACATTTCACACATCACAGCTATGAAACAACCACCACCTGAAAAGACCCCCAACTCCAGAGCATTCACCCACTGAGCAAGCACCCAGCCAGCTGCCACAGCCCTGATTCATTAAAAGCCCAAGAGAGTGGGGAAGGGTTGTAAATCCAGCCCCTGAGTTTGAGGGTGGGCTGTTTGGTTGGGGTTTTTGGAGAGCCTCACATCTGGGAAAGAGAGGAGGATCCACTCTTGCCTTGCCAGATCCCACTGCTGCCTCTGAGAGCAGTGAGGCTGATTGCTACCTGCTTGGGATGCCAAATTGTTGGGGGGTTTTTCCCTCCAGGAAAAGGACAGGACATTTTAACCTTGGCAGAACATCTTGGGAAGTATTCTCTAGGTGGACCCTCTGCTGAAGTCACTTAAATACCAAAAATGCTCCTTGGAGGACAGGGAATGGGAAAAGAGGAGCAGCCACTGCTGTATCCAAGGAATAGGGACCACTGAGCTCTCCTGGTGGGACTGGAGCAGGATAAGGGGGTCCCTGGGGGTCTCAGATGCCCACAAGCACCCAAAGCTCTGACCACAGCTACGTGGGGAGGGTGCATGGGGGGAGGAGGCTTCATCTTCCTGTGAATGGGATGAGCCTGTCTGCAGGCTGCAAACACCTCCTGGGAGCTGGACTTAGCCAGGAGCTTGTCCTCACCAGGAGCTCATCCTCACCAGGAGCTCGTCCTCACCAGGAGCTCTTCCTCACCAGGAGCCTGTCCTCACCAGGAGCCTGTCCTCACCAGGAGCTCATGCTCACCAGGAGCTTATCCTCACCAGGAGCTGGTCCTCACCAGGAGCTCAACCTCACCAGGAGCTTGTCTTCACCAGGAGCTCATCCTCACCAGGAGCTCATCCTCACCAAGGAGGAGAGGGCAACATGAAGCCCCCCTGTTAGCACTGCATGGGAAGGGCATTCATGCAGGGTGCTGTATTTTAAGGAAGCCCCTTGTGTATTTTAAGGAGGCCCCTCTGGTGCCTGGTTTTCCCCTCTCCCCTGGCAAAAGGAAGGGGGCTTTTCCCCCTGTGGTGGTGGGACCGTGGTGGTGGGACCATGGTGGGAGCGTGGTGGCTGTGCCAAGCAGCCCCTCCTGAGGCTGTTTTAATGAATCACACCCCGTGCCCCCATTCAAAAAGTGAGCTTTGAGGGCTTGGCACCATCCCTGCCATCCAAATTCACTTGAGGAGGGCCACGGGGACCCCCTTTTCCCTTGTGCCCCACCACCCCTGTGAGGTGGGATCTGGGTACAACCGGACACCACGCAAGAGACGTCGGTAACGCAACAGAGTTGAAGCCATCAAGCAGTATGATGAGAAAGGAAACATGGAAAGCACAAAGAAAAGAACATTACCCCCCCCCCCTCATACATCCCCCCCCTGGTTATTTTGGCAAGGGTCATGCTGCAGCATTCCTCATTCCAGGTTATGGGATGGACATCAATCAATCAATCAATCAATCAATCAGGGGCCCCCATCCTTCCTGGGCTTACACCAGAGGAAGCTGTGAATTACTCCATGGGAGCCCGTGGAGTGGTGTAAATCCAGAGTGGTGGAAGAATCAGGGCCCAGGATCTTTAAGCAACTGAAGATGTGCAAAGGTTTGGTTAGAAAACAGCTTGGAGAGGTGTAACCATGCCTGCAGCTCCTTCCCTGGCTGCCTGGTGCCATCACCCGTTCTGCTTGTCCTGCCTATGTCCCACCACAGCCCGTGAGGACCGGGTGTAAGGAGGGGAGCACAGCGCTCAGGAACGCTGCTGGATGAGGGAGGTTGTCAGGGGAGTTGGTTTCCTTCTGCTCTGCACAAAACAAGACTTGGAGACCATCACATCTGGCTTTGGGAAAGCCCAGCCCTGGCACTCAAAGGTGAGCAGGAGAGAACCCACCTCTTCAAGAAGCCAGACTGCCAGGTTGGATGGGGCAACCTTGTGTGGATCCAGGCCTGGAGGTTGGTGGCCCTGCCTGTGGCAGGGGGGTTGGAGCTCTGTGATGCTTGGGGTCCCTCCCAACCCAGACCAGGCTGGGATTCTATGATTTTATGCTTCCATGACTGCAAGGGCTCTGTGAGCTGGCCTTAGCAGACCTCACTGGCATCCAGACCAGCTCCTTTCTTAAGAGGGGGTCTAGATTTAACAAGCAAACACGTTTCACAGAGTAAATCTCCCAAGGGAAGCTGTGTTTGCTGGCTGGTTAGGGTAAGCAAACCATACAGCTGTCCCCACAGGTTTGTCCCAGGGGAAGGTCTGTCCTTCTGACTGTCCCTAGGCTCAAAACCAATGCAAAAAGGAGAGGAGGGATCTTCTCTGCCAGATGGCTGTGCCAAACGGTCCAGCCACACAGGTCCTGCCAAGGACAGCACCCACATAAAGAGTTGCTGCTCCTTCACCCCATGCTGGTACCTACAGGTGAAACCACCATGGGGGAACCGCACTACCAAAACTCTCTTGAGCAGCAGAGGGACAGGCTGCTGCCAAACAGAAGGAGTTTCCCCCCTCCCCACCACACCCCCCCCCCTCTCCCCATCCCTCCCTCCCCTTGCCACCAGCATGTCATGTCATGTCATGGGAAAAACAAACACAACAGGAACAAAACAAACAGTTTGGAGATGCCCAGAAGCACAGACCAAGAGGAAATGCCAAGAGGGCACTGGGCTCACCGGCTGAATTCAGGGACTGTAAAGAAGAATGCAAGCTCAGCTGGTGGGCCGAAGATCTTAGCTCAAAGTAGGATCTCCCCGGGAAGCTGGGTTGTAGATTAAGGGTGGAGGAGAAAGGACTCATTCTACGAAGCTGCGATCTTTCCAAAGGCACTGGGAAAGGGAGGGTCTGTTCTTCTGACTGGGTGTCTAAACAGTAAGATCAATGCAAACTAGAGATCAGAATCCAGGTCTGCTGGGTGATGTCTTTCCAGAACCCTGAGACCAGATCACAAACCAGAGCACAAGCTGTAGCGGGGTGCACGAACCCACCGGGACCCTCTGGGAACTCCTGGTCTCTTGACAGCACCAGCACTCAACACATTTGCATCTCCCAAACCCCATCACCAGGATGGGTGTGCTCTCCTCTAAAGGGAGTCCTGCCCCTCTTCAGCACCACAGCACCCTTCCCATGGCTCCTCAAGAAACCCCCGGCACCTCTCCGTGCGCAGCGAGGCTGGGAACGCTGCAAGGCAGCTCAGCACGCTCAGCTGCAGCACCCTGAGTGCCACCCACCTTCCTCAGAGGTCACTGGGGATGTTGGGTTCAAAACCCACCTGGGCCTGATGGGAAGAGTTTTAACTCATGCTTCCCAGTAAAACGTGGGACAGAGGGAACTTCTCAGGACACTTGGGTTGTGTTCCCTGCTTACCCCGGTCAGTCACCTCCTGTCACCTCACCCCCAGCCTCATCAGGGGATATGTTAAGGTGACAATCCACCGTCCTCCACACGTTCAAGCCAGCTAAAGCCCCCACAACACCGTACCCCCAGCTCTCCCCTTGTCTCAGCCATGAACACGGATGGAGCTGGGAACCACCTTAACACCAGCTCCGAGGGAGGTTTCTGTGCACAGCAGGACTCCTGTGCCTGGCTGCTGTGTGAGGCTGTGGAGGGAAAGAGCATGAGTGGGATCAGACATGGGTTGGGTTAATCACCAACATCTACCAGGAGTGAGGGGGAACTACTACCAGGAGTAGCATCTTAAAGTTCCTGCAGCCCCTTGCAGTTTATTTGCCCTTGTGTGGTTTGGCCCTCTCCAAAACCTGCTGGCTCAAGAGCTCTGCTTGCTGCTGGGGGTCAGTGCATGGCTGGTGAGGAGCTTAGAGCAGGGCCTGGGAGGAGGAACTGAGCTTGGAAGAAGAGCTGGTGCTGGATGAGGGCTGGGGCAAGGTGCTTGGGCTGCTCAAGGCTTGTTGCTGCGTCCCCAGGGTGGCAGAGGTGGCTGGGAGCTGGTGGTGTTGGCAGGGTGGGACAAGTTTGGTAACCTGGCAGAGGGGACAGCAGGGTGACAAGCCAGCTCCTCTGCTCATAGGCTTGTGTGTCACCAAAGGAACAAGAAGTCAAGACTGAGCTCACCTCCAAACCAGAGCCTTGGAGCAGCTGAGAGAAGGTGGAGCAGAGACACAGCTCCTTGCCCCAGCTCCTTGCCCCAGCGTGGCTGAAGACACACAGCAGCCTGATGGAAAGGCCAAGGAGGCTTGACACCTGGGGAAGGGTGAGAGTGGAGCAGCAGGTTTTGGCAGGAGGAAACCAGCCAGGAGTGAAGATCTGGGCCTGGGGAGCAGGCACAGACAGTCGAGCTCCTCTTCTCCACCTCTACCTGGGGCAAGTTGGTCCTTCAACCACCATCCAGCTTGCTGGACTGCCCATGGAAAGAAATGACACTGGAGGGACTCAGAAGCCACCTCAGAAACCCTTGCAGAGGATCCCAGCAGCCAGTCCACCTCTAATCCCACTGCAACTGGGAGGGAACCTGGGTCCCAAAGTTAGCAGGACACTGGCCAGAGGCTGGAAAATCTGCTGGATGAAGAAAGACCAAGAGCTGGGGCTGTCCCCAAGGAAGAGGAGGCTGGGGGGGACACCTGAGGTGTCCCAGGGGTGAGGACAGCCTTTGGGATGAGAAGATGTACCACACTGAGAGAGCAGCTCACGTAGGTTTGTGCCCATGCTGACTTCCCATGGGTGCTGCTGGCTCACCTTGGCTGTTTGGCTGGACAGGACCCCAGGGATGTTCCTGCAGAGGCCCAGACACAATTTTACCCTCTGCTCACTCTTCTTGTCTTCAGATACTGAGACCTCACATGACATTTCACTCCTTGCCAGCTTCTCCAGCACGTTTTGGTGGAAGGCAGACTCCAGACAGGCTGTGGAGAAGGATGCTGTGTGCCAGGACTAGAATCAGCTTTTAAATAACACCTCCTTGAAGGAGAATTCCTCATAACCACTTAGTCCAGAGAGATGCCCTCTTCTCATCGAGCCTGTCTCTTCTTTTGTCCCCTCTTCCTGCACCAACACAGTGCAGCAAGCTGCTGGAGGGGAAAGCTAACCCTGCTCCTGACAAAACAGCACTTAAAGGCCAGAAATAAAAGCCTAAGCAAGAGTTGGGATGTCCAAGGCAGCTCTATTCAACGAGTCACTTGGATACCCAGAGGCTGCAGTGAGATGTCATTTATTTCACATTGAGGCCCAAAAGCTCAGACAAGCTCAAAGAGCAGAAAATGCTCCAGGCCTGGTTGGCTTTTTCTCTCTATTTTCTTTCTTTCTTTCTTTTTTTTTCCTGGGATAACAAAGGCAGAAGCCTGGTGAGTGAAAAGGTTGAGTGCTGCAAACTTTCCTCAGTGAAATAACCTCCATTTGCTGCTGTGGATCGAGGCACCAGCCCCAAAACCATGGTGGGACCATGAATGGGTGGTTTTCTCCTTTGTCTTTAGGGGCTGGGCAATAGGTGAGCTTGGTTTGACTGTGAAAACACCAAGGAGAGAAAAGCTGAGCTGGAAAGATCGTAGCAGGGACCCTGTAAACTCCTGGCTGGGATAACTTAAGAGCCCAAGTGGTTTTGGTTAGGAAACTGCATCTCAAATGGGTGTTAGGAGACACAAACATGATGAGAAGCCGAAGCTCTGCTGTCTCCTGTCACAGCTGCTGAAGCTGGGTAGGGAGGGTGGGTGAGAACTGGTCCCCTTCAGGCACTGGGACCAGTCCTGGCCACCCCAGCATGGAGCTGGATCAAGGCTGGATCTCCAGAGGAACGCTGTAGCTTCCTTGAGACCGGTGCCCAGCTCTGCATTCCCACACACAGCTCCTGGATGGATGTTCTGAGGCCTTTGCAGCCTGTGACTGGAGCTTCCTGCCTCTCAGCTGAGATGGGTCAGCCAGAGGTTTGCTCTGCCACTCACATCCCATTCCTCACCCATTCCAACCCATCCTGCCCACGTGTTCTGAGCCAGAAAAGTTCTCTAGGCAGGCAGATGAAAACCCCTTGGTGTAGCCCTTCTCTGCTTCTACCTGGAAAGGGGTTTTGAGCAGAAAACCCTTTCATTCTCCTTGCTCACTGGGTATGTTCCCTTCCAACTCCAGGCAGCATCAGCCAGGGCCTGGAGAGCTCCTGCCTGGAGAGCTCCTGCCAGCCAGTGCTGCTGTGAAACAAACCTTCACCAGCCTGGAAAAGGAGAGATTTTAAGGAAAAGGGATTCTAATGAGCATGGAAAACACCCAAGGAGGGGTTTCTTGCCTGGCTACAGGGCAGAAGAGGTGGTGCTGAGGGGCTGATTCTTTCTTTCACAGCTGCATTGCCTGCTGTTCCTGACCCCCAGCTCGCTTCTGGGAGCCACCCACCCTTACAGCTCTTCCACCTGCCCATCAGAGGAAGCTGATTTTCCACCACAGCTTAAGCACCTGGTGTGACAAATGTGCTTAAGTCGAGCAGGGAGACTCCTCCACAACCTGCCAGAGGGTGTTTAATACTCTAACTGGTGTGGAGGTGATGTGGATGATGCCAGGGCAGCTGGCTGTACAGCCTGAGGGTCTGCAGGGACAACGGTGAGGCTCCACTGTCCCTCTGCTCCCTGTCACATGCAGCCAGGGGCTGGAGGAGACAGCATGGGGTCACGGTGCTGTGCAGCCTGGCATGGCCTGTAGCATCTCAGGAGCAAAGCTGACCATGTTGGTGTGTTTTAAAGGGAATTAATGAACACATCTGAGGTTCCTCAAGGTCCTGGAGTGTGTCCAGAGAAGGGCAACCTTCTGGGATCTGGGGAGGGGATTGTGCCCCTGGACTGGGCACTGGGGAGGCTGCACCTCGAGTGCTGGGTCCAGTTCTGGGCCCCTCACTCCAAGAAGGACATTGAGGGCCTGGAGTGAGTGCAGAGAAGGGCAACCAGGCTGGGGAAGGGGCTGGAGGGCAAATCCTCTGAGGAGCAGCTGAGGGAGCTGGGGGTGTTGAGCCTGGAGCAGAGGAGGCTGAGGGGAGCCCTTCTCCCCACCTGCCCTGCCCTGCCAGGAGGGTGCAGAGAGGTGGGCGCTGGTCTCTTCAGCCAGGGGCCAGGAGCTGGGACAAGGGGCAATGGGCTCAAGCTGGGCCAGGGCAGGCTCAGTTCAGCTGGGAGGGCAAAGTTCTTCCCTGGCAGAGTTGTCAGGGCCTGGCCCAGGCTGCCCAGGGAGGGGGCTGAGTCCCCAGCCCTGGGGGTGTTGAACAGAGGGGAGATGAGGTGCTCAGGGATCTGGTTTAGCACAGGACAGGGATGGTTGGACTCCATGATGTTCAAATTCTTTTCCAACCTGGTGACTCTGTGATTCCTTTTGTGTCACTCAAACCCCTCTGTGATGGAACCTGAACCACCTCTCTGGGGGTGCCTCTCACCGTAGCTCCCCAAAGAACACCTTCTGCAAAGCAAAGGGGCAAGAGAGAACATTTTGGGCATTGCTCAAAGCTCCTGCTGTAACCTCTCCCCTCCCACCAGCACTGGGAGCTCTCCTCCAGCGCCTCACTGAGCTACCAGAGGCCCAGCAGAGCAGCTCCCTGTATGGCAGTGCTAAGCTGGGGGGTGCTGGGGGGGCCCCAGGCGTGCGTGTGAGCGGTGTCCCAGCGGCTCGGGCTGGAGCTGTTGCCTTACCCTCAGATGTCTGGAGGACCAGGGTCTTGCTGTAAGGGCTGACTCCTGTTTTGTTGAAGGCTTTGACACGTGCACTGTAGGTGCTGTTGAAGTGAAGCCCGTCCACCGTGCACATGGTCTCCTTGCCTACATACACCTCCTGCAAAGCAAGCACAATCGGTGGGATGCCCAGGGCAGACTCATGACAGCCAAAGCAAAGCCAAAATCACCCTCTGGTTTGTTCCTTGATGGTATTTTGGGCTGCATCCCCAACAGCTGGACCAGCAGGTCTGTGAGAGGGGGGGGATTCTGCCTCTCTGCTCTGCTCTGGGACAGAGATCTCCCCTGCAGAGCTGCCTCCAGCTCGGGGTCCCCATGGAGCTGTTGGAACAAGACCCAAGGATGCCACAGGGCTGGAGCCCCTCTGCTCTGGAGCCAGGCTGGGAGAGCTGGGCTGGCTCAGCCTGGAGAAGAGAAGGCTGCTTCTGGAGAGAGCTCTGAGCCCCTTCCCATCCCTTGAGGGGCTCCAGGAGAGCTGGAGAGGGGCTGGTGCCCAGGGCAGGGAGGGCCAGGCCCAGGGGAATGGATTTAAACTAAGGGAGGGGAGATTCAGACTAGGTATAAGGAAGAACTTTGTTACACTGAGGGTGGTGAGACACTGGCACAGGGTGCCCAGAGAGGTGGTAGATGCCCCATCCCTGGAGATATTCAAGGTCAGGTTGGATGGGGCCTGATCTAGTTGAAGATGTCCCTGCTCACTGCAGGGTTGGACCTGATGGCCTTGGAAAGGTCCCTTCAACCCAAACCCTCCTGGGATCCTGCAAGTCTATGAATACTGTGCCATCAAGCCAGTTTCTCCAGGCAGCATTAGCTGTGTCCCAGGGGCTGGAGCATCCCACAGTGGCAGGAATGCCACATACATCCAAGCCCCTTCCCACTGCACAAGGAATTGCCCTCACTTTGTGGTATCCCCACAGCCAACCTCCTGCTGCTGTTACTCTCCACATCCCACCTTGCCTCCTCTCTTCCTCCTCCCCTCTGGCTCCCACCTGCCCATGTTTCTTGGGGTAGGATTCCAAATACCCCCCAAGGGCTGGTCCCTGTGCCTGCTCTGGGTGGGTGTGAACACACCAGGCTAATTATCAGCGTGTCAGATCAGAGCAAAATCCTATTTTAATGATGTAATTGCAGCAATTTAAAAGCCCTCAGGCCTGAAACACCTCAGCTTGCTGGCAGCTGGCAAAGCATGAATCTTCCATCCCTGGGATCACTGGGAAAGCTGTTTGTGTCCCCTCAAACAACCCTACCCCCCAAAAAAAAAGAAGTTTGGGGGGGGAATTTACAAAATAAAAAGGCTGGGGGACTCTTTGGTCCTTTCATAGCAGGGAAATATGGAAAGCAAGGGCTGGCACTGAGCCTTGAGCTTTGTGCTCCAAGCACCTACCCTGAACTGGCCGCCGTTGCCATCGTCGAGCTCCAGGATGTAGCCTTCCACCTGCACCGTTGACAAGGGTGGTTGTTTCCAGGACAAGGTGGCACTGTTGTTGTGGGTACAACACTCCTCTAGCTGCAGGATGGGGGGGGCCGGCACTGGGGAGGAAACTAAACACACATCAGGGTAACCCTGGCTGCTAGGGACCACAGAGGAGGAGCAGAGGGGAGGAGCAGAGGGGAGGGATGTGGGATGCACAGGGGAGGCACCTCACAAGGGATGGAGCTGTGAACTTGTGGGTGTTGAGGAGGCAGAAAGGGCCCTTCTCCAAAAAAAATAAATAAAAAAAAAGCTCTGGTAAATTCCATCCACCCCACAGCCTGGTGAAGCTGAGATTTCCCTGGAGTGTTTCATGCTCAATTCCTGTTTCCCAGAGCATTCTGGTGGGAGAGGACAGCACAGCTACTGCCCAGAGCCTTTCCAGGATCTGGTCCCAAATCTGGGATGCTGGAGAGCATGGCTGCAGCTGTGGGCCTGGCCTTAATCTACAAAGGCTTCTCTGCTCTTCACTCAAGCAAATTCACAGCAACAAAGCAGCAGTGATGCTGGAGCAGCAGGAAAGAGCCTCAGGACCTGCAAACAGGGAGTTCTCCATCTTTTTGCCATGGAAGAATCTTGTCCTAAAAGGGGAGGCAACTGCCTGAGCCCAGAGATGGGTTAAGAGATGAGCATGGGTCAAGGATGCTGTTTTAGAACCCAGGGGATGACAGCCCTTGATGTGCCACACAAGGCTCAGGGTCCTTCTGTGCCATCCCAAGTGGAGCAGAAAGGATAGCAGAACACTCTGGGTGTTCCTGGGAGGTCCCTGAGGCTGTCCCTGTGGGGTCCCTGAGGCTGTCCCCTCAGCAAACACCCCTTTTTTTTTGGCTGAAACACCTCCTGCAGAGGCACAAGAGGTAGGAGAACATCTCAGAGAGATCTCCAGATGGTCCCTGGAACTGAAGCTGGGAGGCTGAGCACCCTACAGCCTCCCATCAGCTACAGAGGGGCATGAAGGACTGCTGGGGCATCTTCCTGAGTTGGGCTATCTGCACACATGTAACAGCCTGTGGTGGGAAGCACAGAGGGGTGAAAGCATGATGGGGAAAGGGGATGTCCAGTGACACATCCCAGCCTTGGTTAGGGAGAGCCCCTGACAGAGCTGCTTGCCCTCCATCCTCATCCTCACTGCCCAGAGTCTGACAAGGGGCACTGAAAAGGGGATGTGGAGGAGCCACAGATGCCCCAGGGAGAAAAGATGGACTTGCTGGTAAAGCAACCTCCCTCTGTGGCTCCTCCACCTCCTGGGGCAGATCCTCAGCAGGAACCACCAGCATGGAGAAAGACCTTGTGTCACAGCTAACCCAGCAGAAGGGATTGCTGCTCGTGCCCAGCATGATGGATGCAGGATGCCCCGTGCCCAGTGCTCACTCCTGCTCTTTATCTGGACCTCTGGAGCTCCTGGCCTCTCCTATGAGGCTACAACACGTCTGGGATCCCAACCCAACCTCCTCCAAAGTCACAACCACTTCCTTCCACAACGAGGAGGAGATGAGAGGAGTCTCTGCCAGCTCTGCCCTGACTCCACACAGGAGGGCAGGCAGCTAAATCAGCAGCTGATTTGCTCTTATTAATTAAAAATAACCCTCTGGGCTAAATCAAAAGAAGAGGGTGGGGCAGGAACATGCCAACATCTCCACCACTGGTGTGTAAGCAAAGCATCCCTCCCTCCCTGGGTTCAGATCTCCTTGCTACTGACACTTCACATTAACAGCCTGGCTACTGATGAGCAGGGATGAGTGCTCCCAGCAGCCCTGGACTCCACCACACCCTTCCCACCAGGGCAAATACCAGCAGGGCCAGAGTTTGCAGAGGCTCCTTATCATTAGAGAGGAAGCACGTGGTCAGCAGCCTTCCTGTACCTGACCACAGATGGTTCCCCAGGCAGGAAATCCAGCCACCATGGCAACAAAGAGCTGTGCCTGGACCCATGGCCAGTGGTCTTTCCTCTAGACAACCTTCAGAAGGTTCAGAGCTGTGTTCAATGTTCTCCTGAGCTTCCTTGTGTCACACACTGACATCTTCCTGGGGCTTGCTGAGTGGTGAATGGCTCCCAGGGTGTGTTCCTGGGGCTTGCTGAGTGGTCAATGGCTCCCAGGGTGTGTTCCTGGGGCTTGCTGAGTGGTGAATGGCTCCCAGGGTGGGTTCCTGGGGCTTGCTGAGTGGTGAATGGCTCCCAGGGTGTGTTCCTGGGGCTTGCTGAGTGGTCAGTGGCTCCCAAGGTGTCTTCCTGGGGCTTGCTGAGTGGTCAATGGCTCCCAGGGTGTGTTCCTGGGGCTTGCTGAGTGGTGAGTGGCTCCCAGGGTGTGTTCCTGGGGCTTGCTGAGTGGTGAATGGCTCTCAGGGTGGGTTCCTGGGGCTTGCTGAGTGGTCAGTGGCTCCCAGGGTGCAGCAGCTCTCTGCTTCCTGCAAAGCCATGCGATGGTGGGAGCTCTCTGTGCCATGAGAGAGCAAGCAGAGAGGAACCAGAGAACATGAAGGAAATCAGAACTGAAACCAAGGTCTACAATGAGAGGGAGGAGAGGGGAGGAAGGAGAGATCCTGAGTGAACAACTCCACTCTGGCTCCTGCCTGCCTTTCCTGTGGAGGAAGACAGAAAACACAATGGGCTGATGGATCCCAGCTCCTGCTCCGGGTGGATGTGGACAAGCTCCTTGGTCTGGCACACAGCTGCCCAGGGATCATGGACAGAGCTGGTCAAGGGTGTAGAATACCCAGGGATGGAGAGGATTCCAGGTCTGGGGTGCTCAGTTTTGCTGGGAGAAGATGAAAAGCTCTCCTCTGCTGTCCCAGCCCCGTGACGAGTGGGATGGAAGGAGGCAGGGTGAACAGAGGTGGGTTTTTGGAAGGTGAAAGGGTCTTACCTTTCATCTGCACAAAGTCCAGCTGGTGGATGGACTGTAGCAGAGGGGCATTGTCAAGGTTCAGGTCAAAGTCCGTGGTCATCCGGGGTGTGAGCGTCCCCTTCCCCCACTGGTCCTCGGTTAAGTGCACTCTCCTGATGAGAGCGTCGGAGATCTGGTGGCAAGGAGCAGCCTCAGCTACACAGAGCCACAGGGGCTGCATCCCTACCCTGAGCCTCCTTCCCTGCCCCTCCTGGGATGCCACTTCTGTCCCTGCCTGCTGAAGGCTGGGATATCATGTGTGGTTCTGAGCATCGCTAGGATCCCTCACTCCAAGAACGACATTGAGGGCCTGGAGTGAGTGCAGAGAAGGGCAACCAGGCTGGGGAAGGGGCTGGAGGGCAAATCCTCTGAGGAGCAGCTGAGGGAGCTGGGGGTGTTGAGCCTGGAGAAGAGGAGGCTGAGGGGAGACCTTCTCCCCACCTGCCCTGCCCTGCCAGGAGGGTGCAGAGAGGTGGGCGCTGGTCTCTTCAGCCAGGGGCCAGGAGCTGGGACAAGGGGCAATGGGCTCAAGCTGTGCCAGGGCAGGCTCAGCTCAGCTGGGAGGGCAAAGTTCTTCCCTGGCAGAGTTGTCAGGGCCTGGCCCAGGCTGCCCAGGGAGGGGGCTGAGTCCCCAGCCCTGGGGGTGTTGAACAGAGGGGAGATGAGGTGCTCAGGGATCTGGTTTAGCACAGGATGAGAAGGGTTGGACTTGATGATGTTCAAGTTCTTTTCCAACCTGGTGATTCTGTGATTGCCCTCTCCTGCAAGCTCAGACTGGCAGGAGCTTTGGGGACTCTTTGGAAGGCAGGGTCTAATACCAAAGGGACCAGGAATGAGTGGTGGGATGCAGCTTGCAAGTGCTGCATGTTTGTCTCTCACTGGAGAACCATGAGGTGGCACGTTATGCTCCCTGCTCCAGAGATACACCCATGCCTGCCACAACCCTCTGGACCTGGCTGGGTCCCTCCTGTCCTGTGAACCCAGAGGAGATGAGAGGTTGGCCCTTGACTGGAAAAGCTGAATCATCACCCCCACCTTGGTGCAACTCCCCCCAACTCTGCTGCTTTACCCCCAGCCCCTTGGCTGTGCCATGCCCTTCCCAGTCCCCTCACAAGCCCAGCAGCTCCTCACCAACCTGCAGGAAGCCACTGGGGTCGTTCTCCTTGATGACCTCCAGGCAGTACTCCATCAGGCCCGTGGTCTGGCGCAGCTTGACCGTGCAGTGAGAGATCTGGTCTCGTACCACCTGCCAGGGGACAAGGAGAGGAGCATCACTTGGAGCTGTGGGGTTTTTGGGGGGGGGGCAGGGAGCTTTGGTGCCACATGGGGACAGGGTCAGGGCAACACGAAGGGAGATGAAGGCTCAAGGGAGAAGAGCAGAGCTGGACAGAGGAATCCCAGCCATAGACACAGGCTGGGAGAGGAGCTCCTGGAGAGCAGCCCTGCTGAGAAGGACCTGGGGGTCATGGGGGGTGAGGAACTTCCCCTGAGCAGCAGTGGCTCCTGCAGCTGGGAAGGGAGATGGGATCCTGGGCTCCATCAGCAGAGGGGTGGCAGCAGGGACAGGGAGGGGATTGTCCCTCTCTGCTCTGCCCTGGGGAGGCCCCAGCTGGAGTCCTGTGTCCAGAGCTGGGGCCCCAGGACAAGAGAGATGTGGGGCTGTTGGAGAGGGGTCAGAGGAGCCATGGAGATGCTCAGAGGGCTGGAGCAGCTCCCCTCTGGAGAGAGGCTGAGGGAGCTGGGCTGGGTCAGCCCAGAGAAGAGAAGGCTGTGGGGGGACCTCACTGCAGCCTGCCAGTCCCTGAAGGGAGCAGAGGAACAGGAGGGGAATCAGCTTGTTCAAAGGGCAGAGCCTGGCAGGACAAGGGGGCTGGAGTGAAGCTGGAGGAGGGAAGGGGGAGAGGAGATCTGAGGGGGAAGTTCTTTGCAGAGAGAGTGGTGAGGGGCTGGCAGGGGCTGCCCAGAGAGGGGGTGGGTGCCCCGTCCCTGGGGGTGTTCAAGGCCAGGTTGGCTGGGGCCCTGGGCAACCTTGTGTAGCTCCAGGCCTGGAGGTTGGTGTCCCTGCCTGTGGCAGGGGGTTGGAGCTCTGTGACCCTTGGGGTCCCTCCCAACCCAGACCAGGCTGGGATTCTGTGACTCTGTGATGAGACTCCTACACCAAATACCAGATCCCTGAAAACCTGGTGAACAGCAACAAGCCTTGTTTGGCTCAGAATTATTACCCCATGGAACTATTCAAAGCAGTAGGGCAGTTCCATGCTCTGGCTTTAATTAAGACAGCACCCAAATGACAGTTTATGGACTCCCTGCAAAGCCAGTGCCCACCTCCATAGATGCTCAGCCTCTGTGGGGCTGCCCTATGCATCCTTGGCATGGAGCTGGATGCAAGGTTGCCCTTGGGCTGTGCCCAACCTCCCTGGGTCAGGTTTGAGCCTGGAATTTGGGTATTTCCAAGAGGAAAGAACAAACCCCATCTTCTCCCCCAGCAAAAGATCATTTTGAGATGCTCATCCTCCCATCAGCTGAAGACAGACCACGCTGCAGAGCCACCTCCCTGGCTCCATCAGCTGCAGTGGGAGTCAGGGGATGAGCTCAGAGGGAGAGGTGTGGGGGTGAGAGGAGAGAAATTCTGCAGGCCTTGTGGCAGGGCTCCCTGCAGCGTGCTGAGCTCTGCCTGGGGCTGCTCAGGCTGCCTGGGAAAGCACCATGTCTTCTCTCCCCATGGGAGCAGCTCAGCATCCCAGAAACCTGATAGAGAGGATGGAGTCCAGGCTCCAATATCCTGAAGGGGCTGGAAGGCTGGAGGGTCCCTCAGAGCAGCTGTAAGAAGCTCCTCAATGGTCACTGAAGGAGACAGTGCAGGTCTGTGCTCAGCATTGGCAGGATTTCTGTCTGTTGGATGGGCAGATGGATCCAGCAGTGGGTCAGAGACCAGCAGAGTCTCCACCAAGGACTGACCAAAGCCACACAGCTCTGGAGACCACAGCTCTTCAGGATGTTATGGATGAGCTCTGCATCAGCACCTGGTGCTGCAGTCAGAGGTGAATCCCACTCTGGAGGCACAGCAGCGTGCTCAGGCTGAGGAGCATCTCCTCTGGTCAGCATCCCTACTGCTCCAAGGGATGGAGCATCCTGAGGAGCATCCCTACTGCTCTGAGGGATGGAGCATCCTGAGGAGCATCCCTACTGCTCCAAGGGATGGAGCAACCTGAGGAGCATCCCTACTGCTCTGAGGGATGGAGCATCCTGAGGAGCATCCCTGCTGCTCCAAGATAAGGAGCATCCTGAGGAGCATCCCTACTGCTCCGAGGTAAGAAGCATCCTGAGGAGCATCCCTACTGCTCTGAGGGATGGAGCATCCTGAGGAGCATCCCTACTGCTCCAAGGGATGGAGCATCCTGAGGAGCATCCCTACTGCTCCAAGGGATGGAGCATCCTGAGGAGCATCCCTACTGCTCTGAGGTAAGGAGCAACCTGAGGAGCATCCCTACTGCTCCAAGGGATGGAGCATCCTGAGGGGCATCCCTACTGCTCCAAGATAAGGAGCATCCTGAGGAGCATCCCTACTGCTCCGAGGTAAGGAGCAACCTGAGGAGCATCCCTACTGCTCTGAGGGATGGAGCATCCTGAGGAGCATCCCTACTGCTCCAAGATAAGGAGCATCCTGAGGAGCATCCCTACTGCTCCAAGGTAAGGAGCAACCTGAGGAGCATCCCTACTGCTCCAAGGGATGGAGCATCCTGAGGAGCATCCCTACTGCTCTGAGGTAAGGAGCATCCTGAGGAGCATCCCTACTGCTCCAAGATAAGGAGCATCCTGAGGAGCATCCCTACTGCTCCAAGGTAAGGAGCATCCTGAGGAGCATCCCTACTGCTCCAAGGGATGGAGCATCCTGAGGAGCATCCCTACTGCTCTGAGGGATGGAGCATCCTGAGGAGCATCCCTACTGCTCCAAGATAAGGAGCATCCTGAGGAGCATCCCTACTGCTCCAAGGTAAGGAGCATCCTGAGGAGCATCCCTACTGCTCCAAGGGATGGAGCATCCTGAGGAGCATCCCTACTGCTCTGAGGTAAGGAGCATCCTGAGGAGCATCTGTACCACTCTGAGGGATGTGGAGGTGCAAGAAGCACCTGTCAGCCTCCTGTGGTGACATGAACCACTGGTTTCAAAGGGGGAGGGGGGGGCAATCAATCCCATCACATGTTGTTTAATTATAATTTAATCACCTCCACTTAATCACCCGACAGGAAGAAAAGGATCAGGACGTCGGGACAAGGTATCTGCTCCTGTGAAATCCCAGGACACCCTCTCCTAGGTGCCTCCTGGTTTAGAGGGAGCTGCTTTTAGCAATCCCAGCCTGATGTTTCCAGCAAGCTGGGTGCCAGGGAGGGCGCTGCACCCAGCACAACCCAGTGTGCAGGGCAGACAAGGCAGCAGAGGGAGCTCCCATATCACTCCTCTGGCCCAAGAGGTGTGCATGGAGGCTTGCAGAGATGGTTCTGAGACAGGGAGAGCAAACAGCACCTTCAGCACACCCCAGGTTTGGCCTCAAACACTGTCCTTAGGGAGAAGAGGTCATGCAGTGCCACTGGAACAGCTCTGCTGGGATGGGGTGGAGGCAACAGCAAGTCCTGGAGATCTAGACACCTACACTGACCTCTGCCAGAAGCATGGGCAAGCCCTTGGACTTCCTTTCTCCATGGGGATGGTCAGTCCTTTGGGGTGGCACCCCACACCCAGCATCCTGCAGCTCCCACCATGCAACACAAAGCAGCTCCCTGCATTAATTGGGTCGTTAATTGGAAGTTGTCCTGCTCTTGCAATGCAAGTCAGGTCGTGTGGGTGTCGGGTGTCTCAGCTGCAGACCCCCAACCCCCCAAAAAATCAGCCTCCTCCTGTCATGGGAGACCCCTCTGCAGGGCAAGGCACGTGCCACCAGGGAGACAGCAAAGATGGGATTGCTAGAACAATCTTCTTATCTTCTTAGCAGCTTAAATCCCTGTCTGGTTTGGCTGGGATACTGAATCTGTGAGCCTCTCCCTGCCCACAGAGATGCTTTCCAAGTATTACTGGCAGAATTGCCATCTGCTGCCACCAGCCAGCCCTGAGAAGACCCCAAGAAACAGCATTTGCTTGGTGGAACCAGGCAGGATGTCCCAGGACAGCCCCACACACATGGCTCACACAGCCCTTGGCCAAGAGATGGGGTTCTGGTGAGGCAAGAGGAGCTACTCTAGTGTCAGCATGAGACTTTGGGGGGCTTCCTGGCACCATCCAGAGGAAGGAACTGGGGCATGGAGATGCCTAGTCCTGGCTTTGCCCCTCCACCCTGCCTGTTCCAGCAGCAGGGTGAGGTGAGGCCAGCACTGGGAAGCTCCAGGCTCATTAATTACTGAGCTTCCTGGCAGATTATCCCTGCTAATAAGGGGCTGGTTGGGAGTGGAAGTGCAGCTCCAGGCTGCCACCAGGACTATGTAAATCTTTACACATCCCTTATAGCAGAAAGAATTCCTTTTAAACATAAATAAAAGCTTTTTTTTTTTGGTGGAGTTGGGGTTTTTATCCCCATTGAGGTGGTCAAAGACTGGAACAGAGAAGCTGGGGAAGTGTCCAGCCTTGGAGATATTCAAGTCCTGACCAGAGGCAGCCTGGTGTGGGTGCTCAGGGACTGCACCCAATGTGGTGGTCCTGCCCTTGTGTGATGCCCTCTGGGGACTGAGCACCTATTCATCTGGAGAACTAGAGCATGAAACAGCAGTTCAATTGCAGCAGCCAGGCAGCAGGAGAGCTGGCAGCAGGAAGCCATGGGATCCTCAGATGGGATCTAGGGAGGCTTTGGGGCTTTACAGCTTCCACCCAAGGGAAAAGGGGCCCAGAAAGCAACAGTGAGACCCCACAAATTGCTTTGATTAAGGAAATTAAGGGCTTTAAGAACAAGACATAAGCATCTTCCACACCTCTGAGGGTATGGTATAAACCCAGTGGGGCCAATGAATCACCATCCCAAAACGGTGGGGTTGGACCTCTGGAGATCCCCCAGTCCCACCCCTGCCAGAGCAGGGTCCCCTCCAGCAGGCTGCACAGGGCAGCATCCAGGATCACAGGGTTGGAATGTCTCCAGAGATGGAGACTCCCCAAGCTCTCTGGGCAGCCTGGCCCAGGGCTCTGTCCCCTCAGGTCTCCTCTGGGAAGGAGCAGCCAACACCATCCTGTCCTCATGTGAATGTGAAGCAGGACAAGCCCCACACCCTGCAGCAGGACCCAGAGGGGCCCAAATGCAGCACGAGGTGCATGCAGAGCCTGCTGCTGAGCACGGGGCTGGGGGAGGTGACCCCTCCACTGCAGAGTCCCTCACGCTGCCCATCATCCTTCCCAACAAAGTGGGAGGATTCCTGCTCCTTCTGCAACGCTTCCAGCACTCCAGAGCTTCAGACTGAGAGCTGGGGGCTTTGTTATCCTCCCCCCCAGCCAGCCCCAGCCTGTGACATCCCGTTGGGAGGCAGCTGCTCCAAGGCACAATGGAGCTTTCACATCTCACCACCTTCCCCTGACCCTCAGAGCCAGGAGACCAGCCCAGCTGGAGCTGCAGGTGCTGCCTTTGTCTTGGGGGGTGAGGGGGTGTCCTTGGAAGGGGCACAAAGGGGAGGCTGCCCCACGTGGCCATGAGCCAGGCAGCCCCTTCCCCTGGGTGACAGAGCAGCCAGGGGACAGGGCAGTGCTGGGGAAGGGGCTAAGGGGGAACAGGCAGAAGGTTGGGGGTGAACGCTCACCTCGGTGGCTCAGTGTGACTGGGGGACACTGTGTGGGCACAGGGAGGGGACATACCCAACAGGACTGAGACACTGAGACCCTCTGGGTCCCATCTGCAGCTTGGGAGAGCAGGAAAGACCCTCTCTGTCCCCCAAACCAAAGGGGAAGGTGTGAGTCATAGAATCCCAGACTGGTCTGGGTTGGGAGGGACCCCAAGGGTCCCAGAGCTCCAACCCCCTGCCACAGGCAGGGACACCAACCTCCAGGCCTGGAGCTACACAAGGTTGCCCAGGGCCCCAGCCAACCTGGCCTTCAACACCCCCAGGGACGGGGCACCCACCCCCTCTCTGGGCAGCCCCTGCCAGCCCCTCCCCACTCTGCAGCACCTTACCACTTCACCTGGATGTTCACCTTGGCTCTCTGTGTGTCCCTGCTGATGCCATCAAAGCCCTGGGATGCAAGACCTCAGGTGGTACTTGTGGGGGGAGGTTAGCCCCACATGATTCCCCCCACACAAGCCTGAGGCCAGGGCAGCACAGCTACATCTACTTCTGCTGTTATGGGCAAGAGTTAAAACATAAAATCAAGTCATTCCAAGATAAAACTCCTGATGGACACTGGACAGGCTGCAGAGCAGAGAGGAGCAGCTGCTGGATCTGAAACACCAGCCCTGGGATGCTGGTGGTAACTGGGAGCAGGTTCATGTGCCACAGCTGCTGGAGCACGTGGCACCCCAGAGCCCTTCCTGCCCAGGCTGGGGAGCTACCAGAGCTTGGTCCTTTTAGGAAGGGAGGCTCAAGGGTTGATTCTAACTGAATCCAGTCTGAAATCCAGGGATTCCTGCTTCTTTTAAAGGCCAGACCTGCCCCAGTGACACAGGCTGGGTGGATGGGGGTGGGTTCCACACATGGACTCGCTGTGGGATGGGTGGGATGAGCAGTGGGGTGCAGCTTCTTTCCTCCAGCCAAAAAGTTGTGCTGAGCAGGGAAATGTCTTTGTGATGCCTGGCTTTGTGAGAGGTTAATTAACCATGGAGTGAAGGGGAAGAGGGAGAGAGAGAGAGAGAGCCCACCATGCAGAGGGGGTCCTCTCTGCACCTAAAAGAGAGGCCAGCAGCATGACCTGCCAGTTTGGGGTCGTGCTTTATTGGTGGGCATCAAGAACTGGTGCTGGGCTCATTCCCAAATGCTCTTCTTGTCCATCTTGGGATGGAAAGGCTCCTGGGGAGTCCCATCGTGGGGATTGGTGGCCCCCTTCCTTCTGGGAGCCTCCAGGATAGCCCAAAGCAAGGCTGTGAGGGCTGCAGATGGAACCAGAGAAGAGATATGGCCATTTCCAGCCCAAACCCTGAAATGCCCTTGGAAGAGAGACCCTGGAAGCAGAAGGTGATGTCAGTTGAAAGTGATGTCAGTTTGAAATGCCTCAGCTGGCCCCTCTCAGTGACAGACAGGGTGCAGCTACCTTGTCCAACAGACACTGGGCAGTGCTGCCCCCCCACCTCCACCACTCCCAGGGGCTGTTCCTCATCTGGGAGAGCACCCAGCACACCAAGCTGGGATGATGGGATGGGGGATCATGGTGGGAAGGGGCTGCCCCCCACCTCCACCACTCCCAGGTGAGATCCAGCCCTTCACTTCCCTCCTCAGCCCCAAACCAGCCCAAAAGAGGCAACGTGGTGAGTGACTTGCAGGAACAAGAGGAGCCAGGAGTCTCTCTTCACAGCTCAACACTCACATCTCAGGCTGCATCTGAAGCAAGAGGGGATTCAGGTAGTGTTCCTCATCTGGGAGAGCACCCAGCACACTGGGGATCACTGGGGATCAATAGCTGAAGGGTGGGACACAGGGGGACATGGGCAGCCTCTTCTCAGTGTCTGTGGGGACAGGACAAGGGGTGATGGGCTCAAGTTGGAGCACAGGGAGTTCCACACCAACATGGGGAAGAACTTCTTCCCAGTGAGGGTGAGGGAGCCCTGGGCCAGGCTGCCCAGGGGGTGTGGAGTCTCCTTCTCTGGAGAGATTCCAGCCCCATCTGGACACGGCCCTGTGTGCCCTGTCCTAGGGACCCTGCTTTGGCAGGGGGTTGGACCTGATGAGCTCTGGAGGGCCCTCCCAACCCCTACAGCTCTGTGATTCTATGAAATCAAGCAGTGTGTGTGTGTGTGTGGGGGGGGCTTTCTGGGACCACCCTGCTCCTCCTGTGGCACTTCACCCCAACAATCAGCATCCCACTCCTCCTTCCCACCCAGAGCCAAAGGCAGCAGGCAGCTCTGCAGCCACCCTGGTGGGTCTGGGGCTCACCTTGAGCTTGTGCTCGTGCTCCTTGTTGACACGGGACAGGAGCTGGGCTTTCCTCCGGTTCAGGGCGTCGATGAGGGCGTCACACTGGGCCACCAAGCAGGCTTCAAACTCCACACTGTTCTCCTGTGGGACAGGGCAGAGCATTTTTGGGGGTTGGACCTGATGATCTCTTGAGGTCCCTTCCAACCCCCTAGAGTTCTGTGATCCCAGCCCAGGACACATCTCCAGGGCAGTTGGGAAACCTGATTTTTCATGTACTACATGTGGTGGTTTTGGAGGGGCCACTGCAGCCCCCCCACACCCATACTGTGAGTATGGGGGTGCTCACACCCTTGGCTCACGGGAAACGTGGTGGCAGCGGGTGAGGAACAGGTTTGGTCCATCCTATCACCTCCTCAGATGTGCCCATGGCAGAGATGGGAAGGGATGGGATGTCTTCTCCTCAATCCCTGAAACAGGCAGCTTTTGGAGGCGCAGTTTTTTGGGAGAACTTGCAAGGTGTGGGCTGGAGAGGTGTGGGCTGCTCTGGGAGAGCACCCAGCACACCAAGCTGGGATGATGGGATGGGGGATCATGGTGGGATGGAAGATCATGGTGAGATGGAAGATCATGGTGAGATGGGGCTGTTCCTCACCTGGGAGAGCACCCAGCACACCAAGCTGGGATGATGGGATGGGGGATCATGGTGGGAAGGGGCTGTTCCTCACCTGGGAGAGCACCCAGCACACCAAGCTGGGATGATGGGATGGGGGATCATGGTGGGAAGGGGCTGTTCCTCATCTGGGAGAGCACCCAGCACACCAAGCTGGGATGATGGGATGGGGGATCATGGTGGGAAGGGGCTGTTCCTCATCTGGGAGAGCACCCAGCACACCAAGCTGGGATGATGGGATGGGGGATCATGGTGGGAAGGGGCTGCTCCTCATCTGGGAGACACAGTACCTGGATCTGCTGCACCATGTTGCGGAGCTGGACCAGGAACTCTTTTGCTTCCTTGGCTCTGTCTGACAACCCATTGAGGGCCTGGGAAAGCTGGCTCTGTGGGGGGGAAGAAAGAACAAGGTCATTTCCATGTCCTAGGCCTCATCCTTATGCTGGAGGAGCTGATGTGGGACGTGGGCTGGGGATGGACAGCAGCCCAGCGTGGCCTTCTTGGGGTGTGCATCCTCCAGCAACCCACTGAGGTGTCCTACCCCCCACTGCCCTGGGTGTGAGGAGGGGAAAAGGAGAGTTTAGCCATCACCATGCATGCCCTGGGTTTGGGAAGCAGATACTTGGTGTCCACCTCCTCCACAGGCTTCTCTAGGTGATGAGAGACAAGCCACATCCATCCTGGATCCCAAAGTGAGCTCTCCAGGGAGCTGGACACCAAAACTCCTATCAGATCTGAGCTGTGCCTGCTGAGGGTGTCAGCAAAGGGACACAGGCCACCCAAATCAGACTGAGAATGTCCCAACCCTCCTGAGCAGGACCCTATAAAATACACACTGTCCCTTGCCTCCTCCAGCACTCAGGGTGGGAGCACAGACCAGTTGTGGCCTGTCCTGAGCTGAGCAGTGTAACACAGACTTGGCAAGGAGAATCACAGAATCCCAGCCTGGGCTGGGTTGGGAGGGACCCCAAGGGTCACAGAGCTCCAACCCCCTGCCACAGGCAGGGACACCAACCTCCAGGCCTGGAGCTACACAAGGTTGCCCAGGGCCCCAGCCAACCTGGCCTTCAACACCCCCAGGGACGGGGCACCCACCCCCTCTCTGGGCAGCCCCTGCCAGCCCCTCACCACTCTCTCTGCAAAGAGCTTCCCCCTCAGATCTCCTCTCCCCCTTCCCTCCTCCAGCTTCACTCCAGCCCCCTTGTCCTGCCAGGCTCTGCCCTTGAACAAGCTGATTCCCCTCCTGTTCCTCTGCTCCCTTCAGGGACTGGCAGGCTGCAATGAGGTCCCCCCACAGCCTTCTCTTCTCTGGGCTGACCCAGCCCAGCTCCCTCAGCCTCTCTCCAGAGGGGAGCTGCTCCAGCCCTCTGAGCATCTCCGGGGCTCCTCTGACCCCTCTCCAACAGCCCCACATCTCTCTTGTCCTGGGGCCCCAGCTCTGGACACAGGACTCCAGCTGGGGCCTCCCCAGGGCAGAGCAGAGAGGGACAATCCCCTCCCTGTCCCTGCTGCCACCCCTCTGCTGATGGAGCCCAGGATCCCAATACTTTTCTGGTGCTTCTTCATTCCCATGGCACTTGCCAACCATCACCTCCAGAACGTTCCCCTTCTGCCAGGCCTTCAGGCAGAGCTGCCATCTCAGGAGGTAAGACCTCACCTCCACCAGAGGTTCTGCCTCTTGTGTGGGCTGCGAGATGCCTGCAGACACCACACAGGGCCTGAGGCATCATCCTCAGACTAAATCCTTCTCTGAGGCACCAGGAGCATTAAACCTTGGGTCTGCTCCAGTGGTCACCAAAGACACCTGTAAAATTCACCCATTTAATCCATCATTTAATTTCTCTGCCTTAATTAAGGTAATCACAGAGCCCAGAAGGACTCTGTTTCTCTGCAGTGCTGCCCTTAATGAACACCTCCAGGCATCCCCTCAGTGCCTGTGGACATCCCCACCTGTGCCCTGTTATCATGTAGCTTTAATTAACCTCCTTTAATGAGCTGGTGGTGACTGGTGTGCCTCTCTGGCTCCCCAGCAGCAGGGATGCAGAGGGATTGCTGGGCAGATGGTTGTCTCAAAGGAGACATGTCCAGGAACATGTCTCTGCTCCAGGAGATCTTCAGCATCATGGGGAACCTTCAGGGAAGGTTGTGATGGTAAAAAAAAACCATGCCCCAAATGTTAGAGCTTGCCTTTCCAGTGAGGAGCCTGTGCCCACCCATCCTTAGGGATTTGGAAAGAACTTGGAAGTGGAAGACCACATGTGGGGATGATGGGCCATCCTTCTGGGGCTGGGCTCACAGCTTGCTGCACCCTGGAAGGCGTTGGTGCTGTGACAGAGCTGCACATGGACAGTGCCCAGCAGCCTTGCAGAGCTCTGACTGGATGTGAGAGTGGATTCAAAATGCTTTCCCACTAGGAAAGCCTCAAAGAGCTGTCTTGATCACACAGCCATGGACTCATTGGGTTGGAAAAGCCCTTGAAGCTCCTGGAGTCCAACCATCCCTGTCCTGTGCTAAACCAGATCCCTGAGCACCTCATCTCCCCTCTGTTCAACACCCCCAGGGCTGGGGACTCAGCCCCCTCCCTGGGCAGCCTGGGCCAGGCCCTGACAACTCTGCCAGGGAAGAGCTTTGCCCTCCCAGCTGAGCTGAGCCTGCCCTGGCCCAGCTTGAGCCCATTGCCCCTTGTCCCAGCTCCTGGCCCCTGGCTGAAGAGACCAGCGCCCACCTCTCTGCACCCTCCTGGCAGGGCAGGGCAGGTGGGGAGAAGGGCTCCCCTCAGCCTCCTCTTCTCCAGGCTCAACACCCCCAGCTCCCTCAGCTGCTCCTCAGAGGATTTGCCCTCCAGCCCCTTCCCCAGCCTGGTTGCCCTTCTCTGGACTCACTCCAGGCCCTCAATGTCCTTCTTGGAGTGAGGGGCCCAGAACTGGACCCAGCACTCGAGGTGCAGCCTCCCCAGTGCCCAGCCCAGGGGCACAATCCCCTCCCCAGACCTACTGGCCACACTATGTCTGACACAAGCCAGGATGCCCTTGGCTTTCCTGGCCCCCTGGGCACACTGCTGGCTCATGGTCAGCCTGCAGTCACCCAGCACCCCCAGGTCCCTCTTTGCCTGACCCCTTTCCACCCCCTGCCCCCAGCCTGGAGCGCTGCATGGGGCTGTTATATCCCATGTGCAGCTCTCTGCTCTTGGCCTTGTTGAAGCTCATCCCATTGCTCTCAGCCCATGGATCCAGCCTGTTCAGATCCCTCTGAAGAACCTCCCCACCCTCAACCCTTCCTCCCAGCTTTGTGCCATCTGCAACCTTACTGAAGGAGCATTGAATCCCTTCATCCAGGTCACTGATGAACAAGAGACCCAGGGCTGAGCCCTGGGGGTCACAGGTCCCCTCTCTGAGATGTGTGGTGATTAAAAAAAAAGGGAAAACCAAGTTTCCTGAAGCCTGGGCTGGAGGAATCCAACCCCACAGTGCTGCAGCTTTAATGAGGAGCTTGTAAACACAATGAACTCCTGCTGGGTTCCTCTATTAATTGCCTGTGTTATAGAAACCCAGGGTCCTGGAGGGCTCAGGTCTTGGCTTAGGACATCTTCTCCTCCAGCTGGGAGGGCTGGAGCTTTGTGTGGGGCAGGGGGACAGAGGGTTTGGCAGGGGTGCATGAAGCAAGGCCAGGTTGTCCCTGGAGGTGTGTGGGGCTGCCAGCACCATGGGGAACATGCTCATGCTCCAACCTCAGCTGGGGAAAGGGGAGGGAGGAGAGATGGGGAGACCCTGCTGAGCTGACTGAGCCATCCCCTTTTTAGGAGAGATGCATTTGCTGAGCTCCACACCCTGATGACCAGGGCAGGGTGATAAATGACAAAGGAAATGAGGGAATCCCTGGGGTTGTATTCACATCTCCAAGGGAAGCCTGGAGAGGTCCTTTCCTGGGCTGGTTAATGGTTGAGGTTTGTTTGTCAGCCCATCTCTTCTGGTTTTGAACTGGATTCCAGCCCAGCACCATCTCAGCAGGCACTGTGCTCCCCAACTTCATCCCCCCTGCCCCCCCTGCTCCCCAACTTCATCCCCTCAGCACCCTCACTGCCCCCCTGCTCCCCAACTTCATCCCCTCATCATCCTCATTCCCCCCCTGCTCCCCAACTTCATCCCCTCATCATCCTCATTCCCCCCCTGCTCCCCAACTTCATCCCCTCAGCACCCTCACTGCCCCCCTGCTCCCCAACTTCATCCCCTCATCATCCTCATTCCCCCCCTGCTCCCCAACTTCATCCCCTCAGCTCCATCAGCAGAGGGGTGGCAGCAGGGACAGGGAGGGGATTGTCCCTCTCTGCTCTGCCCTGGGGAGGCCCCAGCTGGAGTCCTGTGTCCAGAGCTGGGGCCCCAGGACAAGAGAGATGTGGGGCTGTTGGAGAGGGGTCAGAGGAGCCCCGGAGATGCTCAGAGGGCTGGAGCAGCTCCCCTCTGGAGAGAGGCTGAGGGAGCTGGGCTGGGTCAGCCCAGAGAAGAGAAGGCTGTGGGGGGACCTCACTGCAGCCTGCCAGTCCCTGAAGGGAGCAGAGGAACAGGAGGGGAATCAGCTTGTTCAAGGGCAGAGCCTGGCAGGACAAGGGGGCTGGAGTGAAGCTGGAGGAGGGAAGGGGGAGAGGAGATCTGAGGGGGAAGCTCTTTGCAGAGAGAGTGGTGAGGGGCTGGCAGGGGCTGCCCAGAGAGGGGGTGGGTGCCCCGTCCCTGGGGGTGTTGAAGGCCAGGTTGGCTGGGGCCCTGGGCAACCTTGTGTAGCTCCAGGCCTGGAGGTTGGTGTCCCTGCCTGTGGCAGGGGGTTGGAGCTCTGTGACCCTTGGGGTCTCTCCCAACCCATGCCATTCTATCATTCTATGAAGGCAGCAGAGTCACACATTTCCTCCAAGTGTGTGAACTACATGGAGGGAGCAGGAGATGGGGATTTGGGAACCCTCTGTGCTGGTGAAGGGGGTGAGAAGGACCTCAAGCCTTATCCCCTACCAGGTGCTATCCAGGACCAAGTGAAATGCTGGTGTATTGGAAGAATTCCCCCTCCCTGTGCAAAGCTGGGGCACCCCACTTCACATCTCCATGTGGAAATGAAATCTTTGAGGCTGGGAATCCCATTTTGGGGGAACACCATCATCCCCTCACCCAGAGGGGAGCACCCAGATGGGAAGCCCTGCATCCTCCAGCCCACAGTTAGGTTTGCCAGCTGGTGGACCAGAGCAAAACCCTCCCCTGAGCTAGCACAGGCAGGGGAATTAATGAGTGTGAAATGAAGATAAAATAATCCCATTTAGCAGCATCTTAAAATGAAGTGAATATGTTCTTGGCAGAGAGCTGGCCTCTTTTTATTCAATGCTCTTGTTTCAAGAGAGTAAGAGGGGAACCTCTGTAATTCACATCAGTGTTAATGGGAGCTCAGCATTGAAATCTCCAGCCCCAGAGAGGGAATCTGTCCCTTCTTTGTGCTCACTAAAAGCTCTGAAACCCTCTTCCTTCCCAGGCAGGGCTGACAAAGGGATTTCTGTCACTCTCTGCTTCTCCCTTGTCCCACAGGCTGGGTGAACGTGGGGGCTGCAGAAGGCTGGTGGTTCAGTGGAGCTGGGCAAACTGGGAGAAGGGGAGAAAAGGAGCATTTTAAACTCTGCATCCTCCCTTCAGATGGAGCTGGGGTGTTTCTGCTCCTCTTTAAACCAGCTGCCAGTGATGGAGCTTCTTCACCTGGCTGAGGTTGTTATTTCAGGAGGTGTTGGGTACCACCCTGGATTCGCAGAGCTGGCTGGGTGTGACAGCTCCAACTGGCATACTGGGAAAATCCCAGTTAGCTAGCACTGGGTACTGGAGAGAGAGAGGAACCCACACTCCTGTTTCCAACCCCAACTCACTCTCAGGCTCTGGTGCTACAGAACATCCCTGGGGGGCTTGTGTCAGACATAGTGTGGCCAGTAGGTCTGGGAGGGGATTGTGCCCCTGGGCTGGGCACTGGGGAGGCTGCACCTCAAGTGCTGGGTCCAGTTCTGGGCCCCTCACTCCAAGAAGGACATTGAGGGCCTGGAGTGAGTCCAGAGAAGGGCAACCAGGCTGGGGAAGGGGCTGGAGGGCAAATCCTCTGAGGAGCAGCTGAGGGAGCTGGGGGTGTTGAGCCTGGAGAAGAGGAGGCTGAGGGGAAGAACCTGGGGAGGTTGGCAAGGTTTATCCTGTAACCCCCTTGGACTTCCACAGAAACATCCTTTCTCCCTGTGGACCCTTCTAGCACCCACAAGGTCCTTTAGCAGGGAGTTGACAGCTTAAAATCAGGTTAATCACAGAATCACAGGGCTGTAGGGGTTGGCAGGGCCCTCCAGAGCCCATGGGGTCCAACCCCCTGCCAAAGCAGGGTCCCTAGGACAGGGCACACAGGGCGGTGTCCAGACGGGGCTGGAATCTCTCCAGAGAAGGAGACTCCACACCCCCTGGGCAGCCTGGCCCAGGGCTCCCTCACCCTCACTGGGGAAAAGTTCTTCCCCACATTGGGGGGGAACTCCCTGTGCTCCAACTTGAGCCCATCACCCCTTGTCCTGTCCCCACAGACACTGAGAAGGGGCTGCCCATGTCCCCCTGCATCCCATGCTTAAGATAATTATAGACTTTAATTAGATCCCCCCTGAGTCTTCTCTTCTCCAGGCTGAACAGCCCCAGCTCCCTCAGCCTTTCCTCATGGTTGGACCCTATGATCTAAAAGGCTTTCCCAGCCCAAATGATCCTGTGATTCCAGGTGCATGCCCTGTGAAAGCCATCTCCTGGGCTGCTGCAGACCATGCCTGCCTCAAAAGCCACCTGCAGCTGAGCCTTCAGATGACTGCACCTCCTTACCAGCCACGGATGGGCTAGGTGCCACCACCCCAGCACCCAAAACTCACCCCCAAAAAGAGCTCTTGGCATTGCACCTAGAGCTCAGTACTGCTCCACCATCCCAAACGTTGCAACCAGCTCCTGTTTTCTTCTCTCCTTCCAACCAAGCCATCTCCCAGGCAGCTTCTATCCATCCAGAGGTAACAGGATGGACTATCCATCCAGAGATAACAGGATGGACTATATCCATCCAGAGGTAACAGGGGACACTAAGCCATGGTGAGACAAGAAGATGCCCAGCTGCCCTGCCTGCACCCTGCAAAGGCTGAGGAGCTGTCCCAGATGCTGGAGCTCAGGTCATGTGCTGCTTCCTTTTAATTAAAGCCCAGCAACTGCAGCCTTCATTACTCTATGTGATGCCTGACTAATTAAAACAGGATCTTTAATTAAAACTTGCATTCAGTCAGGAAGTTGATGAAGCTAAAACAGCTGCTAATTGGCTTTTGGCTCCAGCCAGGAGAGCCTGGCTTTGGGATTCAATGCTACCTAAGAGAAACCAGGAGCTCTGCTGGGAGCTGCAGCCTGGGCTCAATCACAGAGTCATAGAATTTGGACAGCAATGGGGCAGCAAACAGCTGTGGAAGCTGGAGACCAGTGCTCCCTCCCAGTCCCATCCCAGTGGGCAGGGATGCAGAGTGCCACAGGGGAGTGATGCTCTGTGGCTGCAGGGTGAGCAGAGCCAGGCTGGCTGAGCTGCTGCTAACCCCCCTTGAGCCAAGGCAGGGGACAGGACAGAGCATGGGGCTGAATCCACCAAACCACAGAGCTCTGGGATCTCCTGAGCTGGCAGGGACCCCTCAGGCCCATGGAGTGCAGCTCCTGGCTCCACACAGCCCAGCCCAGCCCGAGCTGGCACTGAGGGCATCAGCCAGAGGGTTCCTGCCCTCAGCCCAGCTCGGGGCTGGGACCCCTTCCCTGGGGAGCCTGTGCCAGTGCAGACCCCCCTCTCAGCACAGAGCCTCTTCCTGACACCCAGCCCAAACCTCCCCTGGGGCAGCTTCACCCCATCCCCTGGGGTTCTGTCCCTGGGCCCCAGAGAGAGGAGAGAGATCAGGGCTGCCCCCTCGCTCCCCTCAGCAGGAACCCACAGAGCCCATGAGGGCTCCCCCCAGCCTCCTCTTCTCCAGGCTGGACAAGCCCAGGGCCTCCAGCCTCTCCTTGTGACCCTTCCCCTCCAGACCCTTCCCCATCCTCAGTGCCCTCCTCTGGACAGTCCCCAGTATTTTTATGTCCCTCTTGTCCTGTGGCACCCAAACCTGTCCCCAGGACTGGAGGTGAGGCCACCCCAGTGCAGTGCAGAGCAGGACAACCCCTCCCTGGCCTGGCTGTGTGGGCTAAGGACAGGCAGGCACAGGACAGGGCTGGCTGTGGGGACACATGGCCAGCTCCTGGGTACCAAGACCACCAACCCCTCTAAGCACGACCCAAGACCCCAAAGCCCCTCTCAGCACAGCTCAAGATCCCCAAGCCCCTCTCAGCATGACCCAAGACCCCCTAAACCCTCTCAGCATGACCTAAGACCCCCAAACCCCTCTCAGCACAGCTCAAGACCCCCAAACCCCTCTCAGCATGACCCAAGACCCCCAAAACCCTCTCAGCATGACCTAAGACCCCCAAACCCCTCTCAGCACAGCTCAAAATCCCCAAACCCCTCACAGCATGACCTAAGACACCCAAACCCCTCTCAGCACAGTGCAAGAACCCCACACCCCTCTCAGCATGACCTAAGACCCCCAAGCTCCTCTTTGCATGACCCAAGACCCTCAAACCCCTCACAGCATGACCTAAGACCCCCAAACCCCTCTCAGCACAGCTCAAGACCCCCAAACCCCTCTCAGCATGACCCAAGATCCCCAAGCTCCTCACAGCACGGCACAAGACCCCCAAGCCCCTCTCAGCAGAGTGCAAGACCCCCAAACCCCTCTCAGCACGACCTAAGACCCCCAAACCCCTCTCAGCAAGACCCCCAAACCCCTCTCAGCATGGCTCAAGACCCCCAAAGCCCTCTCAGCATGGTGCAAGACCCCCAAGCCCCTCTCAGCCACAAAGAAAGGACCAGGCAGCAGAGACAGGACAGGGCAGGTTCAGCAGGACACAGACACCCACCCATGGAGCCAGGTTTGGGAGCAAAAGCTCCTGGGTGGTAAGATGCCAGCTGGAAATGAACCCCAAGAAGGGCTCCTGGGGGGAGCAAGGGATGGAGAGGCTACCACTGCATGCTGGGGGCATCAGATCTCCTCCCAGTTCCATGGGAGGAAGATGAAGTGTAAGCTGTTAAGATATGGGGATGTAGGCTGTTAAGATATGGGGATTTAGGCTATTAAGATATGGGGATTTAGGCTATTAAGATATGGGGAGGGGGTGCTGTCTCAGTGCTGCCTCTGCAGCAGCCTGGAGGGCAGCTTGGGGGGGGCTGCAAAGCAGACAAGATGATCCTCCACACATGCAAGGCCTTCTTGAGGGGGTGGGGGACAGGCAGCCATGGAGAGGATTATCCCTGGGGCAGTTTGTATTGCCATGGGAGTTAATTCCAGTGCCTGCAGAGGGGCCCCCTGCATCTCTGGAAGAGGCAGAGATGCCACTGCAGCTGCTCCTGTTAATCCTGGATCCTGGTGGGTCTTCCTGGGGAGGGGGGGGGGGGGGGAACATGCAGCCCTTTGTCACTGCACCCCAGGCAGAACCTTAGGAAGGAGGACACCTGAGGTGGAGACACTTTGGGTGTCACCCCTCCGTGGTGGTGCCACCCAGGCTGCAGCTCTCAGAGAGACCACAGCTGAGTAACACCCTCTTCAGTTCCAACTGGGAGGGGGGGGTGCAGAGGGTTGGGGAGGAGGGGGGTGGGCACAAGGGTCCAACCTGGCATCGATCTGAGCAGAGCACCCAGAGGCAGCAGCAGGGGATCTCAAGCAGGGAATCCCATGGAATGAGGGTGCTCAGCACCCCTAGGGACACAGATGTGTAGAGGGTATCTTCCCCCTGCAGCCCCCTCTCTCATCTCCCCCACTTTCCCCTGTGTCCCCCCCCCTCCTGCACCAACACACCAGACTCACGGGTGCCACCCAAAGCTGGCAGGGCAAAGCCCCACTGCAGAAGGGACCCACCCATGATGGAGGCACCAGAGAATTCAGCCAGGAAAGACCCTTCAGGTCCCCTCTAGCAGGCAGCCAGGCTGTCAGCAGCCCCCCATGAGCTGGGGCTGGCCATGTGGTGGGGTTTGCCCTACACCAAGTCCCAAAACCAGGCTGGCTGTGGTGGGGTTTGCCCCACACCAAGTCCCAAAGCCAGGCTGCTGCCTGCCAGCTGGCAGGATTTTCTTAAAGCTACTGTTTAATATCTTCCAGTCCTGTTTAATATCTTCACTGAGACCTTGCTGAGGGAACAGCATCCACCCTCAGCAAGTGCTGATGATGCAGAGCTGGGAGGAGTGGGTGACACACAGGACACTGCGCTGCCACCCAGAGAGACCTGGCCAGGCTGGAGAGCTGGGCAGGGAGAAACCTCATCAAGTTCAACAAGAGCAAGTGGAGAGTCTGGCACCTGGGGAGGAACAACCCTTCCTATCAGGACAGGCTGGGGGGGAGCTGCTGGAGAGGAGCTCTGTGGAGAAGGACCTGGGGGTGCTGGGAGATGCCAGGGTGGCCATGAGCCAGCAGTGTGTCCTGGGGCTGAGAGAGACAATGGGATCCTGGGGGCATCAGGAGGAGTGTGGGCAGCAGGTGACAGGAGGGGATCCTCCCCCTCTGCTCTGCCCTGCTCAGGCCCCAGCTGCAGTGTTGTGTCCAGGGCTGGGCTCCCTGGGATCAAAAGGACAGGGATCTCCTGGAGAGAGTCCAGAGGAGGCTCTGGAGATGCTGAAGGGCCTGGAGCATCTCCCCTGTGAGGAAAGGCTGAGGGAGCTGGGGCTGTTCAGCCTGGAGAAGAGAAGACTCAGGGGGGACATAATTAGTGTCTATAAATATCTTAGACTTGGGATGCAGGGGGAATTGGCCAGCCCCTTCTCAGTGTCTGTGGGGACAGGACAAGGGGTGATGGGCTCAAGTTGGAGCACAGGGAGTTCCCCCCCAATGTGGGGAAGAACTTTTCCCCAGTGAGGGTGAGGGAGCCCTGGGCCAGGCTGCCCAGGGGGTGTGGAGTCTCCTTCTCTGGAGAGATTCCAGCCCCGTCTGGACACCGCCCTGTGTGCCCTGTCCTAGGGACCCTGCTTTGGCAGGGGGTTGGACCCGATGATCTCTTGAGGTCCCTTCCAACCCCTGAGATTCTGTGATTCTGTGATTTTTTGATGGCTCTGATACCAGCAAAGCTGTGCTGGGTGGTGCAGCACAGAGCAGAAACCAGTTTGAGGGTTCTTAGCTCAGCCCAGGCTGGTCCCACTCGTTCCTGCCCACCCCCAGTCACTGCCCATCAAGGGGAAGTCTGGCACCCAGGGGTACATCCCTCCTCCCTGAGCTAAGGAGCTGCCCAGGCTGGGCATGGCACAGTGCCCAAGGCTGTCCCCATGAAGGACAAGCCCTGAGAGCTCCGGTTGGACACCACAGGTATCTGTAGGCCCCACAGCAGTCTGGATGTCACCAGGATTCCTGCCTGCTGGGGCACTGTGCTGGCCTAACCCAGCCCTTCAGTACAAGCGCCTCTATCCACACCCATGCCCTGTGTTTCCTGGGATCCCCTGCTTCCTTGGCATCCCCTGCTTCCTTGGCATCCCCAGCTTCCTTGGGATCCCCTGCTTCCTTGGGATCCCCTGCTTCCTTGAGATCCCCTGCTTGAGATCCCCTGCTTCCTTGGGATCCCCTGCTTCCTTGAGATCCCCTGCTTCCTTGGGATCCCCTGCTTCCTTGGGATCCCCTGCTTCCTTGGGATCACCTGCTTCCTTGGGATCCCCTGCTTCCTTGGGATGCCCTGCTTGAGATCCCTTGCTTCCTTGAGATCCCCTGCTTCCTTGGGATCCCCTGCTTCCTTGGCATCCCCTGCTTCCTTGGGATCACCTGCTTCCTTGGGATCCCCTGCTTCCTTGGGATGCCCTGCTTGAGATCCCTTGCTTCCTTGAGATCCCCTGCTTCCTTGGGATCCCCTGCTTCCTTGGCATCCCCTGCTTCCATGGGATTCCCTGCTTGAGGTCCCCTGCTTCCTTGAGATCCCCTGCTTCCTTGGGATCCCCTGCTTCCTTGGGATCCCCTGCTTCCTTGGGATCACCTGCTTCCTTGGGATCCCCTGCTTCCTTGGGATGCCCTGCTTGAGATCCCTTGCTTCCTTGAGATCCCCTGCTTCCTTGGGATCCCCTGCTTCCTTGGCATCCCCTGCTTCCATGGGATTCCCTGCTTGAGGTCCCCTGCTTCTTTGAGATCCCCATCCCTTACAACAACCAGCCAGGAGCTAAAGCCCCCAGTACCAAACTGAAGCCCCCAGTACCAAACTGAAGCCCCCAGTACCAATGTTCAGGCACCTGGGCACCCAGATGGCTCCGGCCGCTGCCTTTGCTCCTGCAGACACTGGGGCAGTGTCTGTCCTGGGCAGGCAGAGCTCACTCAAAGGCTCCCAGATGGAAATCAAACAAGGATCTATTCTTCTCAAGCATGACCTTGGTGAAACCCTTTCACTGCCTCCTGTGTGGGATCCCCTGCTCTGCCCCCTCCCAGCCTTGCCCTGGGTGATGCTGAATTCATGCTGAGTTTCTCCACACAGTCACCAGGTTGGAAAAGACCTTGAAGATCATCAAATCCAACCATTCCCATCCTGTGCTAAACCAGATCCCTGAGCACCTCATCTCCCCTCTGTTCAACACCCCCAGGGCTGGGGACTCAGCCCCCTCCCTGGGCAGCCTGGGCCACAGCCCCACAACTCTGCCAGGGAAGAACTTTGCCCTCCCAGCTGAGCTGAGCCTGCCCTGGCCCAGCTTGAGCCCATTGCCCCTTGTCCCAGCTCCTGGCCCCTGGCTGAAGAGACCAGCGCCCACCTCTCTGCACCCTCCTGGCAGGGCAGGGGAGGTGGGGAGAAGGGCTCCCCTCAGCCTCCTCTGCTCCAGGCTCAACACCCCCAGCTCCCTCAGCTGCTCCTCAGAGGATTTGCCCTCCAGCCCCTTCCCCAGCCTGGTTGCCCTTCTCTGGACTCACTCCAGGCCCTCAATGTCCTTCTTGGAGTGAGGGGCCCAGAACTGGACCCAGCACTCGAGGTGCAGCCTCCCCAGTGCCCAGTCCAGGGGCACAATCCCCTCCCCAGACCTACTGGCCACACTATTGCTGACACAAGCCAGGATGCCCTTGGCCTCCTTGGCCCCCTGGGCACACTGCTGGCTCATGTCCAGCCTGCAGTCACCCAGCACCCCCAGCTCTTGCATGTTTTATTTACCAGTTAGAACCTGCACCCGCAGTGGCAAAGTCCATCAGTCCGTCTGTAGGAGCAGGGGAAGGACCTGAACCCCCCAACTTTCCATCATCCTGGTGCTTTAAATCCCACTCCTTCAAGGGGAAAACAAGCAGGCATGTGGAACCCACCAGCAGAACACAGGGCTGCTGAGTGGCCTGTGAGATAACCCACTGGTGGCTTGCTCCCCAAAACGTGGGGACACCAGGTGAAGTTATTAGATAGGACTGGAGCTGTGCTGACCTCCTCTGTCTCAAGCCTTGGTTTAGCTTAGCCCCTTGTGTGAAGGGCAGATCCAGGATGATTCCTTGGAAGCTGGTGAAGGCCAGCTTTGGATGCAGGGACACTGGATCAGTCCCCACCTGGCAGCTTGCTTGGCTGTCCCAGCTCCTGGACTAAACTAATGCAAGAGCCTGGGCTGCTCCATGCTGGTGGTTCCTTGCTGTGAGGATGGGATGAGGATGCTCTGTCCTTCCTTTGATATAGGATGTAGTCCTTGCTTTGATTTTTAGGGAGAAGAAATGTGAGCACCAAGGTATTGAGTAACAGCTCTTTGATATTGTCCAATTAACTCCTGGGTTGCTTCATTAACACTCAACAACAAATCATCTTCTCATTTCACTGGCAAAGCTAAAGCACATCCCTTTGGAGTCAGAGAGAGAACTGCCAGCTCCCTTACAAGGCTGCTGAGAAAAGCACAAGCTGACTGCCCAGGGGACACGTGGGGGCAAATGAGGTATGGGTGAGAAGCTATTTAAACAAGGTTGAATATTCTGGACTGCTTGGCAGAGATCCAGCAGTGTGTCCTGGGGCTGAGAGAGACAATGGGATCCTGGGGGCATCAGGAGGAGTGTGGGCAGCAGGTGACAGGAGGGGATCCTCCCCCTCTGCTCTGCCCTGCTCAGGCCCCACCTGCAGTGTTGTGTCCAGTGCTGGGCTCCCTGGGATCAAAAGGACAGGGATCTCCTGGAGAGAGTCCAGAGGAGGCTCTGGAGATGCTGAAGGGCCTGGAGCATCTCCCCTGTGAGGAAAGGCTGAGGGAGCTGGGGCTGTTCAGCCTGGAGAGAAGAAGACTCAGGGGGGACCTAATTAATGGTTATCAATATCTTAAGCATGGGATGCAGGGGGACATGGGCAGCCCCTTCTCAGTGTCTGTGGGGACAGGACAAGGGGCAATGGCTGCAAGTTGGAGCACAGGGAGTTCCCCCCCAATGTGGGGAAGAACTTCTTCCCAGTGAGGGTGAGGGAGCCCTGGGCCAGGCTGCCCAGGGGGTGTGGAGTCTCCTTCTCTGGAGAGATTCCAGCCCCGTCTGGACACCGCCCTGTGTGCCCTGTCCTAGGGACCCTGCTTTGGCAGGGGGTTGGACCTGATGAGCTCTGGAGGGCCCTGCCAACCCCTGTGATTCTATGATCCATAGAGCAACGTGATGCTGAGCTCTGTGCTCTACACTTCCCCTCCCTGGCAGTGTTCAAGGTCAGGTTGGATGGGGCTTTGGGCAACATGGGCTAAGGGAGGGTGTCCCTGCCCATGGCCAGGGCAGGGACAGGGATGATCTCTGAGGTCCTTTCCCACCCAAACCAGTGTGGGATGTTTCAGGAGGAGAGATACTTTGGACTCAGTCCCCTCTGGTCCTGCTCCAGCTGCATTGCACTTGGTGTGCTCCAGGAGAAGCAAGGTCATGTCCTTGAGAGGAGCCCAGGTCCTGTACAGCTCTGCACACCAGCAAAAGGGTGGAGGTGCAGGTTGAGACCCCCCCCCCAAACATGTTGTAGCTGTTCTCTGTGGTCTGAGTACTTTCCCCCTCTGAGTGTCACGTCTCCCTTGGAGTCTTGTTGCCAAGATGATGTTGATGGAGTCTGGCTTCTTCTGGGACCCTGGTGAGAAGCCCATGAACTCTGGTAGTGGTTGGCTGGTCCATGCAAGTGAGACTGGAATAAATCAATAAATCCCTCCCTGTCATCCCTTTTTTTGGGTAGCACAGGGCACACCAGGCAGCAAGAAACTCAGCTCCCAGCTCTAAATCCTACAGCTAGATGAGATCCAAACGGGATCCCCTGGATCTCTTCCCCACCAACCTTGCAGGAGGAAATCAGGACAGGCTGGAGCACCTATCCGTGCACAACGCTCCCTCTCCTTCCCTCAGCCAGCCCTGCCGTGGATCCAGGTCCCTCTCCCAGCATCCATGCACCCAGCAGAAGGGGAAGGGTGAACCAGGGATGTCCAAGCCTTGCCCCAAGGCTGACTTCACCGTGGGCTTCATGCATCCATCACAACAGGGAGAGCTCTGCGAGGGACACAACCAACATCACACCACCCAGCCACCAGCGCTTGAGGAGAAGCTCCTGCAACCTGGGCACAGCTCCCAGCTACCAAGGAGTTGACTTGGGGTTGAGCCCATCCATTCCCAGCCCCAAAATGAGTGCTCTCAAGGCCCAGGAGAGGTGCAGATGTGATGGATGCAGACACCAAAGCGATGCTTGCCAAGCCACAAAAGCCCAGGCAGCTCCCTAGGGGTTGCACTGAGGAGGACAGGAGGAAGAGAGGAGATGCTTTGGGTGGAAGAGGCAAGGTGAGGATCCAGCCCATCACAGAGCTCCTGTTAACACATCCTAATGATGGCTGATCACCCTCACTTGTGACCCAGCAGGGAGCAGGTTGATCTATAGCTGCTGTCATGTGGCATTTCCAACCCCCCCTCCCCTGGAAGCCCAGGGCTCATTTGCTGTGTGTCAGCCTTGTTATGTTTCTGGAGATGAATGAGGCTGGTGGGAAGCAGAGAACAGCTCATGGATGAGCTATGACTTCCCCAGGCTCCCTCCCCTCCCTGCAAGGTACATGCTGGGTCCTGGTGCCTGTAGCTCTCCTGGACCAGCCACGTCCCCGTGCAGACACGATGGGTCTTTGCTAGAGGTGCACTCTGCAGGCAGAGGAAGCACAGAGCTCCTCTTTCATAGGATCATAGAATCCTATGATTAGTTGGGAAGGGACCTTCAGAGCCCATCTAGTCCCACCCCTGCAGTGAGCAGGGACATCTTCACTAGAGCAGGTTGCTCAGAGCCCCATCCAGCCTGAGCTTGGATGTCTCCAGGGATGGGGTCTCCACCACCTCTCTGGGCAACCTGTGCCAGAGTCTCACCATCTCCAGAGTGAAGAACTTCCTTGGGTTTCATCTGACCCTGCCCTGCTCTAGTTTACCCCATCACTCCTCATCCCATGTCCTTACAAACAGTCCTTCCCAGCTTTCCTGCAGGTCCCTTCAGGGGCTGGAAGGGTCTCAGAGGTTTCCCCACAGCCTTCTCTTCTCCAGGCTGAACCAGCCCAGCTCTCCCAGCCTGTCTCTATAGGAGAGCTGCTCCAGCTCTCAGATCATCCTTGTGACCTCCTCTAGACCCACTCCAACAGGTCCATGTCCTTCTTGTGCTGAGTGCTCCAGAGCTGGACACAACTGGAGCAGAGGGGGACAATCCCCTCTCTCCATCTGCCCACACTTCTGGTGACACAGCCCAGGATGCCACTGGCCTTTGGAGGAGCTGGGAACCCACCACCTCCTTGTATTTGTGGGAAAAGGAGGTTTAAGGACCCATTGCTGCTCTCCAGCTCTCAGAGGGCTGCATGCTGGAGCAAACCTCCACCCAGCAAAGAGCAGCCTTGTCACTGCAGCCACCGAGGCTGCTCCATGGGCTCTGAGCCCTGGGCACAGAGTGACAGGGCCAGGTCCTGCTCCCCTGGGTTCCCAGTAACTGGAGCCCATTCCCCTCACGGCTGGAGGAGTTGGATGAGACAGCAGCATCCCCCTGCCCTGTGCTGCCTCCCCTCCTCATCTGCCAAGGGACATTCCTTGGGGGCTGGAGCAGCTCCCCTCTGGAGAGAGGCTGAGGGAGCTGGGCTGGCTCAGCCCAGAGAAGAGAAGGCTGTGGGGGGACCTCACTGCAGCCTGCCAGTCCCTGAAGGGAGCAGAGGAACAGGAGGGGAATCAGCTTGTTCAAAGGGCAGAGCCTGGCAGGACAAGGGGGCTGGAGTGAAGCTGGAGGAGGGAAGGGGGAGAGGAGATCTGAGGGGGAAGCTCTTTGCAGAGAGAGTGGTGAGGGGCTGGCAGGGGCTGCCCAGAGAGGGGGTGGGTGCCCCATCCCTGGGGGTGTTGAAGGCCAGGTTGGCTGGGGCCCTGGGCAACCTTGTGTAGCTCCAGGCCTGGAGGTTGGTGTCCCTGCCTGTGGCAGGGGGTTGGAGCTCTGTGACCCTTGGGGTCCCTCCCAACCCATGCCATTCTATGATTCCCGCTGGGAATGGCTTCTGCCAGGCTCCCCCATTCCTGCAGCAGCTGCTGCCAGCACAGGGGAGGGAGATGAAATGAGCTGAATTCAATTAGAGATCTGGAAACAAGAGCGGAGATGGGAACTCGTCCAGGTCGCTGAGAGCCCTGGGTGCTGTTGTGACAAGAGAAGAGAGGAGGACAGTGTCTGGTGGTGCTTTGGGATCCTTTGGTGGAGTGATGGGGTCAGAACTCCACAAGCAAGGGCTGAGCACCACACCAGCAGCACGGCTCAGCTAACATTGTGTGTCCAGCGCTGCACGGGCTGCAGCTGGAGGAAGTTCTCCAGGGGTACCACAGAGCTGCACAGTGGCCTCCTGATTGAGGAGCAGCTTGGGGCTGAGCTAGAAAAGATGGAAACCAAGGAAACACAGGCAGGGACACCAACCTCCAGGCCTGGAGCTACACAAGGTTGCCCAGGGCCCCAGCCAACCTGGCCTTCAACACCCCCAGGGATGGGGCACCCACCCCCTCTCTGGGCAGCCCCTGCCAGCCCCTCACCACTCTCTCTGCAAAGAGCTTCCCCCTCAGATCTCCTCTCCCCCTTCCCTCCTCCAGCTTCACTCCAGCCCCCTTGTCCTGCCAGGCTCTGCCCTTGAACAAGCTGATTCCCCTCCTGTTCCTCTGCTCCCTTCAGGGACTGGCAGGCTGCAGTGAGGTCCCCCCACAGCCTTCTCTTCTCTGGGCTGACCCAGCCCAGCTCCCTCAGCCTCTCTCCGTAGAGGCTTGACCTCCCTCCTCCTTCAGGCTCAAGGAGTTCCAGAGGGCTTGAGTCCATCCAGAAGAAAATGAGCTCCCCAGGGACTGCTCTGAAATGCTCTCACTTATGCAGAACAAATGAGCACTATGGGAAGGATGGCAGAAAAGGTCAAGGAGCTTTAAACCCACTTCCAAGAGGGTCAGTGAGAGGGAAAGGTTTGGGTCTTGCTAGATTGGAACGGCACAAACTACTGCTGCATCCTCTTTAGTCACAGATATATGGGAGATGTTCCTGTGAGTGGTGAGGAAAGTCCCACCAAGCAAATCCTGTCTTCTTAGACAGTGTGTTTTTGTCATGCTGTGTGGGAAAAAGGGTAAAGAAAGACTCAGGGTGTGATCTCACTGCAGCCTGCCAGTCCCTGAAGGGAGCAGAGGAACAGGAGGGGAATCAGCTTGTTCAAGGGCAGAGCCTGGCAGGACAAGGGGGCTGGAGTGAAGCTGGAGGAGGGAAGGGTTAGAGGAGATATGAGGGGGAAGTTCTTTGCAGAGAGAGTGGTGAGGGGCTGGCAGGGGCTGCCCAGAGAGGGGGTGGGTGCCCCATCCCTGGGGGTGTTGAAGGCCAGGTTGGCTGGGGCCCTGGGCAACCTTGTGTAGCTCCAGGCCTGGAGGTTGGTGTCCCTGCCTGTGGCAGGGGGTTGGAGCTCTGTGACCCTTGGGGTCCCTCCCAACCCAGACCAGGCTGGGATTCTGTGATTCTGTGATGAGACTCCTACACCAAATTCCAGATCCCTGAAAACCTGGTGAACAGCAACAAGCCTTGTTTGGCTCAGAATTATTACCCCATGGAACTATTCAAAGCAGTAGGGCAGTTCCATGCTCTGGCTCTAATTAAGACAGCACCCAAATGACAGTTTATGGACTCCCTGCAAAGCCAGTGCCCACCTCCATAGATGCTCAGCCTCTGTGGGGCTGCCCTGTGCATCCTTGGCATGGAGCTGGATGCAAGGTTGCCCCTGGGCTGTGCCCAACCTCCCTGGGTGAGGTTTGAGCCTGGAATTTGGGTATTTCCAAGAGGAAAGAACAAACCCCATCTTCTCCCCCAGCAAAAGACCATTTTGAGATGCTCATCCTCCCATCAGCTGAAGACAGACCACGCTGCAGAGCCACCTCCCTGGCTCCATCAGCTGCAGTGGGAGTCAGGGGATGAGCTCAGAGGGAGAGGTGTGTGGGTGAGAGGAGAGAAATCCTGCAGGCCTTGTGGCAGGGGCCTTCCAACCCTAGACCAGTCTGTTTCTAGGTGCTTCACCCAGCTTTCAAACAACAGCAGCAGGCTGGCTGACACCAAGCAGGTCCCAGAGTCCTGTCAAGCCCGTGGCTCTGTGTGCTGTCAGGATCTCACCAGGCAGCTGAGCCCAGCTGGGGACATAGGGTGGTTTTTGGAGCTCCAGGCCCCGGTGCCTCAGCAGCAGCCTCCCATTTCACAGCCCTTTGCCTCTTTGGCTTCTGCCCAAAACTGGGATTTTCCAGCACATCAACAAGCACTCATGGACTTAGCTGAATGGAGGTTTTCTAAGACACAGATGGGAGATGGCTTCTCCTTCCCTCTGGCTACCAACACACGGGCCTTCCCTTCAACAGCAGGAAGCACATGTATCCCCCCCCCCCCCCAACCCCCCCTGGCACCTCCACACAGCAGGGCTGCATCTCAGCCTCACAGCCAGCCCATCTGCTGGCATTTCCTAACAAACCCTCGGTGCTGCAGCCTCTGATGATGGGCTGATGGACCCAAAAGTTTCCCAACTGAAGGAGGGTAGCAAAAAGGGATCTCCTCTCCAACTCAGATCTTCCCTGGGGCACATCCAAAGTCCCCTGTCCGTCCCCCCCCCCCAACTACAAGACCCTTGTTTTTCTGTGTCATGTTCCTTCTGGCTATTTGGTCACTGCAGCCACCGAGGCTGCTCCATGGGCTCTGAGCCCTGGGCACAGAGTGACAGGGCCAGGTCCTGCTCCCCTGGGTTCCCAGTAACTGGAGCCCATTCCCCTCACGGCTGGAGGAGTTGGATGAGACAGCAGCATCCCCCTGCCCTGTGCTGCCTCCCCTCCTCATCTGCCAAGGGACATTCCTTGGGGGCTGGAGCAGCTCCCCTCTGGAGAGAGGCTGAGGGAGCTGGGCTGGCTCAGCCCAGAGAAGAGAAGGCTGTGGGGGGACCTCAGTGCAGCCTGCCAGTCCCTGAAGGGAGCAGAGGAACAGGAGGGGAATCAGCTTGTTCAAGGGCAGAGCCTGGCAGGACAAGGGGGCTGGAGTGAAGCTGGAGGAGGGAAGGGGGAGAGGAGATCTGAGGGGGAAGCTCTTTGCAGAGAGAGTGGTGAGGGGCTGGCAGGGGCTGCCCAGAGAGGGGGTGGGTGCCCCGTCCCTGGGGGTGTTGAAGGCCAGGTTGGCTGGGGCCCTGGGCAACCTTGTGTAGCTCCAGGCCTGGAGGTTGGTGTCCCTGCCTGTGGCAGGGGGTTGGAGCTCTGTGACCCTTGGGGTCACTCCCAACCCAGACCAGTCTGGGATTCTATGATCTGCCCCTGTGGAAAGCAGACCAGCATGTGCTGGAGGAAACAGCATTGGTGCTGAAGGGCTTGGACTTAGATGACCTTTAGAGGCCCCTTCCAGCCCAACCACTCCATAGCCTGCAGCTGGTCTTTCCCATCACTGCCTCAAACCTAAATGCCCTCAGCCTTGGGCCATCTGTCCCACTCTGATGCTCCCTGCTGGGATACTGGCTAACACCTCTTGAAGGACAAGGTATTTTGGGTCCTTCACACTAATTCTGGCCATGGCCCATGTGCTAAAATTCCCACTCACAAAGCCAGCTCTGGGACAATTTAACCCCATTTCCAAGCCTGCAACAGCCCACTGTAGGCTAGAAGACCATCACAATGCCCTCTCCAACCCCCTCTTCTCCTCTCCATGCCCACCTCACTCCTTCTTTCCTCCAGCTGCTCTCCCTCCATGCAATGACCACGGATTGTGACCACCTCCACGCCTGGGTGCTCCACACCATCACCATCCTCCACTGAGGCTGTGTTGGCTTGATGTTCCCCCACGTGTAGGATGGCTCACATCACCCTTTTGGGGTGTTTCTTGTGCTCTCCTCTGAGGTCACCAATGACTGCACTGCGTGTGGGGCTGGAGCAAAGAAATCACCAAGCGTTATCATCTCTCCAGCCAACCCACCACTGCCTGCCTAACCTGGGGGCACACAGCAACCCCCCCTCTCTCTGCTTCTCTGACAGGTTTTTAAGAGAATGTGGCTTCTTTGTTCCTGGTTTGTTCCTCAATGTTGCTCCTGGACAGAGCTGAGCTGTACAGCTCCTGTTCAAGGCTGAGTGCCTGATGAGCACTAGAGCGAGACATTGAACCTCCAGAGATGTTCTGTGTAACAAGGATGCTCAGAGCCATCAGCCAAACATGCTTTGGGGACCTGAGCACTTCCAGCAGCTGTCCTGAGCTCTCCCTCACATCTCTAGGAAACAGCAGTGAGCTCCAGCTCTACCACAACCCCCCCCCCCGTGTGATGGCTGGAGCTCAGGCAGAACAGCTGTGCCTGTCATTTCAGCATCACAGAGTCATTAAGGTTGGGAAAGCCCTCCAAGATCATCCAGCCCAATCATCCCCCTACCCCCTCTATTACTCACTAACCCACATCCCTGAGTCCCTCACCCAACCTTCCCTTGAACACCCTGAGGGATGGTGACTCCACCACCTCCCTGGGCAACCCCTTCCAATGCCCAACCGCTCTTTGGGAGGAGAAATTTCTCCTCATTTCTAACCTGAACCTCCCCTGGCACAACTTGCAGCCATTCCCTCTCCTCCTGTCGTGGGGTGTCTGTGAGAAGAGGCTGAGCCCAGCTCCCCATAACCTCCTGTCAGGGAGCTGGAGAGAGCAAGGTCTCACCTCAGCCTCCTCTTCTCCAGGCTCAAAACCCCCAGCTCCCTCAGCTGCTCCTCAGAGGATTTGCCCTCCAGCCCCTTCCCCAGCCTGGTTGCCCTTCTCTGGACTCACTCCAGGCCCTCAATGTCCTTCTTGGAGTGAGGGGCCCAGAACTGGACCCAGCACTGGAGGTGCAGCCTCCCCAGTGCCCAGCCCAGGGGCACAATCCCTGCCCTGGCCCTGCTGCCACGCTGGGTCTGACACAAGCCAGGATGCCCTTGGCTTTCCTGGCCACCTGGGCACACTGCTGGCTCATGCTCAGCCTGCAGTCACCCAACACCCCCAGGTCCTTCTCTGCCTGACCCCTTCCCAGCCCCTGCCCCCAGCCTGTAGCACTGCCCAGGGTTGTTATGCCCAAAGCACAGGACCCAACACTTACATTCAGCCACCACCTGAAGACACCCTGTGAGGTGGGACAGCTGGGGAACCATTTCACCATCACACTTGAGCCCTGCACAAGCAAAGCATCTCCCCAGGGATGCAGAGAAGGCTCAGCCATTGGGGTTTTCCCACCCCTGCCAGCCAGCCCAACACTGGCAGAGCTCTGCTCTCCCAACAGTCCCTGGCAGACACCAGGTTGCTAGCAACAGAACATCAGGAAATGATGACTAATTTGATGCTTTCTGCTTCTGAGAAGATTGCAGGAGGAGGAGGAGGAGGAGGAGGAGGAAGGGGGGAAGGAAAATCAAGATGCATATGGATCAACTGGCGTTTCTGCTTTGTTTCTTCCCTGTCTGACAGGATGGAGCTGCTCTCTGGAGAGCAGCACTTTGGAGGTTTGCTTTGAGCCACCAGCTTCACACACACCCCAGCCAGCCCAGGTAAGAGCCAAGGAGGAGCTCTCAGCCATACTGAAGCTCTTCTTGTGCCCAGGAGGTGTAGGTTTGGCATTACTTCTCTTTGAAGAAGCAGAGACCAGGGGGACTTGCCTCAGCTTCAACTGACCAGAGAAACTGTCTCCTTCAGTTATTGCCACTGCTTCTGGGCTGGACTTCAGAGGTGCTCAAGGTGAGGGTGCAGGGCAGCACAAGGAGCTGTGAATTCAGCAAGCTCAAAGATTTTAGACATCTGAGGCCCTGGGGTGGCCTCACCTCCAGTCCTGGGGACAGGTTTGGGTGCCACAGGACAAGAGGGACATAAAAATACTGGGGACTGTTCCAGAGGAGGGCACTGAGGATGGGGAAGGGTCTGGAGGGGAAGGGTCACAAGGAGAGGCTGGAGGCCCTGGGCTTGTCCAGCCTGGAGAAGAGGAGGCTGGGGGGAGCCCTCATGGGCTCTGTGGGTTCCTGCTGAGGGGAGCGAGGGGGCAGCCCTGATCTCTCTCCTCTCTCTGGGGCCCAGGGACAGAACCCCAGGGGATGGGGTGAAGCTGCCCCAGGGGAGGTTTGGGCTGGGTGTGAGGATGAGGTTCTGTGCTGAGAGGGGGGTCTGCACTGGCACAGGCTGCCCAGGGAAGGGGTCCCAGCCCTGAGCTGGGCTGAGGGCAGGAACCCTCTGGCTGATGCCCTCAGTGCCAGCTCGGGCTGGGCTGTGTGGAGCCAGGAGCTGCACTCCATGGGCCTGAGGGGTCCCTGCCAGCTCAGGAGAGCCCAGGGCTCTGAGATTTCAACCTCCAGCTCTCCCAGTGCAATCCAGGAAGGAGCTCTTCAGAAACCCCACTGCCTCAAGCTCTGAAGACGTGTTTGAAGTGGCCTCTTGAGAGCCCACACAAAGGTTTTCAAGGAAAAGAAACCACAGAGAGAAGCAGAGAGAGAGAAAAGCACTTGAAGGCACTAGGAGACCTGGAAGGGTGTAGTCAGGGGAAGAGGATGAGAGTTGTCTATGGGGAAGGCTAACCCAATGAACTGGATGGATTATGAGAAGATTGTAGAGCCATTAATAAAAACCCAGGAAGATTAAATCAATAATTCTGGAAGAGCTGAGATAATGAATGCCTTTAAAAAAAAAAATTATTCTTTAATAAGAAAGGATGTATGGCTAATTAGGGAGTAATGAAGAACTTGTCAGTGTATCTACAGAGAGTGAGGAGGAGAGGGGGCTCCATACCCAAGGCTGAAGGATACTCCAATCACTGGAGCCCAGCAATACATCTTGGTGTCAGGAGGAGAGGAGTTAATAGACTCACTGAATCATTCATGATTATTTATGAAGAAGAATCCAGGAAGTACCAAAGGATGGGAGGGGGAATCAGTCACATTGCCTTGGGGAATAGGGGGTTTATTTTTTTGAGGAAAGAAAGAAAGAAAGAAGTGCTCCTCAGACCTTAAAGAAAAACCAGCCCAAGGAGAAAAGGAGCCACTAATCTAGTAAAGACCTCTAAAATTCTCCAGAAAATAGTATCCTGTCTCAGTGTGGGGAGGATACAGATGAATGTTGGGCTCCTGCATCTCCCTGCAGCAAAGGCACCACCAGCAAGGCCAGGGAGCACCCCACAGGGAGCCCACACCTCATCAACCTGGTCCTGGAAAAGAAGCTTGGCTTCTACCAGGACTTCAGACGTGTGGTTGGGATCCTAGCACAGCCAGGTGCTCTGCCATGGCACCAACAACCTTTAAAGAGTGGGAGAGGATCTCCTGGGTGTGGAGAGCAACCACACCACCATGTGCTGGCTGGGGCTGGGAACAGCTTGTTAAAACAGCTCTTGGTTCTCCCTGCTGCTGGGGTTACGTGGATGAGCAGCAGCAGAAGTGAATCTTCAGATGAGCTTCACTTCTGCCACTTAATTCTGGTTTTACCTCATTGAGGAAGCAATGAGTACATGCTGAGGACAAGGGGCAGCTGGGCAGCTGCCTGGATGTGTAGCTGTGGGGTCTTCATGTAGCCTGAGGAGCTCTGAGCAGCACTGACACCATTAGGTGTGTTCAGAAGGCTCAGAGGAGAAGGGTGCAGGGAGGGTGCAAGGCTGGGCTCCATGGGGCAGGAAGGACAGGGAGCTACTGGAGAGGGGACAAAAAGGGGCTGCAGAGATGCTGAGGGGACCAGAACATATCAGATGAAGGACTTGGAGCTGTTCAGCACTGAGAAGAGAAGCCTGAGGGGGATCTTCTCAGTGCTGATAAACCCTTGAGGGGTGGCTCAGGAGGATGGGTCAGTCTGTGTTCAGTGGTGCCCAGGGACAGGACAAGGGGCCATGGGCACAGACTGGAGCAGAGGAAGCTCCACCTAACCCTGAGGAGGAACTTCTTTGCTGGGAGGGTGGCAGAGCCCTGGGCCAGGCTGCCCAGAGAGCTTGGGGAGTCTCCATCTCTGGAGACATTCCAACCCTGTGATCCTGGACGCTGCCCCGTGCAGCCTGCTGGAGGGGACCCTGCTCTGGCAGGGGTGGGACTGGGGGATCTCCAGAGGTCCCTGCCAACCCCACTGATCTGGAATCCTGTGACTCCCACAGGCATCTGAGCTGGGACCTCCACCCTGCAGAGCAGCATGAACAACAGACCTACTCTAGTAGGATTAGCCCAGCCCTCTGCCTGAGCTCATTAGCTCAGACTCTTAATTAGCTCCTGTGGTGTCCCTGCTGTGACCCCTCAGTTTCACAGTCCATATGCATGGGATGAACCTGGGTTTGGAAGCTTTTGGCTTCCTCAAATCTGGCTCTATTAAAACTCACAACCAACCCTGAATATGATTCCCTGGACTCCAACTTGTTGCTGTTGCCCCCCCCAAAAAATCAGAGCCCTGGGCCAGGCTGCCCAGGGGGTGTGGAGTCTCCTTCTCTGGAGAGATTCCAGCCCTGTCTGGACACCGCCCTGTGTGCCCTGTCCTAGGGACCCTGCTTTGGCAGGGGGTTGGACCTGATGGGCTCTGGAGGGCCCTTCCAACCCCTACAGCTCTGTAAATACAGGAGGGAAAACCAGCTCATTGAGCAAAACCTGCCCAGGCCTGTCCTTGCCTTCCTCCTCTCAAGGCCTGCTCAGAGGGAACACTCTTTGGAGACATCCTCCATCAGCATGGTCATGGCATTCCCTGCACAGACTGGGACACAGGAGGAGCCAGCCAGCTGACCAAAGCCCCTAGAAACCAGCCACCCATGGGGTGCTCTTCAGAGAGCACGGGGAGGGCTGTGCAGAGGCTGGGGCCTAACCCCCTTTTGTGGAACAAGGGACCCTTTCCCTCCCCCACTTTCACATCCTACCATCCCAACGTCCCTTGCCTAGGCCCAAGGGTGTTCCTGAAGTGTAATTATGGACTCTATTACCCACCACTCCCAACACAGGCATTAAAAATACTCACCTAGGCCTCAAGCCATGCTTGATGGCAGAGCTGTGCAGTGGAAGCCACCTGCCTTTAAAGCCTCCTCCTCCCTAAGGAAGGGGTAGATGAATGTAGCCCAGCACATGCAAAGCTGCAAACATGGGAAGTTGTTACACAAAGTGTCAGATAAATTACCTGAGATAAACCTCCAGAGTGAAATCCCACCATCCTCACACTGAAGGTGTAAATCCCTTCCCATTAGCACAGTTATTCACAGAGTCATTAAGGTTGGGAAAGCCCTCCAAGATCATCCAGCTCAACCATCCCCCTACCCCCTCTATTACTCACTAACCCACATCCCTGAGTCCCTCACCCAACCTTCCCTTGAACACCCTGAGGGATGGTGACTCCACCACCTCCCTGGGCAACCCCTTCCAATGCCCAACCGCTCTTTGGGAGGAGAAATTTCTCCTCATTTCTAACCTGAACCTCCCCTGGCACAACTTGCAGCCATTCCCTCTCCTCCTGTCGCTGGGTATCTGTGAGAAGAGGCTGAGCCCAGCTCCCCATAACCTCCTGTCAGGGAGTTGGAGAGAGCAAGGTCTCCCCTCAGCCTCCTCTGCTCCAGGCTCAACACCCCCAGCTCCCTCAGCTGCTCCTCAGAGGATTTGCCCTCCAGCCCCTTCCCCAGCCTGGTTGCCCTTCTCTGCACTCACTCCAGGCCCTCAATGTCCTTCTTGGAGTGAGGAGCCCAGAACTGGACCCAGCACTCCAGCTGCAGCCTCCCCAGTGCCCAGTCCAGGGGCACAATCCCCTCCCCAGACCTACTGGCCACACTATGTCTGACACAAGCCAGGATGCCCTTGGCTTTCCTGGCCCCCTGGGCACACTGCTGGCTCATGTTCAGCCTGCAGTCACCCAGCACCCCCAGGTCCTTCTCTGCCTGACCCCTTCCCAGCCCCTGCCCCCAGCCTGTAGCACTGCCCAGGGTTGTTATGCCCAAAGCACAGGACCCAACACTTACATTCAGCCACCACCTGAAGACACCCTGTGAGGTGGGACAGCTGGGGAATCGTTTCACCATCACACCTGAGCCCTGCACAAGCAGAGCATCTCCCCAGGGATGCAGAGAAGGCTCAGCCATTGGGGTTTTCCCACCCCTGCCAGCCAGCTCCTCCTGTCGCTGGGTATCTGTGAGAAGAGGCTGAGCCCCAGCTCCCCACAACCTCCTTTCAGGGAGCTGGAGAGAGCAAGAAGTTCTCCCCTGAGCCTCTTCTCCAGGCTGAACAGTCCCAGGTCCCTGACCCCAAAGCACTGCATCTGGGTCTTGAAGCCAATAAATCCACCTTGCAAGAAACAAGCCATCTCAAAGCTTGACACAACCCCCCCTCTCCCAGCTCTACAGACTCCAATGGCGACACCATGGCATAGAATCAGAGACATTCATAGAAGCACAGAATGGTTTCATTTGGAAAAGACCTTCAAGATCATTGAGCCCAACCACCTTTCCAGCCCTACTAGGTCCAACACTAGACCATGTCACCAAGCACGACATCTACTCTTCTTTTAAACCCCTTCCAGGGATGGTGACTCAACCCCCTCCCAGGATGGTGACTCAACCCCCTCCCTGGGCAGCCTGGGCCAATACCCAAAAACCCTTTCAGGACAGAAATTTTTCCTAAAATCCACCTTAAACTTCCCCTGATGCAACTTCAGACCATTTCCCTTCATCCTGTCACTAGCTACTGGGGAGAGGAGACCGACCTCCACCTCAGCACAACCTTCTTTCAGGGAGTTGGAGAGACTGATGAGGTCTCCCCTCAGCCTCCTCTTCTCCAGGCTCAACACCCCCAGCTCCCTCAGCTGCTCCTCAGAGGATTTGCCCTCCAGCCCCTTCCGCAGCCTGGTTGCCCTTCTCTGGACTCACTCCAGGCCCTCAATGTCCTTCTTGGAGTGAGGGGCCCAGAACTGGACCCAGATCCTGACAGTAGGAGCTGCTCCACACAAGTGAAAGAGGAGGAACCTGGCCTTGCATTACACACCCAACAGACATCTGTGATACTGCATTCAGAGACCTTCTGGCTCCTTCAGACCATAACTGCAGATAACTGACTCAACCGTCTGTTTAAACCAACTGACCTCAATCTAATAAATATTGATTGGGTAAACACTTTGCTGAGGTTAAAAGCTTCTCACAGGGATGGTCATTAGGCACATAACTCTGCTCCAGATCCCTGGTAAGCACTTTCATTAATAGGTCATACATCACAGTGGAGGCTCGGGCAGTGGCAACCAGCCCAGCTCCCCTGAACTCAGCACCGTACCGCACGCCCTCACCAGGTGCTGCTGCTGGGCCTGCAAGCTTCATTATGCTTAGAGCTGTAGAATCACAGGGGTTGGGAGGGCCCTCCAGAGCTCATCAGGTCCAACCCCCTGCCAAAGCAGGGTCCCTAGGACAGGGCACACAGGGCGGTGTCCAGACGGGGCTGGAATCTCTCCAGAGAAGGAGACTCCACACCCCCTGGGCAGCCTGGCCCAGGGCTCCCTCACCCTCACTGGGGAAAAGTTCTTCCCCACATTGGGGGGGAACTCCCTGTGCTCCAACTTGAGGCCATCACCCCTTGTCCTGTCCCCACAGACACTGAGAAGGGGCTGCCCATGTCCCCCTGCATCCCATGCTTAAGATAATTATAAACATTAATTAGGTCCCCCCCTTAGTCTTCTCTTCTCAAGACTGAACAGCCCCAGCTCCCTCAGCCTTTCCTCACAGGGGAGATGCTCCAGGCCCTTCAGCATCTCCAGAGCCTCCTCTGGACTCTCTCCAGGAGATCCCTGTCCTTTTGATCCCAGGGAGCCCAGCACTGGACACAACACTCCAGCTGGGGCCTGAGCAGGGCAGAGCAGAGGGGGAGGATCCCCTCCTGTCACCTGCTGCCCACACTCCTCCTGATGCCCCCAGGATCCCATTGTCTCTCTCAGCCCCAGGACACACTGCTGGCTCATGGCCACCCTGGCATCTACCAGCACCCCCAGGTCCTTCTCCACAGAGCTCCTCTCCAGCAGCTCCCCCCCAGCCTGTCCTGATAGGAACAGTGATTCCTTTAATTTAAATAAAATCTATTTTGGGGCATGTACAAGTGAAGTGGATGTTTTCTTGGTTTCCAGAACCCTTTGTGATGTAGACTCTTTTGGAATAGCTTAACACTTGGTGGTTGTGTCAATACCAACTCTACTTGGCAGGATTTCAATCCCACTTGTGTCACAGTTTCTAACATACAAGGTGGTGAAAACCACATTTACTAGAAGGGAACTGTCCCATCACCGACCTGAAGACAACTCTGTGCTCAGTACCCTTCAGACAGCCTTGGTGATCTCTGCTGGAAACCACCAGCCCACATGCTGGGTGAGGAGAAACTCCAGCATCCCACCTCTCCAATCCCAGACTCCTGATTAAATAGTGATCAACATGCTGATGTTCTGGCTGGTGCCTTTCCTCTCCTTAGACAATAGGATTGTTTCTCTGCCATAGGGAAGAACCACCCAGTGATGTAACCTCCAAGGAGCCCGTGCAGGACTGGGGGATGAACCATGGGATAATCAAATCTTTAAGGCTGAAAAAGACCTTTAAGATCATCAAGTCCAACTGCCAACCCAACACCACCATGTCAATCAAACCATGTCCAGGAGTGCCATGTCTACGTGTGTTTTGAACCCCTCTGGGGATGGTGACCCCATCACCTCTCTGGGCAGCCTGGTCCAATGCATGACTACTCTTCCAGTGAATAAATTCTTCCCAATATCATATCTAAACCTCTCCTGACACAACCTGAGACCGTTTCCTCTTCTCCTATTACTTGAAGAAGCCCTCAGATGCTAGACACACAGACTTCCCTGGGTGCTGGCTCCACAGTGGGCGGTTCAGATCACATGTTGGGTGCTGAATCTGGAGCTGGGCCATCAGAAAACCCTACAGATTGGCAAGAATATTGAGGTCAATCATTGGGTTTCTGTCATCTCTCATCAGGCACACAGAATGGAGATGGGACAAATCCCCATGGTCAATGGCATTCCATGGCATGACCTACATGAGGCCTTGGGACTATCAAGTTCTACACATGTTGCTGTTTCAGACCCATCTGGCATCAAACTGCTCAACTGTCACAAACTCACAGGATCCTGGAAGGGTTTGGGTGGAAGGGACTTTTCCAGCCCATCTAGTCCCACCCCTGCAGTGAGCAGGGACATCTTCACTAGAGCAGGGTGCTCAGAGCCCCATCAAACCTGACCTTGGATGTCTCCAGGGATGGGGCCTCCAGCACCTCTCTGGGCACCCTGTGCCAGGGTCTCACCACCTTCAGCATAACAAATTTCTTCCTCCTATCTAGCCTGACTCCCCTCTCTTAGTTTAAAGCCATCACCCTTCCTCCTACCACTACAGGCCCTGCTAAAATCTCTGTCCCTCCCTCCCAGATGTCTCTGGGGCCACAGACTGGCTTGCAAAACCCAAGGCCCTCGGAGCTGACACCACTGATGACAAGGGTAACAATTCACAGCTTTATGGAAGCCAGCTCTGCACCATATGGCAGGAAGGGTTTTCATCCCACCACGTGCTGCAGTCATGACACAAATCATCCCCCCAAGTTTCCTTCTGATGCATCACAAGATGACCCAAGGTGCCAAATGCTCCTGCAGAGAGATGCTCTGTGCTAATGACCTTGCACAATCATCCTCCCTGGAAAGCAAACCCAGGAGGGGTGAGCTGAAAGGCAGCTAAAGCACTACACAAACAGCTCCACCAGCTTTGACATTTCCCCATGCCAAGCTACTCATGTGAGTCTCAAGGTACCAACTGAGAAGAGGTGGCTGGCTTGTCCCTCCTCCTGCTGCGCTGCCCTGTGCTCTCACTCACTGGGCATTAAGAGCTGCTCTATAATTCAACAAAACATCTTTTACCCAACCAGAAACGGGGTTGTTGGGACACAAAACCCACCTGGCATTGGTTCTTGAAGCATCTGGGATCCAGCTGATTCATGTGAACCCTAAAATGGCCTTAGTTCAATTACAGAGAGGGTTCAAATGCCCAACCTGGATGGAGCGTTGGGCAACCTGGGTTAGTGGATGGCATGGGGTGGGCTTTGAGGTCCCTTCCACCCCAAAGCAGTCTGAGGTTCTGTGATCAGGCAGAGCTCCTTACACCTCCCTCCACTGTCAAACCTGGCTCTATTAAATCACAGACTCACCAGGTTGGAAAAGATCTTTAAGATCATCAGGTCCAACCATTCCTGTCCTGTGCTAAACCAGATCCCTAAATACCTGATCTACCCCTTTTTTTAAACACATCCAGGGTCAGTGACTCAACCCCCTCCCTGGGCAGCCTGTTCCAGGCCCTGACAACTCTTTCATTAAAATTTTTTTAATAAATAAAGAGCACTGCACAGTCCCTGGATCCTCCCCAGGTGCTGAAGCTCTGCTGCTGCAAGGTAGGGAAGGAGAACACAGCTGAGAGCCCAGCCTGGGATCGTACCTCCTTTCCTTCCTTCCCCTCCAACAGATGCATTCCCACAATGATGGGACATCCCAGCAGTCAGTGACCTTCCCCTGGCACCCACCCACTGCTCACAGCTCATCAAGGGATCCCACATCAGGCCATTCAGCCACATCTGGCACATCTCCCAAACTCAAATACCCAGGAACAAGAGCCAGCAACCTGCTGCCAGAGTTGGCTGAGACGTGGGCAAGGCACCTGCCAGCCTGAAATGGAGTAAGGAACCTCCTAGGAGCTGCACACAGAGAGTCCTTCACCATCTGACAACCCAGCCATAGGAAATCAATAGGAAACCCAAGTCACAGCTGGATTGACTCATGGGTCAGCCAGCTTGTAGCTCCAGGAGCACAGAGCACGATGCACACAGTCGATACCATCAAATCACCTCCCTGCCCCTTGATCTGGGCTGTCATCTGTCATCAGCAGAGCAGAGATGCTTGGCTTCTCCCCCACCCCACCCCACCCCCTGCATCCATCCTGCTGAGCAGCCAGAGGACAACATCTGAAATCAAAACTCACTGTGGGTTGAGGATTTGGGTGGTTGGGGGTGGGTTTGGGTGGGGTGGGGTGGGTTTTGGTGGGGTGGGGTGGGTTTTGGTGGGGTGGGTTTTTTTTAGCCCACAAAGCCATGTAAGTGCTTGTGCTCTGTGGGAGGTGAGAGATAATCTCACAGGTGAGAAACTGTGTTGAGAGACTTGCTCTGAATTCAGAGAGCTGGGGGCTGGCAGCAGCACAGACCTAAGGCAGACACATCTCTGGGTCCTTGTTTCCAGGGAATCCAGTGTCAAGATGGAAGGAGTGTTGCTGCAGGATGGATACAGGAGAAACGTGGTGCTGGCTGAGCTGTGGAGCTGAGTGGGTTTGATCAAACAGCACAACTTGGAGCATCACTGCTGCTGCTTCCTCCTTGTAAGGACCCTCTCAGAGAGCCAGCTGTGCCCTTCTCTGGACACACTTGAGCATCTCAATGTCCTTCTTGCAGCGAGGGGCCCAAAACTGAACACAGGAATTTTTTAGGATCCTTTCCTAATGACCCTCTGGAGACCAAACCAGACCTCAGAATCTGCCTCTACAGACAGAAAGGTCCTTCCCAAGCAGAAAGCCACCAACCCAGCTAAGCCCCAGCTGGAAAACAGGACACAAAGCCTGGGCAGTCAGGGCACTGAGGGGCCAGGGCCAGCAGCTCTTTTCATCACCCACAGCTCACCCCAGCAAAGGTCATGAGGTAAAGAGCAGGGAAGAGGAAAGTGGTGACATTTAAAAGAGTCAGAGAATTAATTAATGCCTCTGGGATGAAGGGGCATTGGTTATCTGGGAGGACAGAGGGATTTCATCAAGAAGACCCCAAGACCTGCTGGTGGGAAGCAGCTGCAGTGCCACAGTGTCAGGAAGGGATGCTGTGGATGCATTCTGCACCCTCCAGCTGAAAGTACAACTGGAAGCTGTCAGTCATTCACACACACACACACAGAACAGTCCTGCTGCAGGGCACCATGAGAGGAGAAGGGAACTCAGGGCAAAAATCCACAAGGACCAGCCAGGGGAACAGAGGGGGGGGGGGTGGGGGGGTGGGGAAGGGATTAAATGCAAGGGGCTGGACCCCAAGAAAGGGGAGGGAATCAAAATATCAGCAGATGAAAGCTGTGCCACAGGGCCAGGGTTCACACAAAGACCTGAGCTGGTGTTTGCCCACGTGTTTGGGCATTGCATCCCTTCTCCAAGCTGGAAGGGGCAGCCCCAGCATAGGCACCCAGGCTGAGATCTCTCTGCCTGAGCTCCCACCTGAGCTCTCCAGCAGTGCTGCCTCCAGCTTGGGGGTGTCCCCAGGAGAAGGAGGTCATGGAGCTGTTGGAGAGTCCAGAGGAGGCCACAGGGATGATCTGAGGGCTGGAGCCCCTCTGCTCTGGAGCCAGGCTGGGAGAGCTGGGCTGGCTCAGCCTGGAGAAGAGAAGGCTGCTTCTGGAGAGAGCTCTGAGCCCCTTCTCGTCCCTCAAGGGGCTCCAGGAGAGCTGCAGAGGGGCTGGTGCCCAGGGCAGGGAGGGCCAGGCCCAGGGGAACGGCCTTCAGCTGCAGGAGGGGGATGGAGAGGGGCTGGGAGGCAGAAATCCTTCCTGGGGAGGGGGGAGGCCGTGGCACAGGGTGCCCAGAGAAGCTGGGGCTGCCCTGGGATCCCTGGCAGGGTTCAAGGCCGGGTTGGATGGGACTTGGGGCACCCTGGGCTGGGAAGGGTGTCCCTGCCCATGTCAGGGGCACACTGAGGGGGGGTCTGAGGTCCCTTCCCACCCACACCAGACTGGGGCTCTGTGATTAACACCCAATTCCCATCCTTTTTTTTTTTTTAAACCCATCAACCAACCCAAAGCCAGCAAAGGGAAGGGGGATCATTACCACTGATGGTAATTACCAAATAACCAGCAGCAAAGCCCTCAGCAAACCCTGATCCCTTCCTGAGTGCTCCCTGCCAAGCTGCAGGACAGAGTGTGCACCAATTCATCAGTGAGGAGCCACTGGTACAGCTAAGAACTGGACTCAGTTTCTCCATCCCTACATCTCCCAGTTGGAAAGCTTTACCAGCTTCCTTTTTTTTTCTTAATGACCACCCAGTAGGACCCTCACCCAATAAAGCCACCCCTCAAGGGAGGTCCCAAAACACCAGCCCATCAAACCATCCTGCTTGAAGAGTCTTTTCAACTCCAACTTGGGTGGTCCATGAGAAGTTGAGAAGCTGTCATCCAGAGGGTTTTGGTACCATTCCTTTACTCCTCATAGTAACCAGGCTCCTGCCTCTCCCTTCTAGGATGTTACCTGAGCAAGGGTCACCAGTGGTTTATCCCATGAGCTCCCTCAGGCTTATGTGCTCACTCAAAATAGATATTTATCCAACTCATCCCAGTAGGAGAAGCTGAAGGAAGAGGGAATGAGCTGGCTTATTTCTAAGCCAATTTAACAGGTATAACACACCCCATGGCCAGCAGAACATCTCACCCCAAGAGCAAACAGAGCAGGGGGCACTGCTGCTCAAAGGGCTGCTTGGAGAGCTGAGGAGATGCAACCATTCAGCTCTTGGGGTTGGTGGGTTTTTATAGTTATACTTTGATGTGGACATGGAATTTGGGAGCACTCAGCTTGAAATGAATAGGGATGGGAACTGTGCAAGGTAATCAAGGGGTGCAGAAAATGCCTTCAAAACAAGGTTCCTTCATGGGATTTTGTGGTCATACATGAACTGGTAGCAGCACCAAGCAAAGTTTTCCATCTAAAATCCCAAACTTCTGGGTGCTGGTTGATTTATAAGAGTGATTTATAGAAATGAATCAGAGACTGGTAGGGGTTGGAAGGGACCCCAAGGGTCACAGAGCTCCAACCCCCTGCCACAGGCAGGGACACCAACCTCCAGGCCTGGAGCTACACAAGGTTGCCCAGGGCCCCAGCCAACCTGGCCTTCAACACCCCCAGGGACGGGGCACCCACCCCCTCTCTGGGCAGCCCCTGCCAGCCCCTCACCACTCTCTCTGCAAAGAGCTTCCCCCTCAGATCTCCTCTCCCCCTTCCCTCCTCCAGCTTCACTCCAGCCCCCTTGTCCTGCCAGGCTCTGCCCTTTGAACAAGCTGATTCCCCTCCTGTTCCTCTGCTCCCTTCAGGGACTGGCAGGCTGCAGTGAGGTCCCCCCACAGCCTTCTCTTCTCTGGGCTGACCCAGCCCAGCTCCCTCAGCCTCTCTCCAGAGGGGAGCTGCTCCAGCCCTCTGAGCATCTCCATGGCTCCTCTGACCCCTCTCCAACAGCCCCACATCTCTCTTGTCCTGGGGCCCCAGCTCTGGACACAGGACTCCAGCTGGGGCCTGCCCAGGGCAGAGCAGAGAGGGACAATCCCCTCCCTGTCCCTGCTGCCACCCCTCTGCTGATGGAGCCCAGGATCCCATCTCCCTTCCCAGCTGCAGGACCCACTGCTGCTCAGGGGAAGTTCCTCACCCCTCATGACCCCCAGGTCCTTTCTCAGCAGGGAATAAGCAGCACAGAGCAGCCCCATGAGATCCCCATCCCCACTGAGATCCACCCCACAGCCTCAGCTCTCAGAATCACTGAACCACCAGGTTGGAAAAGCCCTTTAAGATCATCGAGTCCAACCATTCCTGTCCCAAGCTGACCCATATCTCTCAGCACAATGAGCACATCTCCTGCAGCCTGGTAAATAAAACCTGCTGCCTCTTTACTTAACACCAGGTCAGATACTCAACTCCCACCACAGTGTTTGCTCTTCTTTTTCATTCTCCTGGGTTTTTTCAGGCCCAGGGATGCAGTGACAGGAGAATCTCTGGGTGACACACTGATACCTGCTTAAGTTTCCATGAAAGAGAGACAAGACTGAGTCCACCAGCTGATTTTTCCCCCCCATCTCAGCTGTTGGTCTCCTGCTCTGCATCATGATAATTGCAGGAAGAAACCTCCAGCCTGTGGGAATCTTTCATTCATCAAGGGGCCAAGAGGTGAAACCCCCCAAAAATAAACCAGATGTGAGTGGGTGGGGAGAGTGGAAAAGGTTTGTGGTATTTGAAGAGGAAAGCATAAAGACAGATCCCACCAGACACCTCAGCCTGCACACTCAGATGCTTAATGGCTTTTGGAGAAGCTGAGCACTGATGGTGCAACACAGCATCATGAGTGTGGCCAGCAGATGGAGAGAGGGGATTCTGCCCCTCTGCTCTGCTCTGAGACCTCACCTGCAGTGCTGGGTCCAGCTCTGGAGCCCTCAGCACAAGAAGGAGATGGACCTGATGGAGCAGGTCCAGAGGAGGAACAAAAATGATCCAAGCTTGGAGCACCTCTCCTGTGAAGCCAGGCTGAGAGAGCTGGGCTGGTTCAGCCTGGAGAAGAGAAGGCTCCAGGGGGACCTTATAGCCCCTTCCAGTCCCTGAAAGGTGCCTGTAGGAAGCTGGGGAAGAACTGTTCCCCAGGGCAGGGAGTGATAGGATGAGGGGGGATGGGTTAAACTAGAAAAGGGAGATTTAGGTTGGGTGTCAGGAAAAAGTTCTTCCCTCTGAGGGTGGTGAGACCCTGGCACAGGGTGCCCAGAGAGGTGGTGGAGGCCCCATCCTTGGAGACATCCAAGCTCAGGCTGGATGGGGCTCTGAGATACCTGATGCAGTGAAGATGTCCCTGCTCACTGCAGGGTGGGACTAGATGGGCTCTGAAGGTCCCTTCCAGCCCAACACATCCTGTGATTTTATGATTCATGGTGGCTCCTTACTCCATTACCTGCAGTAAGTGCAGGGGAAGAGTCACCAGAGGGACAGAAAGCCATTTATTTCCTAAATAAATTAATGTGAGAAGGTGGCATCACCTCTGGATCCTGGACAGGCACAAGTGGTGTAAATCCATGGATCTCAGTGACATTCCTTTGGGTGTTTTCCAACTTGAAACCATCTCTGCCTGTTCACCACCCTCAGGATTTGGGCCATACAAAGGTGGAGCAATCAGGAAGGCTGCTGGCATTGCTGGAGAAGGACAACCTGCTGCTGCTGCAGATGGCAGGTGATGGAGCAGCACGGTGGGATTCAGGATAGGCCAGCAGAGCAAGGCTTGGGAAAGCTTCTCTCTTGCAACAGGAGATGATTATGGATTCTCCCTGGTTCTGTTTTAGCAGCAAACACTTCACTTCACAAATGCAAACAGATCTTCATCCTACAGCAACTCCCTGGATACTTCCCCAAACGCTGGTGGCTCCAGGACTTCCCACAGACCCAACAGTCTCCACGTTTAGGGGGAGCTGTTTTCTTAGCACAGAGGCCCAGCCAAGGATGCTGATGAAATAACCCCATCAACTCCATCCCCACCTTGGCTCTGATGCCTCCTGTCCCCCAGGCAGAACCTAAGAGGCACCTAAGAGAACCTAAGGGGTGTATTTTTCACCCCTTAATTCACCCTGGATGCACATACCTACTGGAAGAAAGCCCTGCCTGGTGTACAGAGGGGTTCTGATTCCTAAATGAAGAGCTCCCAGCCCTGCATCCCTCATCCCATCTGTGCTAGTGACAGCCCAGAGGAGCTGAGGTCTAGAGCATACCTCTCCACTCATTAGCTTAGAGAGCACCTCTGCTAATTAGCCTCTGGCTGCTAACAATCGTTACAGCTGATTAAACAGAGCGTGTAAGGTCAGTTCACAGGGCTGGTCTCTAGGGCAAGCTGGGCAGAGATGGGTTATGGTGAGAGGATGGTTTGTGTCCTCAGCCTGGGTCAGCCCATCCCAGGCAGTTAAATCCCATGTGAAGGTCTAACAGAGAGAGCTGCCAGGCAGAGAAGGACCTGGGGGTGTTGGGTGACTACAGGCTGAATATGAGTCAGTGGTGGTGAGGCTGCACCTCGAGTGCTGGGTCCAGTTCTGGGCCCCTCACTCCAAGAAGGACATTGAGGGCCTGGAGTGAGTCCAGAGAAGGGCAACCAGGCTGGGGAAGGGGCTGGAGGGCAAATCCTCTGAGGAACAGCTGAGGGAGCTGGGGGTGTTGAGCCTGGAGAAGAGGAGGCTGAGGGGAGACCTTCTCCCCACCTGCCCTGCCCTGCCAGGAGGGTGCAGAGAGGTGGGCGCTGGTCTCTTCAGCCAGGGGCCAGGAGCTGGGACAAGGGGCACTGGGCTCAAGCTGGGCCAGGGCAGGCTCAGCTCAGCTGGGAGGGCAAAGTTCTTCCCTGGCAGAGTTGTCAGGGCCTGGCCCAGGCTGCCCAGGGAGGGGGCTGAGTCCCCAGCCCTGGGGGTGTTGAACAGAGGGGAGATGAGGTGCTCAGGGATCTGGTTTAGCACAGGACAGGGATGGTTGGACTCAATGAGCTAAAAGGTCTTTTCCAACCTGTGATTCTGCTGAAGGTACGACCTGTTTCTGCTTTGCTATGAGAGGAACTGGACAGTTTGAAGGCAAAGGGGACAGTGGTCCCATTCCTGTCTTGGTTTTAGGCAAAGGGAATGCGAAACAGATGACAGTGGAGGAAAGAGGCAGAAGCCCATGAGCTCCTGGAAAGAAAACCCATGATCCAACCCAAAGCAGAGGGAAACTTCTCAGGTGGCTGCCCAAAAAGCTAGCAGAAGCTTGTATCACCATGTCCTGTGGGACCACTGACCTCTTCAGCTTCTTTCTGCTCTCAGTAAATTTGGGTTCATGTTCACTGCAGTGGGATACCAATCTCAAAGATAAAAGCAGCTTCTGGCAGGTATGACCCACCTCAGGGAGGCTGTCCAGCCTTGGGGCAAGGAGTACCAGGGACCCTGCAGAAGGCAGCCAGCTGTAACAGTACTGGGCAACAACCCTGCACCCTACAAGAGATGGGCAGGCATCTCCACATCACCGTCTCTCCAATGCCCAGCCCAGAAAGCTTTCAGACCTGCTTAACAGCTACTGCCAGAAACCAAGAGCTTCTGGGAGACCTTTCCAACATGAACCGACCAGGATAAAGTGTTTCGAAGACAGAGTTTGATCAACTGATGGATGGGATTTCAGGGGTGTCAGAGACAGCTGGAGACTGGAGGTCCCTTCCAGTCTGCTTATATATCCATCCATCCATCCAACTATCGATCCATCCATCCATCCATCCATCCATCCGTCCATCCATGTATCCGTCCATCCATCCATCCGTCCATCCATGTATCCGTCCATCCATCCATCCATGTGTCTGTCCATCCATGTACCCGTCCATCCATCCATCCATCTATGTATCCATCCATCCATCTATCCATGTATCCATCCATCCATCTATCCATGTATCCATCCATCCATCCATGTATCCATCCATCCATCCATCCATGTATCCATCCATCCATCCATGTATTCATCCATCCATCCATCCATGTATCCCTCCATCCATCCATCCATCCATGTATCCGTCCATCCATGTGTCCGTCCATCCATGTGTCCGTCCATCCATGTGTCCGTCCATCCATCCATCCATGTGTCCGTCCATCCATCCATCCATCCATCCATGTGTCCATGTATCCATCCATGTATCCATGTGTCCGTCCATCCATCCATGTGTCCGTCCATCCATGTATCCATCCATCCATCCATGTATCCATCCATCCATCCATCCATGTATCCATCCATCCATCCATGTGTCCGTCCATCCATGTATCCATCCATCCATCTATGTATCCATCCATCCATCCATCCATCTATGTACCCGTCCATCCATCCATCCATCCATGTATCCGTCCATCCATCCGTCCATCCATCTATGTATCCATCCATCCATCTGTCCATCCGTCCATCTATGTATCCATCCATCCATCCATCCATCCATCTATCTATCTATCAGTCCATCCGTCCAGCCATCTACTCGTCCGTCCGTCCGTCCGTCCATCCACCCATCCCTCCCTCCCTCCCCCCCTCCCCCTCAGCAGGCTGCTGACCCCTTACTCCCTCCCCAGGAAGAGGCACAGGGGACGCACGTGTCTCTGCCTTCGACGTGCCAGGCAGAGCTCCAGCTCCTCAGGGTGAAACCCAGACAGCTGCAATACACCTATAGAACTGGGACAATCCAGATTAAACCCCCATTTTCCTCTCCAATTCTCCAGATACTTTTCCTCTCTCCCAACAGCTGTCCTGAAAGGAGGATAGGAAGAGAGAGGGTTTCCCATGAGCTGTGGCCAGCTTAGCAATCCTGAATTAGGTTTGATTGTGCCTTAGCAGAGATTATTTTGAACCTATCATGCAGGAGGCTCACACAATCAGCACTCCATCAGAGGCAAGCAAAAACTGGGGCAGTTTCTGGAGAGGTCTGTGTAAAGCCCTTTGGTTTCCTTCCCAAAGCGAAGCAGGAGGCACTTCACCGCCTGGCAATCACCCACCCATGTGGGAATGGTGCTTTCAAGAACAAGCAGCTCATCAAGGCTTTTCCCAGGTCATCACAGCTTCCTCGGGTTGGGAATGAGGAGCTCAGATGTATCCTGAAGAACATTTGGCACCCAGAGGTGTTGTCAGCGTGGAGAAGTCAAGTGCTGATGACTCTGTCCTATCCTAGGAGTTGTGGGTACTCGTTACAACTACTCACTGCGGCGCAGAGATGGGGTGAAAAGGGACGGTCACCCTTCAGCTAAGTCTGTCTTGCTGCCAGAGGACTGTCCCCCTCAGACAAGTGCCACCCAGCTACTTCTGCAGGAGGTTTACCAGCTCAAATGCCCAGGTGGTTGGGTTCCTCACGCCCAGACCCAACCAGGATGAAGCTTCAAATGTCAATTCAATTCTCCCCTCGATCCAGTCACAAGGCATCTCAGGGAGCACTTCCAACATCGCTCCTTTGACTGTACCACACCACGACTGACTCAACAGACTCTTCTCTCCCTCCCCTGTGGTATGGCAGCAGTAACCCCCTGTGCTGCCATACCAAAAAGGCCACTTCACCTCCCTGCAGAAAGAAGCCCAGGCTGGCTGAAGGTAGGTGTGACTCCACGTCCCCATTTCCAAAAATCTGAAGAGAAACTGCACAAAAACCCATCGGTTCAAACTACAGTGCCATGGCTGAGAGCCACATCAGTGAAACCCTTCATGGCTAAAGCTCTCCCCTTTGACAAGGTGCTTGGAAAGAAAAGCTAAGCAACCAGAGGAGAAGAAGCTCTCCTGATCATGGACTGAACCTGACTTGCACATGAAATCATCCAGATGCTCACACCTGCCTGAACTGGGATCCAAGCAGGAAGGTGAAGCCAAAACCCATGCGATACAAGTCCAGTACCCATGAGATTTGTCTTGGTTTGGAGAACACCAAGAGATGGATGCAGCTCTGGTCTGGGTCAGCACGGACCAAATGGGTTCATCCTGTGCCAAGAGTTGGGCCAGGAGCAGCAGACTCTGGAGAACAGGCTGCTCTGGCACAGCAAGCCATGGGTTTTGTAACAGGCATGAGGAGCAAGATGCTTGCAGCATCCTAACACACCGGTGAAGGAGAGCCCCTGTGAGCAGGTCAGCAGCTACCCATGTCCTGGTGCACCCCAGCACCCAACAGGAAAGGACAGAGGCACCAAAACCTCTCCAGCACACGGGTTTCACCTCCTCCAGGAAAGCCATGGAGGAGCTGTTCCTGCTCCCAATAAAAGGGGGGCAAGACCAGCTCTTTCCAGCACCAGCCGGCACAGTCATACCCTTTCCTCCCACACCAATGAGGTGACACCTCACAACAAGCAACAGCCTGTCCCTGGCGTGCTCCCAACACTGACCCAACACAGGGCACAGAGCTCTGCATCCTCCAAGGAGCAGGAGAGCCCTTTTTAGCATGGGGGGGGGGGGAATCACACACCTTCCCTTCCCAATCTCTCCCCAGCTCCTCCTTGCAGGTTCCCCCCACCTGCTCCTTCCAGCACGGATTTGCTGGAGCAAGGGACAATTATTCCAATGTTCATCCGAGGAGTGATGCCCATCCCCTTGCGCCCTGTCCGCCCGCGTCCCAGTCACTTCTGCCCCAGTTCCCTCGGCGAGGGGGTCACTGGTGTGAGGAGGGAGGGAGGGAGAGAGGGAGGGAGGCAGCGGGGTGGATTGAGTAGAGCTGAAGCTAATGACGGCTGCATCCCTGCCTTAAGCACTGGGACCCTGGGCTCCAGCGAGGCTGTGTGTGGGAGTGAGTGCGCTCAAGAGGAGCTGATCAGTATTCAGCGAAAGGCTCCGCTACCGCGCTGCCCGCTCGCCCGCTGCCATCCCTCCTCCTCCTCCTCCTCCTCCTCCCAATGACTCAGTGTGCGGGAGGAGGCAGCAGCCCTTCCTCAGAGGCAGCAGCCCTTCCTCAGAGGCAGCAGCCCTTCCTCAGCAGCACCCCACAGCACCCCGCTGCCTCGTCCCCATCCACCCCCGCCACGGCGTTGGTGAGGAGGGAGGTGTGAAAGCATCGCTCCCCATCGCTCTGCCCAGCTCCCCAGCACAGATGTCCCCCATCCACCCCCCCAAGCTCTGAGGGCTCGTTTCGGGGAGCCTCAGCTCACAGGGGCCAAGCTGCAGGATTTGGGGGATGCGTGGGGAGCATCACCTACCCGACGCCTTGCTTCCTCGCAGGGTGGGAGGGGGCAACTCTCCACCCAAAACACAGCCCCAGAGTGGGAGAGGGTGGGTGGCGATGCTCCCACCTTGCCAGCCGGGGCGAGTTGGACCTCGTGGGATGAGGCACGCCAGTGTCCCAACCGTGGGGCTGCCGTCCAGGCCACCCCAAAGCTCGGGTCTCACCTTGTGAAGCTTCCACATAGCTCCCAGGGCCTTGACCTCGTGGCTGGAGTGCTTGCCCTCCTCCAGGCACTGGTAGCAGACGGGGCTCTTGCACTGCACGCAGTACATGCTGTGGTTCTCCAGCTCATGGTCGGTGCAGGTAGAGATCTTCCGGGGGCTGAGGCGGCGGCTGACGCGACCTTGGGCCGGCGGGACCAGGCGGTGCTTGGCCAGCGGCCCCCGCGGCGGGTGGCACCGCAGGCGGCAGGGATCGCAGTAGAAGACGTCGCACTGCTCGCACATGACGGCCGCTTCCTTGGGCGCCTTCTCGCAGAGCTGGCAGCGCAGAGCCGCCGCCCTGCCTTGCTGGTAGCGGTCGATGACGCCCTCCAGCAGCCGGTTGCGGGGGAAACCCCGCAACCCGCGCTCGTCCAGCACCAGGCTGCGGTGGCACTGCGGGCAGGTGAGGCAGGCGTTGCGCGGGGGCGGCGGCGGAGCCAGGGCGGCGGGGGGCGGCGGGGCGGCCGGCGGGAAGACGCGGACGCCGTTGGGGGATTTCTGGCAGGGGGTGGTGGGAGCGCTGGCGAAGCCGCCGTAGGAGCCGTAGCCGCTGTCCGCCTCGCTGTACAGGCTCATCTTATCCAGGTCCAGGTAGTCATAGTCGGAGACGGCCGAGCCCGAGGCGCGGCGGCTCTGAGGCGACTCCGACTCCGGGGTCTGCACCAGGATGTTGCGGGCGCACGCCTGGCACAGGTTGTGCGAGCAGGGCAGGATGATGGGCTCCCGGTAAAAGGAGCCGCACACCGGGCATTTCAGCTCCTCTTCCATCTCTTCCATAAGGGAGGGCGGGCGGCGGCGCGGCGGCGCCGGCAGCGGCCGCGGGTAGAGCGAGAGGAGCCACCCGCACCGCCCCGCGCCTCAGCGCCGACTGCCGCCCGCACGCTCGCCCGCACGCCCCGCGCCTCGCTCCGCGCCCCGCCCCGCGCCTCGCCATTGGCTCGCCCATGGCGGGGAGGCGAGCCGCGCGCTGCCATTGGCTCATCCGCCTGCCTGTCCGCCCACTCCCCCGCCCGCTGCCGCAGGCGGTGTTACGGGGGGTCTCGCCTCAGGGCTGTGGCACGGAGCTGCGGGGTTCGTCCCTGGCGTGTGGGGCCTGGCCCCGAGGCCGCCCCGGCTTCCCTCCTCCCCCCCCTTCCCCTCCCGGCTTCTCCCTTCGCCTACGGGGAGCGTCTCTACAGCCCCCGGCTTGTCGCCTTGCCCGCGGGCAGCCTGCGGAGCTCCCGGGGTGCCCCCCGAGATGGCGGCCTCCCTCGGGTCTCCAGGCTGCGGTGCCCCCGGGCCCACTGCCTGGCCGGCCGGGGGCTTCCGAGGCCTCGCTGCCGGTCGGAGGAGGGCCGGCCGTACCCCACCGGGCGGGCGCTGCGGGTGCCGCAGCGAGAGCCAGAGCCCGGGCCCGGGGAGGGGGGGGGCGAGGGGCCTCACCCTCAGGGAGGGGGAGCAGCCCAGGCTCCTGTCAGAAGAGCCCCGGAGCCCCTCACTCAGCCTCTCTCCGGAGGGCTTCTAAGGGGGGGACGGACCCGGAGGTGGCTCCTCTGCGGGGCCGCGGGGGAGCCGAGCCCTGGGGCCGCGGCGGCAGCCGCCCTGTGAAGGGCGAGGGGGCAAGAAGGAGCCCCGGGTCCCTGCAGAGCACATGTAGGGGGAAGGTACTGCAGACTAAGGGGCAGGCGTGCAATGGGGGGGGCTCCTGGGGGATCCCCTCCGACAGCACGGGGTGACTGATGGAGCCGGGAGGGCTGGAGGTAAGGAATCCAGCAGGTGAAGGGGCATGAGGCTGCATTAGTGTGCATTAGAGCAGCCATACCTACCTGGTAAGCACTGGCTGGCCTGGTTTCAGTCAGGATAGAGTTAACTCCATGTGTAGCAGCGGATGGGATGCTGTGTTTGGGAGTTACAATGAAAGCAGTGCTGACAACACCCTGATGTTTCCAGTTGCAGTCAGACAGTCAAAGCCAGGACAGGTGACCCAGATGGGCCAAAGAGAGTATTCCATGCCAGTGACGTCCTGCCCAGGATAAAGGGGGCTGATGGGAGGAGGAAGGGGGGCGGTTTTGGGACACGAGGGTCTTGGGGGACGGTCGGGTTCCAGGGCAGCTCTGGGTGGTGCAGCCTGAGCTGTGTGGTTGGGTGAGAAACTGCATTGGGTATCAATAGTTTCATATTCTTTTGCTCTAAAGCCCTGTGAGCATTGTTATATTTGATCTTTCTGTTCTCTTAGTAAACTATCCTTATCCCAACCCACGGGCCTCTGAGTTTCTTGGGTTTGGAGTTATTTGCCCCTTCCTTTTCCCTTCCCTTGTTTCCCCTCCCCTTTCCCTCTTCCCCTGCTCTGTTAATTAAGGAGCAGGCAGCTGCGTGGATCTCGGCCCACAGCCTGGGGGGGGGGAAACCAGGACACCGGCTTGTCCATCCTATAGCTGCCATTAATCCCACCAGTCAGGCGGCTGGGTTCACACTGGGATTGCACAAACCCGGAGTGGGGCACAGGCAGGTGTGTGGGAGCTGGGACACTGCGGTCCTGGAGCATGGTGTGTCTCCATGGGGTGCTGCCAGTGGGTCTCCTGTGGCTGGATCTCAGCCAGCCTTACTCTGAAGGTCACCTGAGGTCTTGAAAATCCCCTGGCAACGTGCAGTGCGGCGTAGCGGTTCCTTTTGTCTTTAAAAAAGGCAAGAAGGAGGATCCCAGTAACTCTAGGCCAGTCAGCCTCACTTCTGTCCCTGGAAAGGTGATGGAACAGCTTGTTTTGGATGCCATCTCCAAACAACTGGAAGAGAAGAAGGTCCTGAGGAGTAGTCAGCATGGATTCACCAAGGGGAGATCGTGCTGGGCCAATCTCACAGCCTTCTGTGATCTCATGACAGGCTGGGTGGATGGAGGGAGAGCAGTGGATGGCATCTACCTTGACTGCAGCAAGGCTTTTGATACTGTCTCCCATGACATCCTGATAGCAAAGCTGAGAGAGCATGGGATGGGTGAGTGGACAGTGAGGTGGGGTGAGAATTGGCTGTAGGACCGAGCTCAGAGGGTGGTGATCAGGGGAGCAGAGTCTGGCTGGAGGCCTGTGAGCAGAGGTGCTCCCCAGGGCTCAGTGCTGGGTCCAGTCCTGTTTAATATCTTCACTGAGACCTTGATGAGGGAACAGCATCCACCCTCAGCAAGGACCCCATGATCCAGAGCTGGGAGGAGTGGCTGACACACAGGACACTGCGCTGCCACCCAGAGAGACCTGGCCAGGCTGGAGAGCTGGGCAGGGAGAAACCTCATCAAGTTCAACAAGAGCAAGTGGAGAGTCTGGCCCCTGGGGAGGAACAACCCTTCCTATCAGGACAGGCTGGGGGGGAGCTGCTGGAGAGGAGCTCTGGGGAGAAGGACCTGGGGGTGCTGGGAGATGCCAGGGTGGCCATGAGCCAGCAGTGTGTCCTGGGGCTGAGAGAGACAATGGGATCCTGGGGGCATCAGGAGGAGTGTGGGCAGCAGGTGACAGGAGGGGATCCTCCCCCTCTGCTCTGCCCTGCTCAGGCCCCAGCTGGAGTGTTGTGTCCAGTGCTGGGCTCCCTGGGATCAAAAGGACAGGGATCTCCTGGAGAGAGTCCAGAGGAGGCTCTGGAGATGCTGAAGGGCCTGGAGCATCTCCCCTGTGAGGAAAGGCTGAGGGAGCTGGGGCTGTTCAGCCTGGAGAGAAGCAGCCTGAGAGGGGATCTGATCACTGGGGATCAATAGCTGAAGGGTGGGACACAGGGGGACATGGGCAGCCTCTGCTCAGTGTCTGTGGGGACAGGACAAGGGGTGATGGCCTCAAGTTGGAGCACAGGGAGTTCCACACCAAGATGGGGAAGAACTTCTTCCCAGTGAGGGTGAGGGAGCCCTGGGCCAGGCTGCCCAGGGGGTGTGGAGTCTCCTTCTCTGGAGAGATTCCAGCCCTGTCTGGACACCGCCCTGTGTGCCCTGTCCTAGGGACCCTGCTTTGGCAGGGGGTTGGACCTGATGAGCTCTGGAGGGCCCTTCCAATCCCTGTGATTCTCTGATTTGTCTCCATGTTGCTGTGATCAGTGATTACAAATTAAAGGATCAAGAAGTCATTTCCTTCAAAGCCAAACCAGCTCCTGGCTTTTCTCACCTGTCCCTTGGTGGGTCCCAGCCTCTGCACTGGGTGATGCCAACAATGATGCAATTAAAGTCATGGGGACTGTGTGTAAAGGCTGCCTGATCCCCATGGTGATTTGGAACAACAAGAAGGCTGGTACTGTGAACATCAACCGCCAGCTCTTGGGTTGTTCCCTGCTGGGGCAGCTGCTCTGTCTGCTGGAAATGCAGATTAGAAATGGGAATGGAGCTTGGAGATAGTGATGGGAGCGAGCTGGGCTGGCAGGTGATGCTGTTGGAGTCATACATGGTGTGTTTTTCCCCCCCCCCCCACCCCCATGATTGCCTGGAACTGACTGGAAAAGTGCAGTTGTTGGTGTGTGATGCAAGGGATGGAGGTGGCCCACAATATTGGGACCTGTTCCCAAATCCCCCTCTGAGCTCCATCCCAGCTGCACCCCATGGAGACATGCCATGCTCTGGGACAGCGGTGTCCTGGCTCCCACAAGCCTCCCTGCACCCCACTGACACATCAGCTGTGTCCCCAAGACGTTCCTCATCTTGAGAATGTGGGGAAAGAGAAGATGGGGAGATACCATGAGGGACCACAGGGCATGGAGAGCATGAGAGGCCCTTGTAGGGGGGCAGGATGGAGGTGTGAGGGTTAGGGTGATGGCCAGGACTTGCTCAGTGCTGGGAGCTGGAAGGAAAAAAATAAATCATTTGTCATGTTCTGGAGTATTTGGAAGGGAAAATCTTCCTTGCAAACCAGGCCAAAACATCCCAACCTTGGGCTTTTCCCCATGGAAACCCCCGTGGGATGAAGCCACTGGTGATGCTGATGTGGAATGAGCTGGAAGCAGGGAGATGCTGGGCTCCTGGGCAAGGGGATGTGCTGGGACAGGGCTGGGAATCCTGCTTGTCAGGCAGGGGCTGCTGCTTCCATTCTAACACCTCCATGATTTCCTCCTGCTAACATTACCTCCATGACAAATCTCTTCCCCTGGGCAGCAGCACTTCCATAACCCCCCCCCCCCCCCCCCCGTGTTGTATTGCTGCACCCTACATCCAACCATCCCCATCCCAGACTGGAGTGAGCAGCAGTGGATGCAGAGCTGAAGGCTGGCTGTGGCTAATTCAGCTGCCAGCATATCATCATGGCCAATGGATTTCCATCACCAGGGCAGGCTGGGGGATCCCCATGGGTCTGGGAAGGTGAGAGACTGACCAGCTCCCCCCTTTGCTCCCTCACACTGCACCAGCTCCTCAGCTCCAGGGCTGGGATTGGGAGAGGTGGATGGGATAGAGATGCCAGCGACAGGGATGGTGTGTGTGCAGGTAATGGGGAGCCAGGAGGGTGAGTTTGGGGTGATTTATGAGGCCCTGAGCTGGGCTGGAGCTAATAAATAAAGGGGAGGAATGAGGTGAGACCAAGAGCTCTGCAGTCTCCTTCCCTCATTGCAACACCCTGAAGAGAGAAATAAGAGGAGGGCTGAGGGTTTCCCTCCCAGGAGGAGGGGTTGGCTCCTGGCTGGGGTCCCTGGAGCCTTCCCAGAGGTGCCAATGAGGCCCTGGGTGTTGGATGCAAGCAGCAGATGTGCCACTACCACACGGGATGCTTCAGGCTTTGGAAGTGCAGCCTCCTCCCTGCCAGGAGGTGCCCTGTGGGGTGTCCTCTCCAGCCCCTTGTTCCCCTGTGCCTGCTGGAAAGGCCTCAGCAGATGCAGCCTGAGATTAAAGCTGCTTTGTTATGACTTGAAGACATTGGCAGCTCATAATTCATCCCAGGATCAACCAATACACTTGGAGCCTCCTTCTCCTCAGTCATTTTGAACAGATGAGCTCTTGGCTGTCAGCAGAAACCCTTGTTTATTAGTCCCTGGGTGCACGTGTGACCTTGAAATCCATATCCCTGCTGCCATTGTTCCCCCAGGTCATGCAGAGCTTTCAGCATCTCCTGCTGCATCTCCTCACTGATGACATGGTTCCATGACACCTCCTGGCATTGCCTCATTAGCACTTTTCCTGAGGCCACCCTCACCTTTGGGGCAAAGATCCTCAGCAGGGGAGAAGTCTGACAGCACCCTGGGCCTGAGACTTCCCAGTAACTGCCTCCCAGCACAGCTTTCTGAGCTTCTTCCTACTTGTATCATCTTTTTGGGTGCACCAAAGACGCTCAGGAGGTTGAAAACACCTCAGGTTTGTTTCCAAGGTCTCTTCTTTCCAAGGAGAAGTGCCAGCTTATTGCAGGTGATCAACCTTCCTCGTACCCAGGTAGCATCTTTCCCCTTTTGATCTCAGTGGTCACCAACTTGCCCAACATCTAAGACATACTTCATGTCTGTAGCCAGACCTTCATGGTTTTGAAGGTGTTGGTGCCCAGCTGGCAGGACCAATCTCCCCTGGCCCAGGATGGGTTGGTTTCCATCACCCAGAGCCTGCTGCTGGCTTTCCATCGTGGCAGTCTTGGTGGTTGCCAGCTCTGTTGCTTCACTTCTGGCAGCAAGCAGCAGCTTCCCAGGACAGCAGTGAGGCTTCCTGAAGCTGGATGGATTTCAGGAGCTGGTGGAGAACTTCCCAATGGTAAAACACTGGAAGTCAGATTTTGTTATCCTGGTTGTGTAAGAGACAGGCAAACCTGCTGGGAAGCAGTAACCAGGATGTCCTCCAACCCTGGGTGATGGCACGAAGCACCACTGAGTCACAGAGCTGTGACCCCTTCTTGCTCTTCAAGCCACAGACTTGCCCATTTTTGAGCCTGGGGCTGACCCAGCATCAGGAAGAGATTTCCCACTGACTGCATCAGGCTCTGAGTCAGGAGCTCCTTGAATCCCAGCTGGAGTCAGCACCTTGCTGCTCCCCTCTCACCTTGGCTTCCTGAGTGCTGACACTCAGGGCTTCTTTGGCTGATGCACAACATCTCCAGGCTCAGTACCCAGCACACTGAGGATGTCTGCAGGAGAACTTCTTCCCAGTGAGGGTGAGGGAGCCCTGGGCCAGGCTGCCCAGGGGGTGTGGAGTCTCCTTCTCTGGAGAGATTCCAGCCCCATCTGGACACCGCCCTGTGTGCCCTGTCCTAGGGACCCTGCTTTGGCAGGGGGTTGGACCCCATGGGCTCTGGAGGGCCCTGCCAACCCCTACAGCTCTGTGATTCTATGATTCTATGACTTCTGGTTCTGTGCCTGACCCTGGCTGAGTGCAGTCACTGTCCCTCTGCTCCCCTCTCTTCCCAAACCCTCCTCTTTCTCCAGCAGCCTGACCCTGTCCCACCTCTTGATTTCTCTCTCCCTAGCAGCTCTCCCCTCCAGCACAGCCCATCACACCTTGCCAATAATTAGCACCATACCAGGTTCTCGTTTCCCCCTCCAGCAGTTTCCATTTGCCTTCCTCTACATCTGGGATGCCCAGAGGCCATCCCTGTAGCTGCCACCATACTGGTGGCACATGTGAAAGGCATATTGCTGAGGGGAGAGGGGCTGAACTACTGTATTTCCAGCTTCTGATCCAAACCAGGGAGGGATAAGAGAACCTCAGAGAAACATGGGTGAGAATCAGCCTTCACATGAGGACAGCTTTCTCTTTTCCCTAGCTTCCCAGTGATGCTGTGAAAGCTCCTCATGGCACCTCAGCAGCACCTGTACTGTGCCCAGTGGGCATTAGATAAACCCAGGCTCTCTGTCTCCTTAAATCCCTCCTGAAGGCCCTGTGGAGGTGGCCGGGGTGGGCTCTGAGCAGCCTCCTCTCTCCAGTGGGGAGGTCGAATCCTGGGAAACACTAAGGAGAACATTAGCAGTGTAAGCATTTTTCATATTTAATGACCTTTTCCTTTAAAAGACTTTAATTACAAGCCCTGAGCACACTCACATTCCAGATTAAAGCACGGGGCAGGGTGAGGAACCACTCTTCCTCCCTGAGGACACCAGCGGTGACCGTGGGGCATCAGTGGCTGGCCAAGCCCCACGGTGGCATCACCTCTCTCATCACCTCCTGAAAACAGCTCTGGAAAAATCCCTTTGGAAAAGAAGATGGCAAAATTTGCTCCATCAGAGAACTCCCAGCCTGGCAGGCAGCCAGGACCTGGGGATGCTGCAGGGAGGAGGGGGACAGACCATGAAAGAGAAGCTAAAGGCTTCAATGATGCCTCAGAGTGAGATGCATCAACAAATCTCCAAATCAGGATTTGCTGAGTGCTTCCAAAAGTGACATAGATTTATTTTTAATTTCTTTTAATTATCTTTTTTCTTTTTTTTTTTCTCCCCTCCTGGGAGCTGGTGGAAAATTCCTGATCTGAATTGGCTGTTGGCAGCACCTGGGAAGCTCTGAGCTGCCAGGTAGGAATGGGGATGCTCCTCTGACCGCTGCCTTCACATGCTGCCCACTGCCTCATCTCCCCTGAGATTAACACCCCAACTTCTCCAACCTGATAGTCATTTCAGGGAGCAGCAATATTAAACTCATCCCACCAGAGAAATCTGTCCTTCCTCCCACGGGTTGTCTGCTTCCTCCTTTCCTTTCCCTGCTGCCCAAAGGTTTGGTTGGGGAATGTTTAGTGGTTCAGGAGATGTGCTGAAGGTGTGATACCTCCTGTGTCTTCAGCACTGGACAGAAAACCCACTCCCACAGGTCTTTCTTGGCTTTACAAAGAGACTGGGGCTTCTTTAACCACAGGAAGGTCCTGCTGTAGGGAGCTGTAACCCACTTGGAGCCTGAGCAGGGTGTTCACACCAAACCATGTGGGGTTTTTGGCTGTGCTGCCCCACACAAACCCAGCTCAGTTTGGTTTCTCCAGCAGCCAAGTGATGGAGACGTGTGTGCTGGTCCAGCACTCAGAGCTTTGGTGGGACATTCAGCTCACCTCATCTGACAGCAGAGCAGCAGGGGAGCCACGGTGGGAAGAGGGAGGAGAGACTGTAAGGAGTCTGGTTTTGGGGATGTTCCACACATACAACCTCCCCTCTGGTGTGTCCTGGGCCCTTCACTCCATGGTTTGAGGGTAGCATGAGAGAGATGCTGAAGGGAAGCAGGATCCCATGGCCACGGCTGGTAGGAGCTAGGAGGTGGAGAGCACAAAGTTCTAGGCAGCAGGGCACAGCCAGGAGCTGCCTGGCCTTGCCCACCCACAGCAGGCTATGAAAGTGCCAGGACTCAGCAGTGCTGGTGCTTTGACAGCAGAGCTGGGGGCTCTGAGGGAACAGAGTCCCCCAAAACGTGGGTGCAGTGTGTGGCCAGCTGGGCTGAGCAGCCCCTGGAGCCAGGTCAGCCCATACTGAACATCTGGGTGATAACACAATAAACCCACTGGTCCCTGAGGGCACACAGCAAAGCAGTGGTGACCCAACAGCCCCATCTCTGGGGACAGTGATGGCAGGGCCACCAGTGATGGTCTGTCCCAGCACCGTCCCTCTGTGGTGGCTGAGCGGGTGCTTTGCACCCCCCTCGTTCTTCAACCCCCCCTCCCCTCTGGTCCCTGCCAGACAAAGGGATTCAATGTGCTGCTCCTAAACCTGTGCAGATACAACCCAGGCTCCTTCCTCAGCCTCTGCAGTGCTCCTGCTCTGGGGGCTTCCCAGGAGTTAAACTGCTGGTGGTAGAAGCCAACCCCAGCTGCAGCTCAGGGAGCTGGAGTGCCAAACAGAGCAGTGTGGTGGGCACCCATTCATCACAGCCACCCCAACATCACAACTCCCAGGGGCTCAGGAGGGCAGCAAAGGCATTTGGCTGCTTGCTGCCCAATTAGGGGGGCTGTAAAATCACAGAATCACCAGGTTGGGAAAGACCTTTAAGCTCCTGGAGTCCAACCATCCCTGTCCTGTGCTAAACCAGATCCCTGAGCACCTCATCTCCCCTCTGTTCAACACCCCCAGGGCTGGGGACTCAGCCCCCTCCCTGGGCAGCCTGGGCCAGGCCCTGACAACTCTGCCAGGGAAGAGCTTTGCCCTCCCAGCTGAGCTGAGCCTGCCCTGGCCCAGCTTGAGCCCATTGCCCCTTGTCCCAGCTCCTGGCCCCTGGCTGAAGAGACCAGCGCCCACCTCTCTGCACCCTCCTGGCAGGGCAGGGGAGGTGGGGAGAAGGGCTCCCCTCAGCCTCCTCTGCTCCAGGCTCAACACCCCCAGCTCCCTCAGCTGCTCCTCAGAGGATTTGCCCTCCAGCCCCTTCCCCAGCCTGGTTGCCCTTCTCTGGACTCACTCCAGGCCCTCACTGTCCTTCTTGGAGTGAGGGGCCCAGAACTGGACCCAGCACGCGAGGTGCAGCCTCCCCAGTGCCCAGTCCAGGGGCACAATCCCCTCCCCAGACCTACTGGCCACACTCTTGCTGACACAAGCCAGGATGCCCTTGGCTTTCCTGGCCCCCTGGGCACACTGCTGGCTCATGCTCAGCCTGCAGTCACCCAGCACCCCCAGGTCCCTCTCTACCTGACCCCTTTCCACCCCCTGCCCCAAGCCTGTAGCGCTGCCCTGATGTTGTCATGTCCTATGTGCAGGACTCTGCTCTTGGCCTTGTTAAAAACCACCTTTTCCTGGCTCTCCAGGATCACATCCCCACTGACAAACTCCACCTGCTCTGGCCACAGCTCCCAGGGTGCAGCTCAAGAGCAGCACCCAAAATATGTCCAGGATATTCCCATTTTCACACAATTCCTGCTTGGCTTTGAGATGAACCCATCTCCTTGGTGGTGACAGAAACCTGTTTGACCTCTACTAACCCCTGCTTCCTTTTCTAAATCATTAAAACTTGCTGTGCTAATGAGTGCCTGGGTTCACCCAGACCTTGGAGGGTGGGAATAGCTTCCCCATGGAAATGCAACATGCAACTTTGAAGGCTCATTCCACCCTTTTCAGCAGTTTGGGAAGGATGGGGGGGAGGGGGAGGGAAAAGGAGTTGAAAACTTTTGGGATGTATCAAGTGGGAGGCCAAAAATCTACCGTGGAGCTCAGCCTGGTGCAGATTTCTTCCCGTTGCCATGGTAACCAAACTAACTAAAAATAAGAAGCATTCCCATAAATGTCAAAACACACCACGCTCCCCTGACGTAGGGAGTGTCTGACCTGGAATCTGGAGTCCTTATGTAAGGGTGGGGAGGTAGGGGAATGGCTCAGGAGCACTGTCTCAGGGTGAGGTGATTTGCATAAGGTTGGGAGCCAGGCTGCTTCCCTGGCCTCTGCCTGGTTTGTGTTGTTAATGAGATCATTAGGTGCTTTGGGGGAGAAGCTGGTGAGCATCTGTGGTGGTGTGGGACATGGGAAGGGAGGGACCACATCCATGAAAGTGATCCCCTTGTCCATCTCCTCTCCTTAACTGCTGCATCAGTCACAGAATCATAGAATCCCAGGCTGGTCTGGGTTGGGAGGGACCCCAAGGGTCACAGAGCTCCAACCCCCTGCCACAGGCAGGGACACCAACCTCCAGGCCTGGAGCTACACAAGGTTGCCCAGGGCCCCAGCCAACCTGGCCTTCAACACCCCCAGGGACGGGGCACCCACCCCCTCTCTGGGCAGCCCCTGCCAGCCCCTCACCACTCTCTCTGCAAAGAACTTCCCCCTAATACTGTGTCCAGAGCTGGGGCCCCAGGACAAGAGAGATGTGGGGCTGTTGGAGAGGGGTCAGAGGAGCCATGGAGATGCTCAGAGGGCTGGAGCAGCTCCCCTCTGGAGAGAGGCTGAGGGAGCTGGGCTGGGTCAGCCCAGAGAAGAGAAGGCTGTGGGGGGACCTCATTGCAGCCTGCCAGTCCCTGAAGGGAGCAGAGGAACAGGAGGGGAATCAGCTTGTTCAAAGGGCAGAGCCTGGCAGGACAAGGGGGCTGGAGTGAAGCTGGAGGAGGGAAGGGGGAGAGGAGATCTGAGGGGGAAGTTCTTTGCAGAGAGAGTGGTGAGGGGCTGGCAGGGGCTGCCCAGAGAGGGGGTGGGTGCCCCGTCCCTGGGGGTGTTGAAGGCCAGGTTGGCTGGGGCCCTGGGCAACCTTGTGTAGCTCCAGGCCTGGAGGTTGGTGTCCCTGCCTGTGGCAGGGGGTTGGAGCTCTGTGACCCTTGGGTCCCTCCCAACCCAGACCAGTCTATGATTCTATGATTCTAAGATCTCCTCTCCCCCTTCCCTCCTCCAGCTTCACTCCAGCCCCCTTGTCCTGCCAGTCTCTGCCCTTTGAACAAGCTGATTCCCCTCCTGTTCCTCTGCTCCCTTCAGGGACTGGCAGGCTGCAGTGAGGTCCCCCCACAGCCTTCTCTTCTCTGGGCTGACCCAGCCCAGCTCCCCCAGCCTCTCTGAGGTATCACTGTCCATCTCACCTTGTGATTCTGTGATTCTGTGATCTCCTCTCCATAACCACTGCCCCAGGGCCTGGCAAAATCCCAGCTTCTGGAGAATCTGCCTGTGTGGGTGGAAAGACAGAGTGGGCTCAGCCAGCCTGCAGAGAAGACAAGGCATGTGAGGTGTGTGTCAGCTGCTCCATCCCAGATGTGCAGGTATCTCTCCAGCTTGTGGCCAGCAGAAGGAAGCATCCCTGTCTGGTGCCTCTGTCCAAGGACTTGGCTCATCTCTTCCTAATCCAGAGCCCTGAAATAAGGAGGGGCTTGGGAAGGGAGACTTGCTCAGGTGTAGGTATCTCTGTGGAGCACATCTATAATGTTAGGTGGGATGAGACAGATGGGCTGATACCCACGTGCCAAACTTTTCTGTTGCTCCAAGTGGGCTGCAGGTGACTCCAAGGCACTCACCCTGCTTCAGAGACCCCACAAAAGCTGGGGTGGTCTCTGCTGAGGACAACAGAAGGTGCCACCATGGCTCTCCATGGGGGCTTTGCCTGGATAGGCTTGGGAGACCTGTCTGTCTCATAGCCATTGCCTTTTTTGGCAGCCATACAGGCTTGTTCCCTCAGCCAGCAGGTCCCAAACAGAAGGCTGTGGGAAGGAGGGCAGCAGGCAGACCCTTCACTCCTCCCAGGGCTGCCCCTTTGGGCTGGGCAGGTGGCTATGGCAGTGGGTGAGCTCCAGCCCTGGGTGGGATGGGTGGTGGTGATCCCACACTCATCCTCCACAGAGGAATTGCTGCTTCCAGCTCCTCAGCAAGTCTCCCTCTCCTCCCACCACGGGTATGGTGCTGTGGGTGTTCCCACAAGCCTGTTGCCATGCAGTGACACGCTTCAGATGAATGAAGGAGGTGGTGGAAGTGCTGAGGAGATGTGAGGGAAGCAAAGCAGGCAGGTTCTCAGCCCTGACAGCCCTCATGAAGACACACCTCGGCCTGGCAAAGCCACATTTGTCATCTCAACCCATGGGCAACGTGGGAGAAGGACACAGAGACACCAGCATCTTCTCCCAGGTGGCAGAAGGACACTGGGCTGCTGTTCACCTGCTGTTCATCATCCAGAAGACTGATGCCTGTCCAGGGGTGCCCAGTGCTGCTGCTCTTACACACCATCACCACCTCCTGCCAAGATGAGCTGCAAAGGGTCAGAAATCTCTGTTTTGGGGTGTCACTCCCAGCCCCCACCGTGCCCCCTGTGCTCTGAGGGGATCCAGCACCCCAGCATCCAGCCCAGCCTCGTGGCTGGAAGGAGATGGGCATCCCATCTGGTTTGGAAGTGGTGAGAGCAGGTGCTGGCATAGGTCAACAGTTGATCCACACAGGAGAGGACGTGGAAAGAAAACATCTGGTGGGACATGTCTTTTGATGCACCAACTCACTGGAAGCTCAGCTGTCCTCACTGCCCCTTCTCTGTGGGGGGCTTGGGAAGTCCTTCACGTTCTGGCAGTGTTAGGATGTGTAAACACCTTCCCTGGGGCGTTGTTCCAGGTGGAGATACCACAGGGCCTTGTGACTGTAGCCAAGGACTAGCAAGGGGATGTCACCTGCCAGTCCTCTGAGGTGGGGACCAAGCCATCCCCCAGCAGAAGCCTCTGTCCCCTTTGTTCCCTGTTTGATTCCAAGGGATGTTGGGACTGGAGCAGCCACAAGGTGTGTGGTTGGGTGGGAAGGGGTTACACACACGTCCCATCCCCAGGGCAGGACCAAGGCCACCACATGCAGAGCTGGAAGTTTGTTACCAGGACACTTCTTTGGTGTGTTGCCACCAGGCTCTGCAATCCACATGGTGTGTCAGCTGCCTGGGCAGGCACAGGGACATCACAGGCTGGAGATGATGGTGATGGACGTGGTGGGGAAAACGCTGAGCTGGTGCAGACACAGGGCTCAGGCTGCCTTTGCTGTGCTGGAGCTTGAACCTCCTGGAGGAGCTTGCAGGGAAGAAGACATCTGGGCCACAGGAGGAGGAAGGGAGTCACACCAGGACATCAGTGCTCCACATCTGCTCCACTGAAGGCAACCTCAGGCTCACAAACAGCCAAGAAGACATGTATAAACCTACCCATGGGTTCAACAGCAGCAGGGTAAGGCCACCATGGCTGCATTGTGGAGGAAAAGGACCCACTGGGCATCCTTTGTAGCTCTGGAGGCTCTTGCCCATAACTCATACTTCCCTCCTGCTTTTTGGCTTTGATTTTTAGCAGAGAAACATCAAAGGCTCTTTCCAGGAGAACCAAAAGGCCATCGCTGGTCCAGAGGCTGCAGCCACCCACTTGCTGCACCCACACAACGTGGCCAAGCTGTGGAGATGCCAGCAAAGGTTTGGGGACCTGGGGCTGTGCCTCAGTGCCCAGCAGCTGGGAGCAGAGGAGTGGGGAGAGCAGGATGGGAAGAAACCAACCTACAGAAGAGAAGAGAGAGAATTGAAAGGAGTCAGTCAAGTCCTTCTGGACCTCAGGAGAGCTGGTGATTGGGATGGGATGAGGAGATGCTGAGCTGATCCCTGGTATGAAAGGGATCCCCTCTGGCAGCACCCCCACCTCACCCCGCTGTCCTGTAAAGCTCTCAAGGTCTTTCACCTCCCCCACTGAGGAGAGGGATGCACCAGGGCTCCCAGCTTCCTCCTCCTCCTCCTCCTCCCAGGAGTGCTGTGCATCCATCCATCACCCATCCCTGCGTGCTGGGGGTACTGATGGGTGCTGATGGCACCGGGGGGCAGCTGCCACCCAGCATCTCCCCAGAGCTGCCACCAGGCCTGTGTTGGCACTGAGATGCTGTTGGCTTTGGGGTGTTTTTTTTTGGGGGGAGGGGGGGAGATTCCTTCTCCCAAACCCATTTCTTGCCTTTATTTTTTTTTTCTTTCTCTCTTTTTTTTCCTTTTGGAGGGTGTTTTTTTGTTCCTGTTGCCATGGTAACCTGGCTAGATTCTGGTCACGGCTTTGGCCTCCCTGGATGCAGATGGCCACAGAAACATCAATCAACAAGTGATGCACCCCCCCCACCACCACCCCCCCCCCCACCCTGGGGACCAGCAGAGCTTTGGGATGTCCCCTGGATAGATCCCCAGAGCCCACCCACCCAGGATGGGTTCCCTCCCCCCCCCACCCCTGCCCACCGCTGCTCCAGGACCAGGTGCTGGAAGGCTTTGAGGGGTCTGTTTTGGGGTTGGGTATCCCCAGATGTCCCCTCTGCACTCATTCCCACCTTGACAGTGCCCAGAGGGGTGGCAGAAGCTGGAGCTGTGCTCAGGGATGTCACTTTAAACCCCCATGGGGGGAGGAGGGGTTAAAACCAGAGCTGGGTAAGAGGGTTTGATTCTGCCCCCCCCCCCCCCCCCCTTGGCTGCCTCCCTGGGCAGCATCAGCACCCACAGCTCCTCACTGAGCCCAACCATCCCCAGGGAAGCCCAGGGACACTTCAAGGTTGCAGGGACAGGAATCCTGCCTCCAGGTTCCTGTTGCACCCCAGGGGAAGGGTTGGGAGATGGGTGCTGCTTCTCCAAAAGTGTGGAGCCTGCAGGCTGTTCCCCTCTGAGCACTGCGGTGCCTTCCTCTCTCCTTCCCTCCTCATCATCACCAGCAGCTCCTTCCAGTTCCACTGGAAGGCAGTTTGTGTCCATTCTCACTCCCTGCTCAGCCTCTTGGGTACCAAAACTGCTGGTGTGGATGGGGAGGAGCCATGCCACCCCTCCTGTCCTGTGTTCCTGACTCCAGAGCATCCATGAGCTCCTCTGAATCCCCAAGGCTGGGGGTGTTGGGTGCTGCCCTGCCTGTGTGACAAAGAGATGGTGGGTCTCCTCTGCTTAAGCCTGAGGAAAGGGATTGTGTTTGGGTGGCACTGGGTGATACCTGGGGGGTCTGGGACTCCCCAGGACATGTCAGTTGCTCATCCTGAAGCCTTGGCCATGAAGATGAATTACAGCAGCATGGACCAGGCTTGGACACCACCATTCATCTGGGATGGGTGCTTCACCTTCAGCAGAGGACTGCTGAGATGGGGGACAGAGGGGAAAAACCCCACTCCAGCAAGAGCATCCTGCCAAGGAGCAGCTCCAGGCTCCATGGGATCTGGCATGTGGGGAGGTCCAGGTAGACTCGATGTGTGCAGGGAGGCCAAACCCTTCCCAGCCACCATCCATGCCCAGAAAAATCAGGCTCCATTACAATCACAGAATCCCAGCCTGGTCTGGGTTGGGAGGGACCCCAAGGGTCCCAGAGCTCCAACCCCCTGCCACAGGCAGGGACACCAACCTCCAGGCCTGGAGCTACACAAGGTTGCCCAGGGCCCCAGCCAACCTGGCCTTCAACACCCCCAGGGATGGGGCACCCACCCCCTCTCTGGGCAGCCCCTGCCAGCCCCTCACCACTCTCTCTGCAAAGAGCTTCCCCCTCAGATCTCCTCTCCCCCTTCCCTCCTCCAGCTTCACTCCAGCCCCCTTGTCCTGCCAGGCTCTGCCCTTTGAACAAGCTGATTCCCCTCCTGTTCCTCTGCTCCCTTCAGGCACTGGCAGGCTGCAGTGAGGTCCCCCCACAGCCTTCTCTTCTCTGGGCTGACCCAGCCCAGCTCCCTCAGCCTCTCTCCAGAGGGGAGCTGCTCCAGCCCTCTGAGCATCTCCGGGGCTCCTCTGACCCCTCTCCAACAGCCCCACATCTCTCTTGTCCTGGGGCCCCAGCTCTGGACACAGGACTCCAGCTGGGGCCTCCCCAGGGCAGAGCAGAGAGGGACAATCCCCTCCCTGTCCCTGCTGCCACCCCTCTGCTGATGGAGCCCAGGATCCCATCACCCTTCTGAACTGCAGGAGCCACTGCTGCTCATGTTCAGTTTCTCATCCCCTCTTCGTAGGGGAGGTGACTCCATTATGAGTCCTTGTCCATGGACTTGTCCCCCCTCCTAGGCAGTGCCTGGAAATGTTTAGTAGCCAAACCCTGGGTGAAGCTTGAGCTGTCCTGGAGTCTTCCCACTGGGCTTGAGAGGTCCCCACTCAGCCCATCAGGTCAGTGCTGTTTCAGATGTGGCTGGGTGTGATGAGAAGCCCAGCCTGGACTCAAGATCTCAGCACAGAGGCCCTTAGTGGGGGCTGGGGGCTCCCAAATCTCCCAGGAGAAGAAAAGGTTGTGAGAACTTCACTGCATTTTACTTTCCCTGCTGAGTCCTCCAAAGAGACAGGTAAGAGAGCTGGCATGGGAAGTGTCACCCAAGCTGCCCAGAGCTTGGGGCCATGCTGTAAGGTCTCTCAGGGAGAGGAGGTGGGTGGTGTCTCTGATGGGGAATGATGTTGGTTCCCCAGAGGTAAAAAAAATTCTCTTCCTGGGCTCTTCTTGGGACCCAGTTTTCTGGGTGTGTTTTTCAGTGCTGCAAGGGACGTTCAGCCTGGGCTTCATTTGCATTTTAATGAAGCATCTTTGATGGAGAAACACCCTTCTCTATTCATCAACCACAAAGAGAAGAGAGGATTGGAAATGAGGCAGGAGCTTCTGAAAGGAAATTGCAGGCTGTGACTTGTCTTCACTGGGAAATCTGAAGACAACATGATCCCATCTGCCATGGACAGCAAAACCCAGCAGCAGCTGCTTGTGCTGAGACTGCACCAGGGAAGAGCTGTCAGGAGAGGATGCTCCTGAAGGAAAGGGATGGTTAAGAACATTAAGAGTGGCCATACGTGCTGGGCAGTGGGCTGGGAGTATCTCCAGGTGCCCATACCTGGTGCTTCATGTGGAGGTCAACAGCAAACACATGAGGGAAAAGGTAGAGCTGAGCACAGCGTGGCCCTTCTCCAAGCCACCTCCTTGGGTGGTTCAGGGACTTGGATTTGAATTGAGATCACAGAATCATAGGATCAGAGAGTCTCAAAGGCTGGAAAAGACCTCTAAGGTCGTCAGTTCCAACTGTCTGTCCAATGCCACCATGTCAACTAACCCATGTCCAGGAGTGCCACGGCTACACGTGTTTTGAACCCCTCTGGGGATGGTGACTCCACCACCTCTCTGGGCAGCCTGGTCTGCTCTTCCAGTGAAGAATGTTCTCTTGGCCTCCAATCTAAACCTCAAGGTGTTTTCTTGAAGACCCAGCTCAAGCTGTGGGCTTCAGTGGGATGCAGTGAGGGCTGGGGAAGGAACGGGATGGAGCAGAAAGGCCCCTCATGGGGTGGTGGGGAGCACAGGAAGGTACGTGATGTCCTGTCACGGTGCAAGGCTCAGCACAAATCGCTTCCATCAAGGCAAGAGGAGCCCTAGAAGGAGGATGGGATGAAGGAGAAGCAATGTCTTCCCAGCTCCCTTTCTCACACAACCCTCTTGGGGGGGGGATGCTGCAGCTACATCTGTGGCTGGAGGCGGAGGTTTGCAGGAGGAGGAGCAGGAGGTGGGTAGACAAAATTACCAGGGCGAAGGCAGGCAGAGAATAGGATCTGAGCTTCTGAGATCTTCATTGTCTTCTCTGCTATTGAGCTGAGGCAATTTTAGCACCATCCAAGCAGAGCAAAACCATCTCTGCAGCTCTGCCCCTTCGCTGGTGGAAACAGGCTCCCCCAGCACCCTATTTATAGCGGCTCAGCGGGGTGATGGGCACGCTGGGGAGTCTGGCCTGTGGTTCCCAAAGCTCATCTGAGGGGATTGAAACCTCCCCTCCAAGTGGTACTGATCACAGAACCACAGACTCACAGAGCTGTAGGGGTTGGAAGGGCCCTCCAGAGCTCATCAGGTCCAACCCCCTGCCAAAGCAGGGTCCCTAGGACAGGGCACACAGGGCGGTGTCCAGACGGGGCTGGAATCTCTCCAGAGAAGGAGACTCCACACCCCCTGGGCAGCCTGGCCCAGGGCTCCCTCACCCTCACTGGGGAAAAGTTCTTCCCCACATTGGGGGGGAACTCCCTGTGCTCCAACTTGAGCCCATCACCCCTTGTCCTGTCCCCACAGACACTGAGCAGAGGCTGCCCATGTCCCCCTGTGTCCCACCCTTCAGCTATTGATCCCCAGTGATCAGATCCCCCCTGAGTCTTCTCTTCTCCAGGCTGAACAGCCCCAGCTCCCTCAGCCTTTCCTCACAGGGGAGATGCTCCAGGCCCTTCAGCATCTCCAGAGCCTCCTCTGGACTCTCTCCAGGAGATCCCTGTCCTTTTGATCCCAGGGAGCCCAGCACTGGACACAACACTCCAGCTGGGGCCTGAGCAGGGCAGAGCAGAGGGGGAGGATCCCCTCCTGTCACCTGCTGCCCACACTCCTCCTGATGCCCCCAGGATCCCATTGTCTCTCTCAGCCCCAGGACACACTGCTGGAAGAGGTCTGTGTTGGTCTTGGGTAGACTTGGGAACATCCAGCCTGGCTTTGCAGTCCTGCAGGCAATACCCAGGTGGGCTTTGCAACCTTTTGCAAGGGTGGCTGGGTCACCTCTGGAGAGAGGAGGTGGGTGGCAGGGATGTCCCCATGCCACACTCTGGGTCTCACCTTCCTGTGAAGGGAAACCCACCTCCAGCCTTGCCAGCCCTCTCCTGGGATTATGAAGTATCCCAAAGCGTGAGGAACATCAACAGGGGGGTGGGGACATTGCATGTTCTTATGGCTAGGAGGAAAATATCATCAGAGAGAGGAAGGGAAGGGATGAATCATGTGTGGCAGATGTCTCCACACTGCAAATACCACATGTGAGCTAAGGGGAAGCTCACCCCTTATCCAAACAGTTAGAGCAGAACAGGGAAAGGTTTGTTACATCCTGTGGTGGCAAAGAGAGCAGCTCCTGCAGATGCATCTGAGAAGCTTCACCACTCAAAGCTTCACCCCCAAGGGCAGGCTGGAGAGCTGGAGTCAGAGAATGCTGCAATGCTGTGATGCAAGCAGGATCCTGCTGCCCTTGTCTGCCTGCCCGTCACATGGTGTCCCCTTCCATGGGGACAAGGTGCTGTCAGGGTGCTGCAGTGGGTGGCCAGGCTGGGCCCTTTGCTGCAGGTGCCCATACCTGGTGCTTCAGAGGTGGGCGCTGGTCTCTTCAGCCAGGGGCCAGGAGCTGGGACAAGGGGCACTGGGCTCAAGCTGTGCCAGGGCAGGCTCAGCTCAGCTGGGAGGGCAAAGTTCTTCCCTGGCAGAGTTGTCAGGGCCTGGCCCAGGCTGCCCAGGGAGGGGGCTGAGTCCCCAGCCCTGGGGGTGTTGAACAGAGGGGAGATGAGGTGCTCAGGGATCTGGATTAGCACAGGACAGGGATGGTTGGACCTGATGATCTTAAAGCTCTTTCCCAACCTGATGACTCTGTGAGAGGCTCCATGGGAATCCAAGCCCTGCAGCATGTGGCTCCAAGCCCCCTTCCACCAGCACTTCAAAAGAAACCCTTAAAATTCACCCTTTGGAGCGATTCTTTAGTCCCAAGTCACCCTGGTGAGGGACCTTCTCCCTTGGTGCTCGCTGGAGCTGCAGTTCTGCCTTTGGGCTGCTCAAGGACTGCACACAACTGCATCTAATTCTCAATTAACAGCTGTAATTATCCAGCCATACATACATCACCAGCCATAGCACGACACAGCCTTATGGTGTCTGCACAAGGTGCCCTGACTCACAGAGCAGGAGTGGGAAATAACATAAGCTGAGGAGAAACCTTCAGCCAAGTAAGGAAGAGAGAAGACATCTGCTCTCTCAGAAGAGGATGAGTCCAGAAGAAAAGGCTCCTCAAGCATCACTGAGTCATATTTTTAGGAGATATGACTCGTCATGGGAAGATTCTGAGCACCCATGGGAAGCTTTGATCTGTAGGCAAAGGAATTTAGGAGAGACCCCATGGGTGCTGGACTTAATCCCTTCAGAGTAGGGAAAGCTGCAGCCAGGCAGAAGTTGTGGTGGCACTTTCAGAGCTTGGTCAATATGCCTTGAGGATTTAGTGAGTGAAGGGGGGTTCTGGGGGAGTGGTGACCCCATCTCCATTGATAGGTGAGATGGGGAGCCCCAGCTGCCAAGTTCCCCTCCAAAATGGTCATTGCAGGGGGAAACAATTCAACATCCCATGGTTTCAAGCATCAGAAGGTGCTTGTGTTCTCTTTAACACTTTTATCATGAGAAGTGTGGGCAGCAGGTCAGGGGGGTTCTCCTGCCCCTCTGCTCTGCCCTGGTGAGGCCTCATCTGGAATAGTGTGTGTGGTGCTGGGCTCCCTGGGGCAGGAAGGACAGGGAGCTACTGGAGAGGGGATAAAAAGTGGCTGCAGAGATGCTGAGGGGACCAGAACGTCTCTCTGATGCAGAGAGGCTGAGGGACTTGGGGCTGTTCAGCCTGGAGAAGAGAAGCCTGAGGGGGATCTTCTCAGTGCTGATAAACCCTTGAGGGGTGGCTCAGGAGGATGGGTCAGTCTGTGTTCAGTGGTGCCCAGGGACAGGACAAGGGGCCATGGGCACAGACTGGAGCAGAGGAAGCTCCACCTAACCCTGAGGGGGAACTTCTTTGCTGGGAGAGTGGCAGAGCCCTGGGCCAGGCTGCCCAGAGAGGTTGGGGAGTCTCCATCTCTGGAGACATTCCAACCCTGTGATCCTGGACGCTGCCCCGTGCAGCCTGCTGGAGGGGACCCTGCTCTGGCAGGGCTGGGACTGGGGGATCTCCAGAGGTCCCTGCCAACCCCACTGATCTGGGATCCTGTGATCCTCTAACACATGGCAGCGAGGGCGTGCAATGTTCCTGTTTTTCACCCAAACCTCTTGCCAGGCTCCCACATCCCCCTCATGGCACAGAAGAGCCACAGGGGCTGGGGGAAGCCAGAGGCCAGGGAGGGGCTGCCAGGCAGTGGGGCCATCAGTGCACTGGTTAGTGGAGCTCTGTCAGGCTCCGTTGCATAAGCCAGCTGGATACCCAAAGACACACTCCCAAACTGCAGGGGATAAAAATATCCAGGGAATACATGTTGCTCTGACTAAAGCACTGCTAAAATAGAAGAGTGCACAAATCCCTTTTTTAGCTGTTCCTCTGAAGCCTCCTGCCTTCCCTCCTGCTGGGCTCTTAACCCCCAGATCACCGGTGGGTTGATGTCACGCAGACCTCATCACCCCATCTCACCCGTGGACGTGGTCCCTGCTCCCTGCTCACAACCCTGGAGGGTGATTTTCTTGCCTGGGGTGTTACTTTGACCTCAGTGGAGCAGGTATAAGGAGAGGGAGGGTGAGCCACCACTTTGCTCTGGGCAATAAATCAGGTGTAAAGCTGCCTGTCCTTTTAGAAGGTCCTCAGCCTTCTGGGGCAGAAGGTGGACGTGCCATTTCCCCCCATGCTGGTTGTAGTCTCCTGGCTCTGGTGTTACAGCTGCAATATTTATGCTGTAAATGTTTCCCTTGTAGAGTGTTAAAATCGAATCCCAGGGCATTTGGATGCCTTTCTGTTTGAAATCCAGGCTTCTGGATTGCTGCTGTCTGATCTGGCCATCCCAAAAGCTGCCAGCCCTGCACACAGGATCTCAGAAGGGTTTGGGTTGAAGGGATCTTTCCAGACCATCAGGTCCAACCCTGCAGTGAGCAGGGACATCTTCAACTAGATCAGGACTCTCAGACCCCCATCCAACCTGACCTTGGATGTTTCCAGGGATGGGGCATCTACCACCTCTCTGGGCACCCTGTGCCAGTGTCTCACCACCCTCAGTGTAACAAATTTCATTCTTAAATCTCACTTAAATCCCCCCTCTCTTAGTTTAAATCCATCCCCCTTGTCCTGTCCCTCCCTGCCCTGGGCACCAGCCCCTCCCCAGCTCTCCTGGAGCCCCTCAAGGGATGGGAAGGGGCTCAGAGCTCTCTCCAGAAGCAGCCTTCTCTTCTCCAGGCTGAGCCAGCCCAGCTCTCCCAGCCTGGCTCCAGAGCAGAGGGGCTCCAGCCTCTGGTGACTTCCCCAGCCCTCCTCCAGAGCCTGTCAGATGGGATGAACATCCCAAACTGCCAAGATCAGATCTTCCCACCACCTACACCTGTGCCACCACACATCACCTGCCCTGCCAGCGGTTGAGGACACATTTTCTGCCTCTTGCCATTAGAAAGGACGTGTCCCCTCAGGGCAGGGTCACCAGAACCTGTGAAGGAATCAGGAGGGAGCTGATTTAATAAGCCTCACAGGGAGCCACAGCCAGGAGGACAAGCTGGGAGGTGACAGCACAGCTTCTGGGAAGGGTCCATGCTCTGGCACCCAGTTGAGCCACCTCAGTGGGCAGCTCAGGATGTGGGAGAAGCAAACTTGGTGTCCCACACGCAGCGTGTGTCACCCTGTCCATCCACAGGCTGCAGCTGCCTCCAAGGGAGCCCAGGCACATCAGTCACCAGCTGATTAAAATACATCAGGCTCTGCTGAGATAGAGGCTGCTCCTGATCCCCAGCCAGATGATTTGAGTGCTCATCCCATGTAAACAGCCCATCAGATGTGCAGATCAGGCATGGAGAAGTACCCATGGGCTGGAGCAGAGCTGGGGCTCAGCATATATTCCTTCACTGATCTGATTGCTGGGAATAAATGAAGTGGCAGAGTTAGATGTGTGCTCCCCAGGCCTGTGTTCTGCTGTATTAAGAGGAGGTAATGTTGCATTTTGGGTCAGTGAGCACAGAGAGATGGGTCTCAGTGATGATCTGGACCAAAGCCAGGTGCACATAGCTCCTTATTTTCCTATCTGTGGGTCTCAAAGTGTGGGGCAATACAGGATCACAGGATCACAGAAGGGTTGGAAGGGACCTCCAGAGCTCATCAGGTCCAACCCCCCTGCCAAAGCAGGGTCCCTAGGACAGGACACACAGGGCAGTGTCCAGATGGGGCTGGAATCTCTCCAGAGAATGTCTGCTCCCTGCATGGGGAGCCAGGGAAAGAAGGAGGGAATCAGCTGTGCAAATAGAGGCTGGGAAAAGCAGCAGCTCTGTAGCTGTCTCCCTCAGATGCAGGGCCATTTCCCACCCCAGGTTTTAAGGCAGAGGAACGTGGTGGTTTTGAGCTGCCAAGTGCAGGCTGACAAGGGTCAGGGGTTCTGCACTATGCTGGAAGAATGTCACCTGCCAAGAGCCAGGCAGGACTGGGAGGCTCTGTGTGATGGAGTGTTTATCCCATCCCCTGGCAATCTGTTCCAGTGATTCATTACCTTCTGTTAAAAAATGTGCATCTTCTTTCCAGCTGGAATTTTTCAGGCTGGAGCTTCTAGCCTGTGGATATCATTATGCACTGTTTCTATGAGATCAAAAAGGTCTCCAACACATACCTCTTCCCCCCTGGGAATAGCACAGAGGGATTGCATTGCCTCTGCACTGTCTGATGGGGTGTGTATTAAGCTTTCTGTTTCCCTCAGAATTTTCCAGCAGCTGTGTTCTAGCAGCCCCATCAGGAAGATCTCTCCTGCCCAACCACCAAAGGGGGTGGTAAGACTGGGGAAATGGTCGTGCTGTTCAAGCCATGGTCCACATAACCTGGAGAATCACAGAATAGTTGAGGTTGGAAAAGATCTTTAAGATCATCAAGTCCAACTGTTAACCCAGCACTGCCAAGCCCACCATGAAGCCGTGTCCCTCAGCACCACAGCTATGTGTGGTTTAAATTCTTCCAGGGATGGTGACTCCACCAACTTCCCCAGCCAGCCTGGTCCAGTACTCAACAAGCCTTTCACCTCATGTCCAACCTCTCCTGGCCCAGCTTGAGGAGGTTCCTCTCATCCTACTGCTCGATACTTGACTCCAGCTTAAGAAGATGCCCAATATATAGGATTTATTCCCCAGGTATTCCTCACCCATACGTAGTTTGTCAGTTTGCAGAGTCTCCAGAAGCCTCCCTTCCTAAAAGTCCTCCTGTCTTCCCAGGTTTTGACTTCCCCAAAGGCCTTTGGCAAAGAGATTCGCTGTAGAGCAGCTCCCCAGGGCACTGGTGAGGTACCACGCTCAGCCCTCACCTCCCCTAACATGGGCAGGCCACAGATCACACTGTGACCCAGGCACACTGCCCCAGCAGTGGCTTGGAGCCCAGATTTCTTCAAAGACTCCTCCTGGCATCCATGCCTTGCCTCTTGGCAGCCTGAAGCCAGCCCCAGCTCCCAATCCCATCTGCCTGGCTGTGGGAATGCAGGCAGCTCTGCAGGAGAGCCTGTCCTCGCTGCAGCCACAGGTGGGGCAGCTGGAAGGGATGGGGACTGGCACAGGGACCTGTCACAGCAGAGGAGAGCTGGGCTGGGGCTGTGGTGTGCCTGCAGCTGGCCATATCATGGTACTGGGCAGCCACGGGCTCCTACAGCCTCTGTAACGGGGACCCAGCCCCTTGTCTGCGGGTTGCTCCTGCCCAGTGTTAAAACTAGGCTTTGGCAGCCCCAAGCTCAGCTTAAACCACTAAAATCTCCCAGGTGGCATCTTCCAGGGCGAGCTCAGCTTCCCTCCACAGGAGCTCTGGTGCTGCTGTCCCCCTGCACCAGTAGCACAGGGACAGGGACCGTCCCAGCACTGGGTCAGAGATGAAATAAATCCCTTGTCTCCTCTGGCGCCACAGGGTTTGGGAGGCTCCTGCTGGCTGCCAGCTGGCTGTGTGTGGGGTTCCTGCTCTGCCCGCTGGCCCCTGGCCATGGGGACACAAAGGGACTCCCTGGAAGGCTGGGGATGAGGTCAGGGATCCCAGAGCTGGGGTGGAAAGCTGGTTGTGCCAGCACTGAGCTTCCCACTGCCTTCCTGGGAACAGGGATCAGCTCTGTGAGGGAAAGGACTCTGGAATTGTCATAGAATCATAGAATCCCAAAATTATTATGGTTGGAAAAGCCCTCATCCAGCCCAACTACCCCCCTACCCCCTCTATTACTCACTGACCCACACCCCTGAGTCCCTCACCCAACCTTCCCTTGAACACCCCGAGGGATGGTGACTCCACCACCTCCCTGGGCAACCCCTTCCAATGCCCAACCGCTCTTTTATGGCTCCACAAGAGAAGGGACCAGCTTAGCCTGGGGACCAAAGGATGGCTGTGGTGCTCAGAGCAGAGACCAACCTCCCCAGGTGCCTTTTCTCCAGGCACAACCAGCTGTCTGTGCTGTGGGCGAAGGACGTGAGCGAGAAGGCAGCTCCAATCTGGTCCTTCCCTGGCCATGCCATGGCAGCAGGGACCTGTGGAGCTGGCAGTGGACCATTATGTTCAGTAGCCACTAAGGAGCCTGTCTTTCTAATCCCTTCTTGGACTAGTTTATGTGCTTGGCCTCAGCCTCACCCTGTGTGAGCATCAGCGAGGTCCCTTCGCCACGGTTCAATGCGGGGCCAGAGGGGTTCAGGAGAAGAAGCAAGTGTTCCTGCAAGGACAGGGGGACTGCACAAGTGTCACACTACAGAAATAGGGAATAAAAGCCTGCTGAAGCACAGCCATGCCTCTCCAAGTGTGTTTTAGCTGAACACATTGCTCCCATCAGCAAAAGGCAGCACCCAGGGAGCAAAGCCCTGGTAGAACTCCTGATCCGTGTCCTTCATCAGTCACTGGAAATCCTCACAAGAAAGGAGGTATAAATGCAAGGGGAGATTTCTCAGCTGTTTAAACCAAAGCCTTCCACTTCTTCATTTAAATGATGATTCAAATGACTGTTTTAGATGGGGTTTATTTCATCTGTCCCCAACCCAACCAGGCATCTTGGCCTCAGATGCTGTTTTGTCTTCTGCTTCTCCAGTTGTGCATCTTTGCCTGGCCAAGCAGAGGTGCTCAGTGAGCCCTGGTTCCTCAGCACTGCTGAAAGGATTTTGGTCACTGCCAACCTGCAAAGTAACCTCAGAATTGCTGCTGTATTTTTCTTTGCCCTTGGGCTTTTGTTTTTGTTCTGTGAGGGTTTTTTATAGAGTGACATTTTCCTGTGTGACTAAAGAACCTTAAAAACAAAAGGGGGAGGAGATGGCACAGGCAGAGATGAGCTGTTGATTGAACCACAGATGACAAAGCCCTGCTCAAGCCCCAGCTTGAATTGAGGGTGTTCCCAGAACACCCTGAAACTGCCTTCACCTCTTTTCCCTTGATGGCCACAGATCAGCTTACATCTCCAAAGCAAACAAGCTCTGTGGAGACCTCAGAGAGGAACTGGGGTCTGATCCGATCTGTATGGCTGCCACACATCTTTGGTACTCACCCTTCCCTTGCTCCTTCTCCCATCACTTGTCCCTGGAGATAGGAGATTTCCTGATTCACAGACTCACAGAGCTGTAGGGGTTGGCAGGGCCCTCCAGAGCCCATGGGGTCCAACCCCCTGCCAAAGCAGGGTCCCTAGGACAGGGCACACAGGGCGGTGTCCAGACGGGGCTGGAATCTCTCCAGAGAAGGAGACTCCACACCCCCTGGGCAGCCTGGCCCAGGGCTCCCTCACCCTCACTGGGGAAAAGTTCTTCCCCACATTGGGGTGGAACTCCCTGTGCTCCAACTTGAGCCCATCACCCCTTGTCCTGTCCCCACAGACCCTGAGCAGAGGCTGCCCATGTCCCCCTGTGTCCCACCCTTCAGCTATTGATCCCCAGTGATCAGATCCCCTCTCAGGCTGCTTCTCTCCAGGCTGAACAGCCCCAGCTCCCTCAGCCTTTCCTCACAGGGGAGATGCTCCAGGCCCTTCAGCATCTCCAGAGCCTCCTCTGGACTCTCTCCAGGAGATCCCTGTCCTTTTGATCCCAAGGAGCCCAGCCCTGGACACAACACTGCAGGTGGGGCCTGAGCAGGGCAGATCAGAGGGGGAGGATCCCCTCCTGTCACCTGCTGCCCACACTCCTCCTGATGCCCCCAGGATCCCATTGTCTCTCTCAGGTCATATATCACAGTGGAGGCTCGGGCAGTGGCAACCAGCCCAGCTCCCCTGAACTCAGCACCGTACCGCACGCCCGCCCTCACCAGGTGCTGCTGCTGGGCCTGCAAGCTTCATTATGCTTAGAGCTGTAGAATCACAGGGGTTGGAAGGGACCTCCAGAGCCCATCAGGTTCAACCCCCTGCCAAAGCAGGGTCCCTAGGACAGGGCACACAGGGCGGTGTCCAGATGGGGCTGGAATCTCTCCAGAGAAGGAGACTCCACACCCCCTGGGCAGCCAGCCCTGCATGGAAGGAATGCTGCCACAGCTCAGACACGCTCCTGAAAAGTCCTCTGAGCACTTTACAGCCTCTTCCCTGCCCATTTTTTGGAGCAGAGCTGTGAGCATTTGAAGCAGTGTGGATACCCTGACACTGCCCCTGCTTGGCTCCCTGCCGCAGAGATACGTAACGGGCTCCATCAGCCAGAGCTGCTGCTCTCTGCATTGTCTCATCTCCAAAAGCACAAGGACAATCAGCATAATGACTTCGTTTGCAGTAGAAATCCAATTATTGCAGGGAAGCATTTCATTAGGGAGGATTTTCTCTCCAGATGTGGGGAGCTTACTGATGCTGCTGCCAGCACAGGGGACCAGCTCCCTATGATGGTGACAAGGTGCGTGAAGCAGGACGTGACACCTCAGCCCTGACCTGTGCCATTCCCATAGTCGTGTCCCAGCTGCCTCCTCTCCCCTTCTCATTCCCCTTGGCTCCAGCCAGCACTGCTCACCTCCAGCCCCCTCTGTATGGGCTTGTGGGGGGGGGGGGGATTTTGTTCCCATGCCACCCTCAGGTCCCACAGGGGAGGTCAGAGCAGGTCCCAGCCCCTGTAAATCTAAAGGCTAAAGCAAGCCTGGCCTTTCTCCCTCCAGAGAACATGTGGGGGTTTGGTTCTCCAGTAAAACATCCTTAAACTGTTCCCCTTATTATGCTTGTTATCTGCTGAGGGTTTGCTGCCAGCTCATGGCTGCTCCAAACTTGGTGAAGTCCCTTTAAGAGTCCAGTGCATCACTGATCTGCACTGTACCTCTGCTGAAACACAAGGAACTCTGTAGGAACAAGACTTGGAAGCTTCAGCTTTGATTCTAAGACATGCAGAGGACTAAGCAGCTGTTGACATGGGAGAAAAGCATAAAATACAGGGAAGTGAGTGGCAAGACTGCTCCTGTATGGACCCATTTTATGACAACCCCTCTTGTCTCTTTGGACTCTGATTTTGATGCTTCAATCTTCAGACTCTCCCCCCCCCATCACTGGCATCTTCTGCTCTTGTGGGGGGTGGGGATCCTACACCCAGCATCCAAAACATGCTGCTGTGTCACCTATGGCAAGACCCTCTCTGTGTTTTTCCTTGGTACAGCAGACAAAAATCCCACCACTTTTCCAACTGCTTCTGCAGAGATGGGATTGTGTAACAGCCTTCCCAGCTCCCTCTTCAACCCCTCCAGCTGCACATCTCCATGTGGGGGCTGCACAAGAAGCTAGTGTGCATCTGGGAGATGTTCCTATCAGGACAGGCTGGGGGGACCTGCTGGAGAGGAGCTCTGGGGAGAAGGACCTGGGGGTGCTGGGAGATGCCAGGGTGGCCATGAGCCAGCAGTGTGTCCTGGGGCTGAGAGAGACAATGGGATCCTGGGGGCATCAGGAGGAGTGTGGGCAGCAGGTGACAGGAGGGGATCCTCCCCCTCTGCTCTGCCCTGCTCAGGCCCCAGCTGGAGTGTTGTGTCCAGTGCTGGGCTCCCTGGGATCAAAAGGACAGGGATCTCCTGGAGAGAGTCCAGAGGAGGCTCTGGAGATGCTGAAGGGCCTGGAGCATCTCCCCTGTGAGGAAAGGCTGAGGGAGCTGGGGCTGTTCAGCCTGGAGAAGAGAAGACTAAGGGGGGATCTGATCAATGGGGATCAATAGCTGAAGGGTGGGACACAGGGGGACATGGGCAGCCTCTGCTCAGTGTCTGTGGGGACAGGACAAGGGGTGATGGGCTCAAGTTGGAGCACAGGGAGTTCCACACCAACGTGGGGAAGAACTTCTTCCCAGTGAGGGTGAGGGAGCCCTGGGCCAGGCTGCCCAGGGGGTGTGGAGTCTCCTTCTCTGGAGAGATTCCAGCCCCGTCTGGACACCGCCCTGTGTGCCCTGTCCTAGGGACCCTGCTTTGGCAGGGGGTTGGACCTGATGAGCTCTGGAGGTCCCTTCCAACCCCTACAGCTCTGTGAGTCTGTGATTCTGTACATCTGTGGGTATCAGCGCCCCGTGTGTTGCCTCCTACCCCATCACTCACCAGGATAACCAAACAATGCCTCCTGTAGTGCTCTCCAGAAGCACTCCTGACAATGCTAATGCCTGATAATCACCCCCTCCCTGCAGGGTTTCTGATTCAGCCTGCAATATTTGGTTTTATTCAGCATACTCTGGCTGAAGAAAGCATTTGGGATGATTGAGGTGAGGGCTTCCTCATGCTTGCTTCCATGCCATCCCTGATTTAGGAGGCTGAGCTCTATCAGAGGAGAGTTCTTTTTACCCAGGGATAATTCTCTCCCACCTGGCATTACCTTTGCTACCTGCAGGAGAGCAGGAACACGCTGGAGTGGACTCCTAGGAAAGAAGCTTCTCTGATGGCGTCTTGCTTGGTTCCTCAATGACATTTTAAGGCAGAGGCAGGCAGGGATCTGTGGGTGAAGGAACATTTTGCATCAGCCTACACAGCAGTTACAGCACCCTTGGTAAGTAGTGTGTGGGCAAGCTACACAGGGCTCTTCACAACAGAAATGTAGCTATGTGTGCCAGAGAGAACACCCTCTGTGGAACAGAGGGCAGAGCTCTTATTACAGAATTGTTGACTCAATTATTCCCTAAAAGTATATTAAAATTACTCTGGGTTGTTTTTTTTTTATTGCAGAGGGATGAATAAATCCATAGTTTGTTGGTGCAAATAGGTTTCCATTTGAATTTACATAGGGCATGAGAGATCAGCCAGTTCTTGCTCTGCAGGTAGCTCAGTGTAACCCCTTGCAACAGCAGAGTGGTGAAGGAAAGTACAACATGACCACAAAGAGGTCCTGGGAGTGAGCCAGCACATCCATCCTCACCACAGCCTGTGTGTCCCACTGCCCTGGGGCTTGGCTGTGTGGGTTACTGAGGTGGGGAGCCCCACGTCTGGGACTGCAACTCCCAAAGAGGATAAAAAAATAGAAGCTATGAGAAGTTTTTTTAGGAAAAAAAACCCCTTCCAAGATGTCTATTAAAACCATAGAGAGGCAGCTTCAGCAAGGAGAAATATGATTATGGCACATTTTCACAACCAACAGGGTAAGTGTGCAGCGTGATTACACTGCTACCACCACGTCCCTTAAAAACCAACTGCTTGGTAGCACAACGCTGGGTTTCTTGGTGTCAGCTGAGGAAGGAGGGATCCCTAACAGTCACCTGGAAAGGAGGACAGGTCAGAGAAGATCTTTGTTGATTGCTTTTCCAATTAGAGACTAATTCTGTATGCTAAATTTGGGCTTTTTGTGGCCATGGAAAGAAAGGGTAAATAATAACGTCCAGCGTGAGATCCAAACTCTTCCAATCTTGGGGAGTTTGGATCTGAAACTTTATTTTGGGCTCCAGGCAAATTCCTGCCATCCTAATCCCAGCCCAGGAGAGCAAATACCCATCAGTACCAGGCAGCAACAGGAGAAGGAGAGTTATTGAATGCAAGATCATGATGTGCTGCTTAAACTCTTGTGAGCTGGATTCAGAGCCCACCAGCATCAGTGAGAAGATATTTGGCTAGATAAGGATGGTTCCTTCTGGAAGAACAGTTTTTATTCTGTTGCCATACTACCACTGTGCTTCTCCCTTTGCTGGAAATTAGAAAAGTCACAGGGAGAAACGTTCTCCTGTGCTCAAAGATGATGACTTTGGAAGTGCTGTCTCCCTCACACGCCTCACCAGGGTGAGGAGTCTTGTTCTCTGCCTTGTTAGATGTTCTTGCTGCTATTCCTGTGCTGCTCCTCTTGGTTCTTTGATGCTGAGCACTCCATTTGAGATGTCTTGTTTAAAGAAAAAACACCACCTTGATTTAAAACTTTTCCCAATTAACCAGCAGTGGGCTTTCTGCCAACAGCCAGCCAGCCTGTCTCCTTCTGAAGGAGAAACGTGTCTCACTTTCAAGGTGCTACCATGCTGTTTGAGGCACTGCCTGGCATGGTGAGGTTTGATCCCAAGAGCAAGGAAGGTGACTGGAAAGAGGTTGGCATCCATACCCACGTGGCACAGGCTGAAGTAAAGGAAAAAGGGATGGAAAGAAAAGGAGGAGTGGTGTGAGCATGTGTGAAGAATACTTGGATGGCTGGGGGTGGGATATGCAGAAAATCAGATCCTCTCCCCTTCTCCCCACAGCCCTTCTGACCTCAGTATCCAGGAAGATAAACTAATCTGGCCTAAAAATTCAACATAATGGGAGAGACCCCATCACTGCTTCCAGTGATCCAGTGATCCAGTTCTGGGCCCCACACTCCAAGAAGGACATTGAGGGCCTGGAGTGAGTCCAGAGAAGGGCAACCAGGCTGGGGAAGGGGCTGGAGGGCAAATCCTCTGAGGAGCAGCTGAGGGAGCTGGGGGTGTTGAGCCTGGAGCAGAGGAGGCTGAGGGGAGCCCTTCTCCCCACCTGCCCTGCCCTGCCAGGAGGGTGCAGAGAGGTGGGTGCTGGTCTCTTCAGCCAGGGGACAGGAGCTGGCAGGTCATCTTGTCCAGCTCCCCTGCAGTGAGCAGGGACATCTTCACTAGAGCAGGGCGCTCAGAGCCCCATCCAGCCTGAGCTTGGATGTCTCCAGGGATGGGGCCTCCACCACCTCTCTGGGCAACCTGTGCCAGGGTCTCACCACCCTCAGAGGGAAGAATATTTTCCTAATACCCAACCTAAATCTCCCTTTTCTAGTTTAACCCATCCCCCTCATCCTATCACTCCCTGCCCTCAGGAACAGTTCTTCCCCAGCTTCCTACAGGCACCTTTCAGGGACTGGAAGGGGCTATAAGGTCCCCCTGGAGCCTTCTCTTCTCCAGGCTGAACAAACCTGGTGTCCTCTGGGCACACCAGATGAAATCTGCCTCCCTGTGCAGCGGAGCAGCTGGCACCCTGATGTGCACAGGCTTTTTGAACATGCAGTTACCATATCACCTGCAGCTGTCCCTCTCTACACACATGCTTTGCTCTCTACTCCAGCCTGTGGATCTTCTGCAGCAAAATACTATCAGCAGAGGAAGTAGACTTGCTTACATCTCTGGCTGCCCAATGTTTCCCATTGCAAGCCCTTGCTTTCAGCCTCTTCTCATCTTCCCAAGTTGAAATCTTGCCCACTCCTGTATTCCTGGCCACTTAGCTGCATTGGAACAAAATATTCTGGAAGGTTTCTGCTTCAGCAGCCTGAGAAGGAAGCTAGGGAAAAGAGAAAGCTGTCCTCATGTGAAGGCTGATTCTCACCCATGTTTCTCTGAGGTTCTCTTATCCCTCCCTGGTTTGGATCAGAAGCTGGAAATACAGTAGTTCAGCCCCTCTCCCCTCAGGAATATGCCTTTCACATGTGCCACCAGTATGGTGGCAGCTACAGTGATGGCCCTTGGCATCCCAGATGTAGAGGAAGGCAAAGGGAAACTGCTGGAGGGGGAAATGAGAACCTGGTATGGTGCTAATTATTGGCAAGGTGTGATGGGCTGTGCTGGAGGGGAGAGCTGCTAGGGAGAGAGAAATCAAGAGGTGGGACAGGGTCAGGCTGCTGGAGAAGGAGGAGGGTTTGGGAAGAGAGGGGAGCAGAGGGACAGTGACTGCACTCAGCCAGGGTCAGGCCCAGAACCAGAAGGAAGTCATAGAATCATAGAATCACAGAGCTGTAGGGGTTGGAAGGGACCTCCAGAGCTCATCAGGTCCAACCCCCTGCCAAAGCAGGGTCCCTAGGACAGGGCACACAGGGCGGTGTCCAGACGGGGCTGGAATCTCTCCAGAGAAGGAGACTCCACACCCCCTGGGCAGCCTGGCCCAGGGCTCCCTCACCCTCACTGGGAAGAAGTTCTTCCCCACATTGGGGGGAACTCCCTGTGCTCCAACTTGAGGCCATTGCCCCTTGTCCTGTCCCCACAGACACTGAGCAGAGGCTGCCCATGTCCCCTGTGTCCCACCCTTCAGCTATTGATCCCCAGTGATCAGATCCCCTCTCAGGCTGCTTCTCTCCAGGCTGAACAGCCCCAGCTCCCTCAGCCTTTCCTCACAGGGGAGATGCTCCAGGCCCTTCAGCATCTCCAGAGCCTCCTCTGGACTCTCTCCAGGAGATCCCTGTCCTTTTGATCCCAGGGAGCCCAGCACTGGACACAACACTGCAGCTGGGGCCTGAGCAGGGCAGAGCAGAGGGGGAGGATCCCCTCCTGTCACCTGCTGCCCACACTCTGATGAGTCCTGTGTGTTAGACAGCAGAGGGGCTCTAGGGGAGAAGCAGAGAGCAGCTCAGCTCACCTTGGTCTGCCAGAGCTCACTGGGCTCCACTGACAGGACAGGAGCTCTGACACTTCTCCCCAAAGCTGTGCCCCAATCCCAAACCAAACCTCACCTGGAAGTCCCCAGAGATGTCCCCAGACAAAAGAGGCAAAGCAGAAGAGGAAGATGAACCTTAACCAGGGCTGCAAGGTGGCCTTGTGGGAGGAGAGAAGAGAAGAATCCTCAAGGGAGCAGAATCTCTCTGAGACAGCATTTGATACCAAAAAAAAAAGAGATAAGAACCCTTTCAGAATAGCCCATGGAAGAGTTAAAGCAAATGAATAAACATGTGAGACAATATTAATTGTCTGAAACACAATCTGTTTGACTTTTGGTTTAGGAAGATCTCTCCTCTTGAGTTCCCATGGTAACCGTTGCGCAAAGCCACACTTCTCCTCATCATCTCCACAGAGTTTAAAGCAATTTTGTAATCCAATCAAATGTAAAGAAGGGAATTTGGTTTTGCATTGAGAAAACTGCTACCTAATGAGCAAACAGTGACTGGGAGAGGCCAGATTTACAATTATGACCCTAGAGAGACACTTAATTACTCAATAATTAGTAGTTACTGGAGTTTCTTAGCACAGGGAGGAAAGGCTGATGGATAGTGGTTGTGAGAAGGGCTGGTGTGGATGAGAAACTTAACGTGAGCCAGCAGTGGCTCCTGCAGTTCAGAAGGGAGATGGGATCCTGGGTTCCATCAGCAGAGGGGTGGCAGCAGGGACAGGGAGGGGATTGTCCCTCTCTGCTCTGCCCTGGGGAGGCCCCAGCTGGAGTCCTGTGTCCAGAGCTGGGGCCCCAGCACAAGAGAGATGTGGGGCTGTTGGAGAGGGGTCAGAGGAGCCATGGAGATGCTCAGAGGGCTGGAGCAGCTCCCCTCTGGAGAGAGGCTAAGGGAGCTGGGCTGGGTCAGCCCAGAGAAGAGAAGGCTGTGGGGGGACCTCACTGCAGCCTGCCAGTCCCTGAAGGGAGCAGAGGAACAGGAGGGGAATCAGCTTGTTCAAGGGCAGAGCCTGGCAGGACAAGGGGGCTGGAGTGAAGCTGGAGGAGGGAAGGGGGAGAGGAGATCTGAGGGGGAAGCTCTTTGCAGAGAGAGTGGTGAGGGGCTGGCAGGGGCTGCCCAGAGAGGGGGTGGGTGCCCCGTCCCTGGGGGTGTTGAAGGCCAGGTTGGCTGGGGCCCTGGGCAACCTTGTGTAGCTCCAGGCCTGGAGGTTGGTGTCCCTGCCTGTGGCAGGGGGTTGGAGCTCTGTGACCCTTGGGGTCCCTCCCAACCCAGACCAGGCTGGGATTCTATGATTCTGTGCTGTAATTCTGAGGTCTTCCATGTAGTTTTCCAAGGTGAGAAGCAGCACACCTTGCTGCACACAGCATCTCCACTGGCTGATGCAAGCTGCTGTCGGCCACAGATTGCATAACAGCAGAAGCTCAGGCTGGGAAACTCTCTGTTCACACTGAAGCTGAAGCTCTCATGAACCCAAGCCCCTAACACAGAGTCTTCTGGACCCTGTGAGCCTGTTTGGGGGCTGCTCATGTTCTGGGGAGCAAGAGGAAGGAGGCTGTTGGATGGGAAGTTGTTTTCCTATGGTGCTTCTGGTTGATGGGTGCTGGGTAGAGGGGGGGCTATCTGCTCATCTTCCTCAACTCCACATGGAGCAAAAGCTGAGTTCACAGGCACCAAGCCAAACGTGGCTCCTGATAAATCAGTGGCCACCTCTGTGGGCTGCAGTTTAGGCAGGTAAGGTTAAATTATTTCTCCTATTTTTCATAGGAGGAAGCATTGATGCATGGATTGCCTTCCTGGAATGAAATTCAGAGCTGCAGAAAAGTAATTAGCTCTTGACTTTAATTCTTCTAAAGCTGAAGCCCAGAAAACTCCTCTGAGTGGAATTCTAAATGCCAACTTTTGCAAAAGGACAAAGTCAGAAAGCAGCCAAATAAATCAGGCAGGCTCAGTTTTCCTTCCTACAGCAGTACAAAACCCAGCCCTAAGACTGCCCAGGATGTTCAGGTTCAACCTGGTTTCACCTTGGGCTTTAGGACAATGACTTCATGTCTCCTGCCTCCTATGATTACAAGCAGGAGAGTGCTCTGCATAATCTCCTGGCATTTCATAAATGCAGGCTCTGTAAATGAGGTCAAGGCTCTGGATGCTGTAACCTCATCCAGGGACTGCAGAGCTTGGTCTGTGTTTGGAAATCATTACCTGGCTGGTACTCTTGCTCTCTCCAAGTGGTCCTTCACGAGGTCAGCCCCAGGCGGGCAGGCTCTCTGCTCCTACTGCTCATTCATCTGCTTTAGTGTTCAGCTCATTGGCAGGACATGGAAAGGGACTTAGAAAAAAAAAAACCCAATAAAAAAGAGAGAAAATCTGTAAAAATCAAAGCTGGTTCAATGTGGGCACAGTTGAAATATAAGAGGAATTAACGTGCTGGGGGAAAAAAAAGGCAAAGGAAAAGAATGGGGGAATTTGTAGGGAGTTTTGAAATGGTTCTGGTCACTTAAAGAACAGGCTGAATTTGGAAAATTTGTTCATCTCCATGGCTGGAACTTTGGGGAAAATGTCAAGACTTTCATGTGTATTTGTTGTCTGGTTTTGGTGGGTTTTTTTTGTTTCTTCCCCTCGTTTTCAGCTCAAAAGGAAGCAGAGTCTTTCTACTGCAGCTCCTAGCTGTGGGGTCTGATTTTCTCAGGCACAGATATCAAGGAAAAGGGGATTTCTTGATTACACAGGCAATTTTTGCTTTATCATTTTTCATCCTACATCAAAACCAAACAGCTCTGTGGGGCAGGAGAACATTATGAGCCTTGTTTGCCAGGCTTGGTGCCTCAGAGCCCCCTTGTCTGACAAATGTGTTGCTGACTGAAGCTTTCCCTGCAGTTAAAATACTTGTCCCTCTGTCAAAAAAAAATCTGAGCTTGTTCTTCAGCCTCTTTCTGTGTGCCAGTGGTACTCACTGGCTCTAACTGGATAACTCTTTCATCAAATTTTCAATGAAACTCTTTCCAGTTCAGGGCCCCTCACTCCAAGAAGGACATTGAGGGCCTGGAGTGAGTCCAGAGAAGGGCAACCAGGCTGGGGAAGGGGCTGGAGGGCAAATCCTCTGAGGAGCAGCTGAGGGAGCTGGGGGTGTTGAGCCTGGAGCAGAGGAGGCTGAGGGGAGACCTTCTCCCCACCTGCCCTGCCCTGCCAGGAGGGTGCAGAGAGGTGGGCGCTGGTCTCTTCAGCCAGGGGCCAGGAGCTGGGACAAGGGGCAATGGGCTCAAGCTGGGCCAGGGCAGGCTCAGCTCAGCTGGGAGGGCAAAGCTCTTCCCTGGCAGAGTTGTCAGGGCCTGGCCCAGGCTGCCCAGGGAGGGGGCTGAGTCCCCAGCCCTGGGGGTGTTGAACAGAGGGGAGATGAGGTGCTCAGGGATCTGGATTAGCACAGGACAGGGACGGTTGGACTCCATGATGTTCAAGGTCTTTTCCATCCTTGTGACTCTGTGACAGTCAGAGAGACTCAATATTTCTGTAACCCCAACCTTGGCCAAAACGATGAGCAGCATTCTGGGTGTGCATCGTGGGGAAGGCCCATGGGCTGACCTTAAAATCCCCCTTTAACCTCAGCTCCTTAGAAAAACAACCTGAAAGGACGAATAAGAGTATTATCAGACAAGGGAAAAGCCCTCTGAGTTAATACGTTGAGAGATGCCAGGGTGTGCTTAGCAGGAGAGCCGGGTAATTTCTTAGAGAAGAGGATTCTCTTCTGAACTTTCAGTCTCTTCCCTTGTTAGAAGCAGCCTCAATTCTGCCACCCTGTGGCAGCACTGGCAAAGGCACAAGGGAAAATAAATAAATCAATCACTAATCGGTGAAAAAACCCCCATTCAGCAGTGGAGAGCTCACCCCACCGGGCAGGGGGATGCCCCCACTTACAAACTGGTGTTTGCACCTACTGATGTCCACTTCCAGAACTTCATCCCAGCAGAGGAGATGGTGTTTTGCAGAATCCTTGGGGTTTTCTCTGGGGAAATCAACTTCTTAAAGGGGTAGACACTTGCAGGACAAGGGGGAATGGGTTAAAGCTAAAGGAAGGAAGGTTTAAATTAGATCTGAGGGGGAAGTTCTTTGCAGAGAGAGTGGGGAGGGGCTGGCAGGGGCTGCCCAGAGAGGGGGTGGGTGCCCCATGTCTGGGGGTGTTGAAGGCCAGGTTGGCTGGGGCCCTGGGCAACCTTGTGTAGCTCCAGGCCTGGAGGTTGGTGTCCCTGCCTGTGGCAGGGGGTTGGAGCTCTGTGCTCCTTGGGGTCCCTCCCAACCCAGACCAGTCTGGGATTCTATTCTATGATTCTATGATGTGGACAATCACTGAAGTTTGCCAAAAGGAAGGAGGTGGGCAGTCCCACAGCAGTCCTTGGGGCTTGGGAGAGGCTTCACTGATGATCTTACTTTCCCCTTCAAGCAATGGAGCACTTGAAGGCCGGTGGTAAAGGCAGGATACGCTGTTCTGGGCACAGGTCTCAGCAAACAAACCTCTTCCTTCCTGCAAACACCATCACTGAAGTTTAACAGTAGCACCACACCTCTGGCAGGAAGGACCGTGGGTTTTTTCTCACTTTAGTAGATGAGGAGTGGGAAAACTCTGCAGTAAGAGGGAGAGAACGTTAAAGGCCTGTACCAGAACCTACTTAATGAGTGTTGGCCCATGATTTAATGCTGCTGCCTGCACAGGGAAGGACCCATGCTTAGAAGCCTGAGCATCTCTCTTCAGATTCAGGACTAAGCAGAAGGCAGCAGGGTCAGGATGGGCCTGGAGACACCTCAACTTGGCTAAGATGAGAGTTATGGGGCCTTGCAGCCTTGTGAACATAAAAATCCATGGTGCTGCTCCCACAGAGGAGTTTCAAACCTGTAAAGAGGTATGAGGGCAGGAAGGGGATGGGGTGTGGTGATTCATGGATTAACCCAGTGCTGTCCCTCACCCTCTGCACATTTCATAGAATCCCAGCCTGGTCTGGGTTGGGAGGGACCCCAAGGGTCACAGAGCTCCAACCCCCTGCCACAGGCAGGGACACCAACCTCCAGGCCTGGAGCTACACAAGGTTGCCCAGGGCCCCAGCCAACCTGGCCTTCAACACCCCCAGGGACGGGGCACCCACCCCCTCTCTGGGCAGCCCCTTCCAGCCCCTCACCACATTTCTGGAAGTCATAAAGGAACATTTTTTTGGTGAATCTCCAGTTACAGTAACAGAGCATGCACAGAGGAAGGGAAAAGAGGCAGCATTAGAAGATGTTCTGGTTCCACAAGGTTGCTCTGAGCCATTTGATGTTCAGTTGGTCATTAAATCACTGTGAACCATGCAAGATGAGGCAGGCATTTCTCCAGTCAGCTTGGGAGGGCTGAGGTGAACAGGCTGGAGGAAGAAGGCATTAAAGGTTTTCTTGTTTCAAGGTTTTCTTGTTCTGAAATGCTTTGGAACTTTAGAAAGAAATAAGATGATGTCAGTGTAATAATAATATTGGAGATGAAAAGAAATTAACAGTGCTTATTACCTTTAAAAATAATTACTGGAACCAAGTGGGTTTGGTTATTAGGAGAAAATTCTTCACTCTGAGGGTGGTGAGACCCTGGCACAGGGTGCCCAGAGAGGTGGTTGAGGCCCCATCCCTGGAGACATCCAAGGTCAGGCTGGATGGGGCTCTGAGCACCCTGCTCTAGTGAAGATGTCCCTGCTCACTGCAGGGGTGGGACTAGAGGGGCTCTGAAGGTCCTTTCCAGCTGATGAGTCTATGATTCCCTGAAGGAGAAATGAAGTCATCCTTTTCAAGGTCTTTTGATGTGCCTTTGAAGCTACTCTTTACTTCCAGCAAGCACCCAGCACCTCTGTTCTTCAGCCTGAGAGCATTAAATGGGAAAACCCTTTTCCCTGCCTCATGCTTTCCTGGTGGGACTCAATCCCAGAAGAACTCTCCTTGGTGTCATCTAAAGGCTGTGCTGTGGTTGCTTCTGTTGATGCCTGCATGTCATGGTGGCTGTTTGTCCCTCTTGTGTTATCACACACTCACACATTAAATCAAAACTCATCCTGCATGCAGTCATCTGTTTGGATAAACCAAAGGAACACTTCATTATCCTCCTGCTCAGCATGAATAAAAGGTGGGACTGTGCTTCCAGCCACTTTCCCCAGGATGTAGAACACCCACCCTCCGCTCCACATGGTTAACACCACGACTGATTCATTCCTGCACCCATTCTTCAACGTGCCAGGATGTGTAGTGCTGCCCTGAAGAACTGCAGACAGCTCTTCACATCTCATCTTCCCTCCCCAAGGCAGAGCAAGAGTTATTCCTGGATTAGCAATAACAAATCCCCCAAGTTTAGTTTTGACTGAAAAGGGTGGCAATGGGCAGGGAGGGTGCTGCAAGGAGTGATTTATTACTGAATCAATGAGTAACAAGCTTCACCACGACCTCAGTAATGCCTTACTGTTCTTCTACAGAGAGGGACATACACATTGTGCTATAGAATACTTGCCAAAATTGGAAAAACACCCCCAAACACTGATTTATTCATTCCCTGCACTGCTCCAATGGATGGTACAGACCAGCTCTCTCCACTTGCCAAGGCTTTAAATTGTGGGATACAAAATGATGCCAAAGGCCCCTATGAAAGCCATGCAGGCAGCACGAGGAGAGGTGACATCACAGTCACTTCTCACCAAGAGCTGGAGAAAGCTTTGTGGAGGAGAAACTATGTGCATATGAAAGAAAAAGAGGTTCCTTCCCTTGAAAAGCTGCAGGCATTGACAGACAGCAGTGAAGTGACACCAGATTTGTGTTACCAGTAAGTTATTTCCTGCCTGAAGTAGCTAACGATGCAAAGAGGTTGAGTGAGGAACATCTGTTCTCCCCATGACTTCGTACAAGCAGTTTGCTCATCTCACTGTGGGCCATGATCCATACTGAGTGCCCAGAGCTCCCTTGGGCAGGAAACAGGGTGTATGGGAATAACACAACTGTACTATGGTGGCTGGAGGCCAGGTGTTTCCCAAAGCTGCTCTATCACTCCCCCTCCTCAGCTGGGCAAGGGAGTGAGAATGCAACAAAAGGCTCATGGGGTGAGATAAGGACAGGGAGAGATCACTCACCAATTACTGTCATGGGCAAAACAGACTCAACTTAGAAAAAAATTAATCTAATTTAATGCCAAGCAAAACAGAATACAGCAATGATAAATAAAATTAAATCTTAACACCCCCCTCCAACCCTCCCTTCTTCCCAAGCTCAATTTCACTCCTGATTTCTCCCCTCCTTCCCCCAGCAGCTCAGGGGGATGGAGAATGGGAATGGGGGCTGGGGTCAGTCCATCACACATTGTCTCTGCTGCACCTTCCTCCTCATGGGAGGGCTCCTCATGCTCTGCCCCTGCTCCAGTGTGGGGTCCCACTGAGGGCAGGCAGTCCTCCATGTGAACTTCTCTGACATGAGCCTTTCCCAGCAGCTGCAGGTGCCTTCCATGGGGTGCAGCCCTTCAGGCTCAGGCTGCTCCAGCTCAGTCCCTCACGGCGGTCACAAGTCCTGCCAGCAAACCTGCTCCAGCGTGGGCCTCCCTCTCCATAAGCTGCAGGTCCTGCTGGGGAGCTCAAGGGCTGCCTCCTTCAGGGGCATCGACCCCCCCTTCCAGCATGGGCTCTCTGCAGGCGTGATCTCTGCTCCTCCCCCTTCTCCACGGGTGCAGGGGCGCAGCCTGGCTCACCACAGCCCTTCTCAGGGGCTCCCTCCTCACAGCCCTCGGGTTGTTCCCCTCACACCTCCCTACTCCTCCCTCTGGCAGCAAAACTACTTCTGCTTGTGCTGGCTTGGAGCTTCTGGGGGGGGCAGCAGCGGGCACGCCTCAGAGCCGGGTGACACAGGCCGTGCCAACGCCAGGGGAAGCTTCTAGAAGCGTCTCCCCGCAGCCCACGACTCTGTCACACAGCGCCTCACAGCCGCGGAGCGTGCTCCCTCTGGGGCGGGGCTCCCTCTGAGGCGGGGAAACCGCCCATTGGCTGAAACCAGTGCCCACAACCTTCACGACACGACGCTCTATAGGCTGCCGCGCTCCTTAAGCCCGCCCCCCAGGCTTTCCCCGCCCCGCCCAGTCACTCGTTTAGGGGAGGGTGCGCGGCGCTCTTTCTTTCTGCGCATGCGCGAGTGTGCGGGGCGTGGCCAGTCGTGACGCGAGAGGTAGGAGGGGAACGAGGCCCCCTTGACCCCGCTTTCCCCTCTCGCTCGCCGTCGCGGGAAGGCGGAAGCGCCAGAGGGGCAAGATGGCCGCGGCCGGCGGCGGCGGCCTGGGAGCCTTGCGAGCCTTGCTCTGCCTGGCGCTGGCGGCCGGCGCGGCCGCTCAGGGGAAGGGCAGCCCGGTGAAGGTGCTGTCGGACGGCATGTGGCGGGAGCTGCTGCAGGGCGAGTGGATGGTGGAGTTGTGAGTCGGGAGGGGATCGCTCTGTGGGGAGGGCAGGGGAGGGGATGGGGGGGGGGTGGCTGCGTCTCTCTGAGCCCGCGGGGGACCCGGCGGGACTGTGACAGGCGTGAGAAGAGAAGACTGAGGGGGGACCTTAGTAATGTTTATCAATATCTTAAGCATGGGACTCAGGGGGACATGGGCAGCCCCCGCTCAGTGTCTGTCGGGACAGGATAAGGGGTGATGGCCTCAAGTTGGAGCACAGGGAGTTCCACACCAATGTGGGAAAGAACTTCTTCCCAGTGAGGGTGAGGGAGCCCTGGGCCAGGCTGCCCAGGGGGGTGTGGAGTCTCCTTCTCTGGAGAGATTCCAGCCCCGTCTGGACACCGCCCTGTGTGCCCTGTCCTAGGGACCCTGCTTTGGCAGGGGGTTGGACCTGATGAGCTCTGGAGGGCCCTTCCAACCCCTACAGCTCTGTGATTCTGTGACTTCCTTCTGGTTCTGTGCCTGACCCTGGCTGAGTGCAGTCGCTGTCCCTCTGCTCCCCTCTCTTCCCAAACCCTCCTCTTTCTCCAGCAGCCTGACCCTGTCCCACCTCTTGATTTCTCTCTCCCTAGCAGCTCTCCCCTCCAGCACAGCCCATCACACCTTGCCAATAATTAGCACCATACCAGGTTCTCATTTCCCCCTCCAGCAGTTTCCATTTGCCTTCCTCTACATCTGGGGTGCCCAGAGGCCATCACTGTAGCTGCCACCATACTGGTGGCACATGTGAAAGGCATATTGCTGAGGGGAGAGGGGCTGAACTACTGTATTTCCAGCTTCTGATCCAAACCAGGGAGGGATAAGAGAACCTCAGAGAAACATGGGTGAGAATCAGCCTTCACATGAGGACAGCTTTCTCTTTTCCCTAGCTTCCCTCTCAGGCTGCTGAAGCAGAAACCTTCCAGAATATTTGTTCCAATGCAGCTAAGTGGCCAGGAATACAGGAGTATGATTCAGTTAATTGACCCCCTACATCTTCCCATCTCCTCCCCTTCCCCCAGCTATGCCCCTTGGTGCCCAGCCTGCCAGAACCTGCAGCCTGAGTGGGAGAAGTTTGCTGAGTGGGGTGAAGACCTGGAGGTGAATGTTGCTAAGGTGGATGTCACAGAGCAGCCAGGTGAGTCTGGAGGGGACAGTTCTGAGCCCCCAAGTGCCTTCCTTGCAGCTCTGGGCTTCTGGGAGCTCCCTGTGAGCCCAGGGTGATTTTAGAAAGAGATGGAATTGATGGTGGTGATAAAGGCCTTCAATCTCTCCTGAAGGCAGGTTGTGCATGTAGGCTGAATGCACCTTAATAGATCAAGAGAGCAAGAATCCTGTGTCCCTGATGCAGGAAAGGTGTGGGGCTGTTGGAGAGGGGTCAGAGGAGCCACAGAGATGATCAGGGGGCTGGAGCAGCTCCCCTCTGGAGAGAGGCTGAGGGAGCTGGGCTGGGTCAGCCTGGAGAAGAGAAGGCTGTGGGGGGACCTCACTGCAGCCTGCCAGTCCCTGAAGGGAGCAGAGGAACAGGAGGGGAATCAGCTTGTTCAAAGGGCAGAGCCTGGCAGGACAAGGGGGCTGGAGTGAAGCTGGAGGAGGGAAGGGGGAGAGGAGATCTGAGGGGGAAGCTCTTTGCAGAGAGAGTGGTGAGGGGCTGGCAGGGGCTGCCCAGAGAGGGGGTGGGTGCCCCGTCCCTGGGGGTGTTGAAGGCCAGGTTGGCTGGGGCCCTGGGCAACCTTGTGTAGCTCCAGGCCTGGAGGTTGGTGTCCCTGCCTGTGGCAGGGGGTTGGAGCTCTGTGACCCTTGGGGTCCCTCCCAACCCAGACAATTCTGCTCTCTGATCTCTGTAGAGGGTGGTTTGGAGGATTTCAGGGAGGCTTTGGCCATGCTTTCAAAGCATCACACAGAGCAAGAAGCTTGGTTTCACCTTCCCCTCTCATAGCTGTCTCTGGACAACTCTTTTTTTCCCCAGGCTCATTGTCCAGTGCCTTTTCTGTGCATTGCTTTGATCTGAACAAGTTTGATCACATTTCAAAGGTGGATCCCTGGGAGCAGCTGGGTTTATTTTGGTGAACATGAACAGTTGTTAACCTTTCCTTCCCTGAGGCTGCTCTGCTGATCCCCAACCAACTCTTTTTCTTACAGGACTGAGCGGTCGGTTCGTAATAACAGCCCTTCCCACCATCTACCAGTAAGTGTGTGACACACCAGGACTTTTGGGGAGGAGAGGGAACCTATTTATCCTTGGGTTTGGGGCAAATGAATGACATTTACCAAGCTCTTTTAAGAACAGGAGCTCCTTTACACATAAACAACCTCTCTCCTACCTGCTGTGCCCTTACCATCCTGCCAGTTGATTTGGTTTTTTGCCTTTTCCCTTCAGGCCTTATTTATTCCTGTGTGTTTGTGTTGCAATCTTCCTGCTGTAGGTTGATCTTAATCATCTTCCTAGACAGACAACTGCATTATCTCTTTATGAAATGGCAACCTAAAGCTAATCAAGATACATGTGGAGCCAAGCTCCTAGAATTACTTGCAGATTCCCAAAGTTTTTGGCTCTAAACTTTTTTCCAGTGTAATCTAAACCTAAGTGCAGCTCTAAAAATGGGCAAGGTGATGGAGGGGAAGGTGTTGAGTGGAAGCAAATGCTGCCAGATTGGGCTGTGTAAAATGAAGAACTTCTTGTTTACTTGTTCTACAGCTGTAAAGATGGGGAGTTCAGGAGATACCAGGGTGCAAGAACCAAAAGTGATTTCATAAACTTCATCAGTGACCAGGAATGGAAATCTATTGAACCAGTTTCATCATGGTTTGGTCCTTCCTCTTTCCTGTAAGTTTTGGCCTGATTTTTGTAGTCATTTGTTGTCAGATGTGCACATGCCCCTTGATGTGCTGGGGCAGATCTTTAGGTGTGCCCTGCTTGGGGCTGCCTCATGGTTAACAGGTCCTGCAGCAGTTCTGGGTTGGTGTGGGGATGGGATGGGATGGGTGGGTGTTTTGTGCCTCTTCCATCAGCCAGGGGTGGACTGTGTGCAGTAACACAGCAGAGATTATGGGGTTCTGGAATCACCTGAGTTGGGTGGGACCCATGAGGGTCATCAAGTTCTACTCCTGGCTCCACACAGACCCAGCCAAGTCCAGATGCTTCTTGACCTCAGCCCAGTTTGGGGCTGTGATCCCTTCCCTGGGGAGCCTGTGCCAGCACCTGACCCCCCTCTCAGTACAGAACCTCATCCTGACACCCAGCCTAAACTTTTCCTCATCAGGAACCCACAGAGCCCATGAGGTCTCCCCTCAGCCTCCTCTTCTCCAGGCTGAACAACCCCAAGGCTTACAACCTCTCCTCAGGAGCCTTCCTCTTCAGACCCCCATCCTCCTCCTCAAGCAATGTCCCAAACAAGGTTTCCTTTAAGGTTTCACATAGTTGTAGGTGAATGTTTCTTGTCCTAAACTCTTGTAGGAACTTAGTGATGCTTGAAGTTCTTGTGATTATACAGCAGAAAGCTGTTTTGCCCAGCTAAAATCTAGGAAACCCAGTAAAAACTGGGAAATACCATAGCTGTGCAGCTGCAAGATATGGGCTGGCTACTTAAGAAGACCTGTGCCAAAGGTAAAACCAGAGTGGAAGGGTGTGAAGGCTCCTTTGTTGAAGGAAATGTGGGGAAACTCTGTAGTTGAGAAGAAACCTGCTTGGCAAAACAAGGGGGATGAATTGAAGCTGAAGGAGGGAAGGGGGAGAGGAGATCTGAGGGGGAAGCTCTTTGCAGAGAGAGTGGTGAGGGGCTGGCAGGGGCTGCCCAGAGAGGGGGTGGGTGCCCCGTCCCTGGGGGTGTTGAAGGCCAGGTTGGCTGGGGCCCTGGGCAACCTTGTGTAGCTCCAGGCCTGGAGGTTGGTGTCCCTGCCTGTGGCAGGGGGTTGGAGCTCTGTGACCCTTGGGGTCCCTCCCAACCCAGACCAGGCTGGGATTCTCTGCTCTCTGGAATATCTTCTGGTTTTGTGGCCCTTGCAGTACTTCCAGCTGTTGCTGCCTGTGCTGTGTGGTGGTTTCAGAGCAGCTGAGTGTCTCTGAGTTGGTTGAAGCAAACAAGCCCAATTGTTCAAGGTTTTTTCCCTGCTAGAGCCATGGTGGCTGGAAAGCTGCTTGGTGGAAAAGGGCCTGGGGGTGCTGGTCAACAGCCAGCTGAAGGTGAGCCAGAAGTGTGGCCAAGGAGGCCAACAGCACCCTGACTTGTGTCAGCAGTGGTGTGGCCAGCTGGGCCAGGGCAGTGACCATCCCCCTGTTCTGGGCACTGGTGAGGCTGCCCCTTGAAGTGTGGGTTCAGGTTTGGGCCCTCCCTACAAGAAGGACATTGAGGTGCTGGAGCAGCCCCAGTGAAGGGTCTGGAGCACAAGTCTGATGGCTTGGGGGGGCTGCCTTAGTTTGGGGAAGAGGAGGCTGAGGGGAGACCTGGTTGCTCTCTACAGTTACCTGAAAGGAGACTTCCAGGTGGACTTGGCCTCTTCTTCCAAGTAAGAAATGACAGAATGAGAAGAAATGGGCCAGGAGAGCACCTGCTCTTCACCCAAACTTCCATACAAGTGAAAAACTTCAATGGCTGAAGATCTCTCTGTTCATAAATAACTTGATTATTTTTTTTTAGTAGGTTTAAGATGTCCAGATGATTAATTCTTAATTTCTTTGTGGTGGCTTCACCCTGGCTGGAGGCTGGGTATACCCCAGAGCTGCTCTATCACTGCCCCTTCTTTGCTGGACAGGGAGGAGAAAATCTAACAGGCTCATGGGGTGAGATAAGGACAGGGAGGGGTCACTCACCAATTACTGTCATGAGTAAAACAGACTCAACTTAATGAGTTTTTTTCTACCAAGTAAAACAGAGTAGAGCCAGGAGCAAGAAAACCAAATCTTAAAACACCTCCCTCCAACCCTCCCTTCATCCCAGGCTCAATTTCACTCCTGATTTCTCCCCTCCTTTACCCCAGCAGCTCAGGGGGATGGAGAATGGGAATGGGGGCTTGGGTCAGTCCATCACACATTGTCTCTGCTGCACCTTCCTCCTCAGGGGAGGGCTCCTCATGCTCTGCCCCTGCTCCAGTGTGGGGTCTCTCCAGTGTGGGGTCTCTCCAGTGTGGGGTCTCTCCAGTGTGGGGTCTCTCCAGTGTGGGGTCTCTCCAGTGTGGGGTCTCTCCAGTGTGGGGTCTCTCCAGTGTGGGGTCTCTCCCACAGCAGCCAGGCCTCCATGAACCTCTCCAATGTGAGTCCTTCCCATGGGGGCTTCAGTTCTTCACAACCTGCTCCAGTGTGGTCCCCCACAGGGTCACAATGTCCCCCAGCAAACCCACTCATGTGTGGACCCCTCTCTCCAGGGGTGGGCTCTCCCTGCCAGGGTGGGTTTTCCATAGATCACAGCCTCCTTCAGGTGTAGCCACCTGCTCCAGTGTAGGGTTCTCCATGAGCTGCAAGTCAAACCTCTGCTCCACACCATCCTCCATGGTCTTCTCCAGGGGAACAGCCTGCCTCACCATGGGAATCTCTGCTCCAGCACCTGGAGCTCTCCCTGCCTCTCCTTATTCACTGACCTTGGTGTCTGCAGAGTTTCTCACATCATCTCACTCCTCTCTCTGGAAGCAAAAGCTGCTGTTCTTGTTTTTGGGGTGGTTTTTTCCTCCTCAAATAGATTATTCCAGATGTTGAGCTCAGTCTTGGCCAGCAGTTGGTCCACCTTGGAGCTGGCTGGCATCAGCTCTGTCAGACCTAATAAGATTCTAGCAGCTTCTCACAGAAGCTGTCCCTGCAGCCTCTCTGCTACCAAAACCTTGTCACACAAACCCAAAACAACCTTAAGTAGAGTTCCAGCTGGCTTCTCATAGCCTCTGGATCCAAAACTAACACAGAACATAAGCAGAACTGGCTGAAATTCATACCTCAGCAGATCCAAGTCAAAGAAACTTGTGAGTTTAGAAGCTGGTGCTGAAAGTAGCTTCTTGGGAAACATGTTTATTGAAATAAAAGACAAAATGGAAGATAAAAGCCCAAGTAGTTGGGAAAGGGAACCAGACAGGAGCAGAAAGTTCTTCAATATGGGACTAAATACTGACCCAGTCAGGCAAAATGGAAGATGCAGGTGTGTGACTGGGTTAAAGATGTTTTCAGTGAGTTCTTTTTCTGCTTTCTTTCAGGATGAGCAGCATGTCAGCTTTGTTTCAGTTGTCAATGTGGATCAGGGTAGGTGCTTAGATGGCTGCTTTATCTTACCCCACATGATACTCTGCTGTTCCTGACCTAATTCTCTTGTCTCTTCTTCCAGCACTGCCATGGGTACCTAACAGAACAAGTTGGGATGATGGTCTGGATGTCCTATGCTGTCTTTGCATTGGCAACTCTATTCTGTGGGCTCATCCTGGGGCTTGTAAGTGAAGCACTTGGGTTGGTTTGTGTCTCCTCTGTGGTAGTTCCACCCTCCCCTCGGTCTTAAAGAGTAAGACCAGTGGTGCTTAGGGACAGTGGTGGGCTTGGTAAAGCTGGGTTAACAGCTGGGCTCAATCTTAAATGTCTATTTCCAACCAAAATGACTCTGATCACAGAATCACAGAGCTGTAGGGGTTGGCAGGGCCCTCCAGAGCCCATGGGGTCCAACCCCCTGCCAAAGCAGGGTCCCTAGGACAGGGCACACAGGGCGGTGTCCAGATGGGGCTGGAATCTCTCCAGAGAAGGAGACTCCACACCCCCTGGGCAGCCTGGCCCAGGGCTCCCTCACCCTCACTGGGAAGAAGTTCTTCCCCACATTGGGGGGAGGAACTCCCTGTGCTCCAACTTGAGCCCATCACCCCTTGTCCTGTCCCCACAGACATTGAGCAGAGGCTGCCCATGTCCCCCTGTGTCCCACCCTTCAGCTATTGATCCCCAGTGATCAGATCCCCTCTCAGGCTGCTTCTCTCCAGGCTGAACAGCCCCAGCTCCCTCAGCCTTTCCTCACAGGGGAGATGCTCCAGGCCCTTCAGCATCTCCAGAGCCTCCTCTGGACTCTCTCCAGGAGATCCCTGTCCTTTTGATCCCAGGGAGCCCAGCCCTGGACACAACACTCCAGCTGGGGCCTGAGCAGGGCAGAGCAGAGGGGGAGGATCCCCTCCTGTCACCTGCTGCCCACACTCCTCCTGATGCCCCCAGGATCCCATTGTCTCTCTCAGCCCCAGGACACACTGCTGGCTCATGGCCACCCTGGCATCTCCCAGCACCCCCAGGTCCTTCTCCCCAGAGCTCCTCTCCAGCAGCTCCCCCCCAGCCTGTCCTGATAGGAAGGGTTGTTCCTCCCCAGGTGCCAGACTCTCCACTTGCTCTTGTTGAACTTGATGAGGTTTCTCCCTGCCCAGCTCTCCAGCCTGGCCAGGTCATTCAGGTGTTTCTAACATGCAGGATGTTTGGAGGTTTAAACTTGCTGCCTTTGCTTTCAGGTGATGGTGTTCTTGGCAGACTGTATCTGTCCATCTAAAAGGAACAGAGCACCGCAGTACCCATACTCCAGTAAGCCCTCTGTGTCCTTCTAATTCACTGAAGCTGTTTGGTAAAGCTTATTCAATCAACACTGGTACATAACTTGTGTTGGCAGGGAGTGGGATGTAGTGTAGAGGTTTATACTTGGGTTTGATGCTGTGTTTCACCATCAGCTGTTTGTATTTTGTATTTAGCTGAAGCTGAACTGTTCTTTTCTAAACTTTTTTAGGGGTAGAAAATTTTTCCTGCCTGTAAGATCATAGAATCCCAGCCTGGGCTGGGCTGGGAGGGACCCCAAGGGTCACAGAGCTCCAACCCCCTGCCACAGGCAGGGACACCAACCTCCAGGCCTGGAGCTACACAAGGTTGCCCAGGGCCCCAGCCAACCTGGCCTTCAACACCCCCAGACATGGGGCACCCACCCCCTCTCTGGGCAGCCCCTGCCAGCCCCTCACCACTCTCTCTGCAAAGAGCTTCCCCCTCATCTCTCCTCTCCCCCTTCCCTCCTCTAGCTTCACTCCAGCCCCCTTGTCCTGCCAGGCTCTGCCCTTTGAACAAGCTGATTCCCCTCCTGTTCCTCTGCTCCCTTCAGGGACTGGCAGGCTGCAGTGAGGTCCCCCCACAGCCTTCTCTTCTCTGGGCTGACCCAGCCCAGCTCCCTCAGCCTCTCTCCAGAGGGGAGCTGCTCCAGCCCTCTGATCACCCTCTTGGCCCTAGATACAAACCTCCCTGTGTGCAAGGAAATTGAAGTTTTGAGCAGAGTTCTGTCATTGTCATGAAGTTGGGGTTCTGAGTAAGTTCTGGGGGAGGAGCAAGGATTAAAAGTGACTTTATGTTTCTAGCAAGTGATTCAGTTTGGTGCTGGCCTCTGGAATTTCTCCCTGCAATCTTAAAAAATCATGGAAGAACCTTTGAATGCTGGTTTGTAGGAACCTGAACTTGTTTTATTTTTCTCCTAAAGCTGGAGGAAGTTTTTTTATTTACTTTCTAGATAGTCTGTAATCTGTTAATACTTCACCTGTGGGCAAGTCCATGCTAGCAGTGATTCTACCTAAGGTAGCAGCTTAAGTGGCTGGGACTGGGAAGTGGCACCTCAATTCAAGTCATTAAAATTCTGCCCCTCATGTTAAAAAGCAGTAATTAATTATGCTTCACATGGTGATGGTATTCATTGTGGATGTTTGTTTTCCTTTCTCCTTAAGGAAAGCTAGCTCCAGAGTCAGCTCAGCTGCTGAAAAAGCTGGATGAAGAGCAAGAAGCTGATGAGGAAGATGTCTCAGATGATGAAGCAGAGGCTAAAGAGGTGTCTGACAGCAACTCCTCACCCAGCTCTGTGAGGCAGCGCCCAGTGAATCCACCTGCTGCCACAGAGAAATCCTAGCTCTGCTTGTGAGGGGGTTTAGTCTTTGAGTCACCACCTCAAGAGGAGATCAAGTGTCAGATCCTTCAGCTTCCAGAGCAGAGTGACTCCTCTCCTGGTAATCTTGATGCATTTCATGAATTCAGAGAGAAAAGAAAGAAAGAAATTAGAAAAGAAAGAAAGAAATTAGAAAAGAAAGAAAGAAATTAGAAAAGGAAAAGGTGCCAAAGGTGCTGGGGTTGGGCATCAGGCTTTCAAAAGCAAAACATGCTCTTGCAGATGGCTCAACTCCTGCCTGTGTGCAGGGAAGTGCTGGGAAGAGCTGTACCTCACTCCTTGAATGACTTGGTCTATAGGGATTTGCTCTTATTTCTCTTTTCCCCAGGCTGTAAAGCAGTCTGCTGCTTCTGTTAGCAAGGAAAATGCACTAACCTGTTTGCTGGCAAAGCACCCAAGAAAGCCTCTCCCTATAAACCTGTCTAGTTAAACCCTGAAGAAATTCCAAGGGGGAAAAACAAAGTTTCCTTCAGTTATGGGAAGTGCTGCAGGCTTTCTGCTGTGACAGTGAACTTCATGCCCTCCCCATCCCCCAGTCTTTCCTCTTCCAAAGAGAGAAAACTTGCTGTCTTCATTTAGAGGAGCATAAGTTGTCCTCTAAAGCTTTGCCCTCCTCCCTGGTGGATGTTTCCCCATGTGGAACCTCTACCTGACCCCAAACCTGCTGTTTGCATTGATTTCTTCTAGAAAATAGGAGTAATTCTCTAAAAACCCCATCACAAATAGCACCAGGAGCTCTTCTTTCTCTCAGCTTGATTCAGATGGGAAGAGTTTACATGCAGAGCTCTTGGCTGAGCACAAATCCTACCTGTTCATCCTGCTGGATAGGCAGGAGGACTCTCTGCTTATTTTTAATACATCATCAGTGATTTCACCTGAAGTCAAACTCTCACTGCAAAACCCAGTCAGGCTGTAGCCAGCCTGAAGTAGAAAGAACTGCTGCTTAATTATCTCTTCAAGAAAGTTACATTCTCTGTTCTCCCCATCCTGAAACAACTAAATAATTCCTTCAAACCCCCCTGTAGCCCCCTGTTTTCTGTATGCTCCTTATTTTCCTTCTCTATAGGAATCAGAATGCACCTGCTCCTTGGGGCCAGTATTATCTTGCTTCACTTGTCAAGAACTTTTCCACATTCATTCAATTAATTACCTAAATATTTGCAAGGGAAGGGTTAGCCTGACACTGAGCATGGAGGTTTTTGGACAAGCCTGTTCTTGCTGGGGTGTTTTGGGGTTGTTTTTACCCCCCCCTGTTTTCTTTTATTGTTTGTTTTTTCCATCTGAATTGGCTTTGCAGGAGGGGCAGTTGGTAAATCTGTGTCAGTGGTGAACTTGGTTGTGAGTAATAGAGAAAGATGGAAAGGCTTTGGGTGGTCTTCTCACTGTAGCCAGGCTTTCTAAAGCCAGCCTCTCCTCTTATTAAGGCAACATCAGACAAGGAGCTTGGAGTGCACTCCAAGCTCCAAGAGAACTGTTAGGAGAAGCAATCCTCTTGAGTAGGGAACTGTAAAGCTCTTAGGAATACTCCATGGCTTTTGTCACTCCAGATACCTGAGTGGATCTTCCAACAAGTTCTTACTGACACAACAACAGGTTCTTACTCATCTCTCCTGGAATTTCCTCCTCTGACTTTCTCTTTCATTCCTCTCCTGAATGTTGGTGCTCTGGAATGACTTAGAACTTCAGTGCTGGCTTCTGTGGTCAGAGGATAACTAATCCCTGAAAAGGATCTTTTTGGGTTAAAATCTGAGTGTTCCTGTTGGTTTTCTTGGTTGATACCTGTTGAAACAACCAACTTCCCCTGGTGTTTGAAGACCACTGTGTGCCCTAAACATCCTTAAGGTGTTGGGCCTGTGGGATTGCCTTAAATTCTCTCTTTAAGTTTTTATCTTTGTTGCTAGTTAAAAATAAAAAAAGCAGCAATAAATCCATGATGTTTTGAGGAGAGCTGGTAGTGCTGTCTCTGATAAATGGGGTGTGCCAGTTTGGGGAGGGACAGGGACACAAATGCTGTATGCTGAGGTGAGGGAGAAGCATTGAGTTGTTTTACAAGCTGGATGAACCCAGGCTGACTCTGCCTGGAATAAATCTAAATGTAGCTGTTATGAATGCAGGGCTATCTGATTATTTTCTTTTTCCAGTGACTTTTAAACCCCTTGGTGCAATATAAAAGTTACATTCTGAGAGCTTCTGATTTTAAATGAACAACCAAGTTGTTTCTTCTTGCTGTACTTCCAGCCTCCTGGTTCAACAAGAACTTCTAGAACTCATTTTACCTTGTCTTTGCTTTCCCCCCCCACACACACCTCCCTTTTCCTACTGCCTCAGGCAAGTAACCAAATCCCAAAGCTGCCTCTAGCTCCCCAGTGTTCCCAGTTGCTGGAATCCAGCCCTTTAGTGGCAGACCTGGGCTTGGGATGTGTAACTTGCAGTTACCCCCTGGCAGCCTGTGTTTGCTGATGGCTGTAACTCTTGCTGGTCATGGTTTTTTTCATCACATTATGGTTCTGTCCTGTGAATATTTAAGTTACTTGATTATTTTGTTGAACTCTGTCTCCCAAAGAGGTTTACTCAGGCTGAGCTGAAGGTTGCAATGTAACAAAGGAAGAGCCTGTCCTTTGTGTGTCTGGATGATGCTGGAATCCCAGGTCTCTAAAAGTCAGGCTGCTCTTTCCATATCCTCACCTTGACCAATTTCATTCCAGAAGGAACTAATTAACTATAATTATATTGGGTTTTGTTTTTTTTTAGTATTACAGAGAGTCTTCAAGTAAAAAATAACCATGAACTTTAGATTCCTGTGTTTGTGTCATCTTTTTTTAAAGACTCCATCCTGCTGTTCAGCAATGAAACAAGACTGGAGTTGCTTTGTTGGCTGGAGGGGGAGGAAGGTTGTGATGCTACAGAGGAAACATTTGTGCTGATTCTTTTTGCAAAGACACATGAGTATCAGGCTTCAAACTAAAGCTGTGCTGAGGGATTTGTGGTTTGGGTAGGTGATGGTAGTGGGAGTTGGACACTTGGAATGGTGGTTCCTTTTGGTTTGGGAAGGAGGTCTCACACACACCAGGCTTGATCTGGAGAAGAGGAGGCTGAGGGGAGACCTTCTCCCCACCTCCCCTGCCCTGCCAGGAGGGTGCAGAGAGGTGGGCACTGGTCTCTTCAGCCAGGGGACAGGAGATGGGACAAAGGGGCAGGAGATGTACCAGCCTGGGGTCAGATGAAGGAACCTCAGAGGATGGAGAGCTCTTCCAGCTCAGCATGGGGCAGCCAGCAGGGTGGCTCTGGTGGTGCCAGGCTGCTGTGTGGCCTCTCTAAGCTTATTAATAAAATTCACAACAGCCTTGAGATCAGTCCCTGGGCCAGCTTGGCTCATCAAGACTTCAGCACGGTCTCCTCAGCAGTGGCTCTGAAGGGCTGGCGTTAAGATGCACATGGCTCCTCAGGCACGTGTGACACGGGGCCAGGCTGGGGCCTGTGTGCTTTATGTCTGTACTTGATGTGTCTGCAGCCCTGCTTCCCCCTCACTCTGTCCTTGTGGGCTGGAAGAAGGCTTCTCTGCTGGCTCCCACTGCTTCCTAGCTTCTGGACACCTGTGGTGCATCCCCACCTCACGCTGCAGCTGCTGCTGTGACCAGAGAAAAGCCACGCACTGAGGGCAGCTCCTCTGGCCCAGGGCTGTGGGGCCAGTGAAGAAGACCCCAGGTCATCTTCCCCGTGGGTGAATCCCACCCAGGCTCTTGGGGGAAGTGAGGATGGACCTTTCCATGTCCCAGCCCAAGCCCACTGCCAGATTGGTGTGGCAGTGGTTTACCTGAGAGGAGGTTGTCTTACCTGCCAGGAGGGTGCAGAGAGGTGGGCGCTGGTCTCTTCAGCCAGGGGCCAGGAGCTGGGACAAGGGGCACTGGGCTCAAGCTGGGCCAGGGCAGGCTCAGCTCAGCTGGGAGGGCAAAGTTCTTCCCTGGCAGAGTTGTCAGGGCCTGGCCCAGGCTGCCCAGGGAGGGGGCTGAGTCCCCAGCCCTGGGGGTGTTGAACAGAGGGGAGATGAGGTGCTCAGGGATCTGGTTTAGCACAGGACAGGGATGGTTGGACTCCATGAGCTCAAAGATCTTTTCCAACCTGATGAGTCTGGACAGCACTGGGGATAAAATGCAGGCTTGTGTTGCAAGAACACCATAGGCTGGAGATGATAAATGATGTTTAAAATCCAGTGCTTTGTGATTATTTGTTTTTTTTTCCTTGTATTTGTGTGCAAATCCTTTTAGCTGCAGATAGACACCTCCCCTCCACCTCCACCCCGTGTGTCAGGCCTGAAGGGGTCACTGCTGGGGAGTTCCTGTTGGAGTGGGAAGCTTAATCCAGAATTCCCAGCAGATCACTGATGGAAGAGGCTTCTTGAGGGAGGAAACAAATCCAGGCAGGGCACACTCCAAGTGCCCCAGAGTGACAGCCAGCCTGGTGCAAAGCTCTTCTCATCAGAGCACCTGTCTTCCCTGCTCCTGGTTGCTTTCCTCCAACTTTACTCTTAAGAGTAAGTACAGGGGAGGTGGGAGCAGCATGTGTTGGCTCTCAGTGTGAATGCACAGAGTTCTCTGGGTAGGTGCAGTAATACTCTTGCACTTCCCAATGGGAAGGAGGCCTGAATATTGCCTGGGGATTTAAGTGGGTGCTCAAACAAGCCCAACTTCCCTTCTCCTCCACTCCATATATTGTGTCACAGAAAATAGCCAGCCCAAGGGAATAAAAAAAAGAATTTAAAAGTCCAACTGAAATCTGTTTAGATCCTGGGCCAAGCTTGATGAGAAACAAAAAGCAACTGTATTGCTTAGCTGGCAATCTGTTCTCCAGGCTGCCCACATCAGCAGGAGGCTTGGTTTGGAAGCTGGAATAGTTTTGGTTAAGGCAAAGATTGATGGGGAAGGAGAAATTTCAATAGGCTCTGGTGTGTTTCAGGGGTTAGAAACACATGAGCTACAATGTTGATAGGGATTTTTAGGGCTCCTTCACTTAAAGAAGAGGGAATCTAGCTCCCACAGCTCCCTGTTTGCATCAGCTGGATTCCCAGTTTGGCCTCAGCAGTGGCACTGTTGGTTGGCACTTCCCTGAGCTGTGTTCCTGGCTAATGCCCAACAGTCTGCTCTTGGGTCAGCTAGGCTGTACCAGGCTGAACTCCTTATCTTCCTGTGGGCTGTATTCAGCAGCTTTCTAGGAGAAAAAGTTCTGCCTCAGTTTCCCCTTCTTCCTCACTTCTCAGTGTTTCAACTATCTGGATACAAACTCTGTTTCTATTTTGCTTGTAGAAGTTCTCTAGCCTGTGAGGCAGAGCCAGGAAGTCTCTTTATAAAAGCTTCATTTGTAAGTGAAACAATGCCTCCTACATCAAGAAGTTTTACAAATGCTGGATGAGAAAAGGCAAGGTCAGTGTTAGATAGGGTGTTCTGGTTAGCTGTGCCTTTCCTCCTGGAGGCTTTGTGCTCTGCACAGCCTGGGCCTTGATGTCTCATCTCAGTGTCCTTTGTTTTCTCCTCATGAGGCTGGATTTTTGGCCAGATTTTGTGTCTGAATCTTCCTTTAAACCTCCTCAGCTGCTGGGCTGGTTTCTCCCCTCTGAATGAGGGTGATGGGATCCTGGGCTCCATCAGCAGAGGGGTGGCAGCAGGGACAGGGAGGGGATTGTCCCTCTCTGCTCTGCCCTGGGGAGGCCCCAGCTGGAGTCCTGTGTCCAGAGCTGGGGCCCCAGGACAAGAGAGATGTGGGGCTGTTGGAGAGGGGTCAGAGGAGCCCCGGAGATGCTCAGAGGGCTGGAGCAGCTCCCCTCTGGAGAGAGGCTGAGGGAGCTGGGCTGGGTCAGCCTGGAGAAGAGAAGGCTGTGGGGGGACCTCATTGCAGCCTGCCAGTCCCTGAAGGGAGCAGAGGAACAGGAGGGGAATCAGCTTGTTCAAAGGGCAGAGCCTGGCAGGACAAGGGGGCTGGAGTGAAGCTGGAGGAGGGAAGGGGGAGAGGAGATCTGAGGGGGAAGTTCTTTGCAGAGAGAGTGGTGAGGGGCTGGCAGGGGCTGCCCAGAGAGGGGGTGGGTGCCCCGTCCCTGGGGGTGTTGAAGGCCAGGTTGGCTGGGGCCCTGGGCAACCTTGTGTAGCTCCAGGCCTGGAGGTTGGTGTCCCTGCCTGTGGCAGGGGGTTGGAGCTCTGTGATGCTTGGGGTCCCTCCCAACCCATGCCATTCTATCATTCTATGAATACTTGCTCTACAACTTACCTACTGGAGGGAAAAGGGTCTGTGGGAATGGCATCCTGTACCCTTGTGATTTCCTCCATGAGCAGGTTCCATCCACGTGTTGTCCCTTCGCAGTGGAGCAACTCTCAGACCTCCTGCTAACACCACTGCCAAAACCTTCCACCCAACTCCTCAGCCATGCTGAGATCTTGTACATTGACCAACACACAGTGTGCTTCCTGATCTCCAAGGAAGATACCACATGTTTTTCCTGTGGAATCTTCTGGACTGTTTGCTTGACTGAGGAGCTGATTTCTTAGACAACCAGGCAGTGGTTCTCCATGGGTGAGTAGCCACATCCTCCTCTCCCCATCCCCTTGTCAAATATTTGTGAAGGCCACGAAATAAGGTCTTGTATAGAGCTTCTAGATGGTTAAAGGGCTGGAGCATCTCCCCTGTGAGGAAAGGCTGAGGGAGCTGGGGCTGTTCAGCCTGGAGAGAAGCAGCCTGAGAGGGGATCTGATCAGTGGGGATCAATAGCTGAAGGGTGGGACACAGGGGGACATGGGCAGCCTCTGCTCAGTGTCTGTGGGGACAGGACAAGGGGTGATGGCCTCAAGTTGGAGCACAGGGAGTCCACACCAACATGGGGAAGAACTTCTTCCCAGTGAGGGTGAGGGAGCCCTGGGCCAGGCTGCCCAGGGGGTGTGGAGTCTCATTCTCTGGAGAGATTCCAGCCCCGTCTGGACACCGCCCTGTGTGCCCTGTCCTAGGGACCCTGCTTTGGCAGGGGGTTGGACCTGATGAGCTCTGGAGGGCCCTTCCAACCCCTACAGCTCTGTGATTCTATTATTAACAAAGTCCTGGTGAAAGAAAAATAACAAGTACTTAATCTCAAGTTCCTCTTGAGCAGCTCTAGTGTGGACTCCACACATGCTCAGCAGATCCCAAGTAGGATTTACACCCGATGGTTCCACCTCAGCCTTGACTTTGTCCCAAACCTCCTGAAGGTTCTGAGATGCCAAAGGCTCTGTTGTGAGCAGGGACAGGAGAACAGGGGAGCTGCTCAATGAAACCTTCCACAAAGATGAATAAAAGCAAAATGCTTCCAAAATACCTCTCATTAGAGGAGATAATTAGTGTGTAATCTCCACTGGGGTGTAGTTTAAATCCAGCAGTCGGCTCGATGAGCCTGGTGGGTGGTGTGGTGACAGGTTTCCAAGGGAGCTGTCTGGTTTGATGTATCACTTGTCAGAGCCCTAGATGAGGATGAACCATCCCCTTCTGTGCCTGTGGAGGCTCCAACCAGTTGTCAGCCCAGCTGGAAGCTGGGACCCATCACAGAAGCTACCCAGGATCCTCCCCCTCGAGTAGGATGGGAGGTTTTTTATTGGTTTAGTCCATAAGCAGGGACAAACCCTGCCAGGAGCTGTGGGCCCCTGGGAAGTGGGAAGAGTTGTTTGTCTTAATCCTCTGACTACAACTCAAACCACCATGGGGTGGTGTAACGAGACCTTGCTGGGCTGGAGGAGGCTGCCAGCACCAGGCCCCGGCAGAGGCCTAACCAAGAGGCCTTGTTGTAGTAGTCTCTTGGCAAGACTCAAGTCCCTCAGCTCAGCTGTGATCTCCTGCTGTCCTGCAGTGCAAAAAGCACCTTGTTTTGTCTTCTGTACACCCAGAAAAATCAAGAAGGTGGTTGTAGCCTGTGCCAGGGGTCTCAGCTCCTGGGTGGAAGGGTTGAGACTGGAGCTGGCTTTTGGGGAGTGCTTAGGTGGGATCCCCCACCTCAGGAGGTGCTGGAGGGCATGGTTCTTTGCTTTGTCTGCTGTAATTAGGTAGCTGATCAAGTGCTAGTGCATAGGGATTCTATGATTCAAGCAGGATGAGGAGATCCTGCTTGAATCATAGAATCCCAGCCTGGTCTGGGTTGGGAGGGACCCCAAGGATCACAGAGCTCCAACCCCCCTGCTACAGGCAGGGACACCAACCTCCAGGCCTGGAGCTACACAAGGCTGCCCAGGGCCCCAGCCAACCTGGCCTTCAACACCCCCAGGGACGGGGCACCCACCCCCTCTCTGGGCAGCCCCTGTCAGCCCCTCACCACTCTCTCTGGAAAAAAAACAGGACCCTGCACTTGGCTTTGTTGAACCTCATGAGGTTCCCCTGGACACACTTCTCCAGCCTGTCCAGGTCCCTCTGGAAGACATCCCTTCCTTCCAGCACATTAACCTCAGCACCCAGCTTGGTGTCACCAGCATCAGAGTCTGGGAAGGCTGGAGGTGACTGGGGGCAGTGCAGGCAGCTGGTCCCAGGCAATGGGGGAGCCAGGGGGTAGGAGAAGTGTTTTGGAAAGCAGGGCTGGTCTGTGCCTGCTCCTCACCCAGGCCCTGGGGCTGCTGGGCTGGGGAGGAGAAGACAAGGTGTGGGACAGGCAGGTGGTGAGCAGAGCCCCAGGGCTCCTGCCTGGGCTGCAGCTGGGGGAGATTTTCAGCCTTGTGAATGAGGATTAAAAACCACCCTGAACAGTTTTGGCTGGAGGGCAGAAAATGGCAGGGGGGTTCCCCTCTGCTTGCCCTGACACTGGAACATACATCTGCTCCCTGCCTGCACCTGCAGGGTGCTGCTGGTGAGGTGGGGATGGGCTGTCAGAGATCCAGGATGAGCACATCCATCCCAATTGATGGGTGTGATCTGGGGGCTACCCATCTTCCAAGACTCATTGCTGTGGCTGTAACTTGAGATTAAATACTTGTTATTGTTATTTCACCAGGACTTTGTTAATAATAATAGAATCACAGGGCTGTAGGGGTTGGAAGGGCCCTCCAGAGCTCCTCAGGTCCAACCCCCTGCCAAAGCAGGGTCCCTAGGACAGGGCACACAGGGCGGTGTCCAGACGGGGCTGGAATCTCTCCAGAGAAGGAGACTCCACACCCCCTGGGCAGCCTGGCCCAGGGGTCCCTCACCCTCACTGGGGAAAAGTTCTTCCCCACATTGGGGGGGAACTCCCTGTGCTCCAACTTGAGCCCATCACCCCTTGTCCTGTCCCCACAGACACTGAGCAGAGGCTGCCCATGTCCCCCTGGGTCCCACCCTTCAGCTATTGATCCCCATTGATCAGATCCCCTCTCAGGCTGCTTCTCTCCAGGCTGAACAGCCCCAGGTCACTCAGCTCATCTCAGGGGAGATGCTCCAGCCCTTTAATCATCTGATTCCAAGTTTCCTGTCAGATTTTCTCCATCTGAAGTTTTCTACAGAGAGAGTGGGGAGGGGCTGGCAGGGGTGCCCCGTCCCTGGGGGTGTTGAAGGCCAGGTTGGCTGGGGCCCTGGGCAACCTTGTGTAGCTCCAGGCCTGGAGGTTGGTGTCCCTGCCTGTGGCAGGGGGTTGGAGCTCTGTGACCCTTGGGGTCCCTTCCAGCCCAGACCAGTCTATGATTTATGGTGAGTTCTTGAGTTAAATAGATGGATAATCTGTTTGCTCCAGTAACTGGGTGCATCAAACCATCTCAGCATCGCTTCCCCTCAGGAACAGAAAGACATTTTTTAGGAGATCTATATATTTTCCCCCCTAGATCTATGGAGGAACTCAGCAGTCTCCACACACAACGTGACTCCAACATGGAGCTGTCTGCTGATCCTGCTTCATCCAGGAGCAACAACTCCAGCAGAGACACAGCTGCAGGACCCTGCTTTGGGAAACTTCCCCATTCTGGTACCATTAACCCTTTTCTCTGGGTTTATTTTCCCAGCTGCACTGCCTAGTCATCCTCCTATCCCCTTACTTGCTTCATCACCTCCATCCTTCCAATCCCAAGCTGTATTTGTAGTCACCAGGCCCTTCCCCAGCCTGTTTTTCCTGGCTGGCTTTGCAGAAGTGGTTTATTTACAAATCTCTCCAGAATTGGCCTCAAAGCATCGTGGGTGTTTTGGTTGAAGAAAAGCTGATTTTTGACCAACTCAGCAGGAGGAACAGATGGAGCCTTTGATGAATTAGATATTGCTAAATGTTGTCCTCCTCCAAATCAGCTTGGTTTTCCCTATTAGCATAAGAAGCAAGGAGGGGGGGGGGGGAAATAAGGATTTAATTTCTCTAAACATTTCCCCTTAATGATCTACCTCTCTCCAGCTCAGGGATTCGTGGTGCTGTTTAGCAGCTGAATTCCTTCCATGGAGAGCTGACTGCAATTTTGGGTTGATTTCTAGCACTTCTTCCCTCCCTGGAATGAGAACTGTGCTTAGGAGAGGTGATTGCTGGTTTTAAAGGGTACCGATTCTGGGGTTTGGATCATAGAATCCCAGCCTGGTCTGGGTTGGGAGGGACCCCAAGGGTCACAGAGCTCCAACCCCCCTGCCACAGGCAGGGACACCAACCTCCAGGCCTGGAGCTACACAAGGTTGCCCAGGGCCCCAGCCAACCTGGCCTTCAACACCCCCAGGGATGGGGCACCCACCCCCTCTCTGGGCAGCCCCTGCCAGCCCCTCACCACTCTCTCTGCAAAGAGCTTCCCCCTCAGATCTCCTCTCCCCCTTCCCTCCTCCAGCTTCACTCCAGCCCCCTTGTCCTGCCAGGCTCTGCCCTTTGAACAAGCTGATTCCCCTCCTGTTCCTCTGCTCCCTTCAGGGACTGGCAGGCTGCAGTGAGGTCCCCCCACAGCCTTCTCTTCTCTGGGCTGACCCAGCCCAGCTCCCTCAGCCTCTCTCCAGAGGGGAGCTGCTCCAGCCCTCTGAGCATCTCCATGGCTCCTCTGACCCCTCTCCAACAGCCCCACATCTCTCTTGTCCTGGGGCCCCAGCTCTGGACACAGGACTCCAGCTGGGGCCTCCCCAGGGCAGAGCAGAGAGGGACAATCCCCTCCCTGTCCCTGCTGCCACCCCTCTGCTGATGGAGCCCAGGATCCCATCTCCCTTCCCAGCTGCAGGAGCCACTGCTGCTCAGGGGAAGTTCCTCACCCCCCATGACCCCCAGGTCCTTCTCAGCAGGGCTGCTCTCCAGGAGCTCCTGTCCCAGTCTGTAAATATGTCTGGGATTCCTCCAGCCCCAGTGCAACACCTCACACTTGGCAGTGTTGAACCTTCCATGTTTTTATGTTGATTTGATGGAGCAGTTTGGGGGGACAAGTTAGTTATTTGGTTTTTAAGAGGGTCAAGAGGAGGCACCAGCCCATCCTGGAGATACCTTTAGGTTCTTTGGCCCAGCTGGCAGTGCTGCTGGCTCTCCCATGCCCTGATGCCTCTGCTGTGGTGAGTTGCATCCTGCAGGATCCCTGAACAGAGTGGTGGGTGGCAACCCTCCCTGTGCTTGGGGATCCTGCCTACACCCCAGCATCATGTGCTGGTGCAGGGCATGGCTTGTGAGGCTGGTAGGGCAGATGGGCATCATGGTAGGTGCTGTCCCACCTCTCTGTTACCATTCCTGGGTAGTCTGGGCTTGTTGGGTGGTGGTCTTGATGTTATGAGGTATGGTGATTGGGTGTGAGCTCCCACCCTTGCCCTGCCTGGCTGAGCAGGATCCATAAAGCACCCAAAGCAGCAGAGCTCTGACCCTGCCCTTGTGTTTGAGGGTTGCAGCACTGGGGATGAGCTCAGAGGGTGGTGATCAGTGGAGCAGAGTCTGGCTGGAGGCCTGTGAGCAGTGGTGCTCCCCAGGGCTCGGTGCTGGGTCCAGGCCTGTTTAATATCTTCACTGAGACCTTGCTGAGGGAACAGCATCCACCCTCAGCAAGGACCCCATGATCCAGAGCTGGGAGGAGTGGCTGACACACAGGACACTGCGCTGCCACCCAGAGAGACCTGGCCAGGCTGGAGAGCTGGGCAGGGAGAAACCTCATCAAGTTCAACAAGAGCAAGTGGAGAGTCTGGCACCTGGGGAGGAACAACCCTTCCTATCAGCACAGGCTGGGGGGGAGCTGCTGGAGAGGAGCTCTGGGGAGAAGGACCTGGGGGTGCTGGGAGATGCCAGGGTGGCCATGAGCCAGCAGTGTGTCCTGGGGCTGAGAGAGACAATGGGATCCTGGGGGCATCAGGAGGAGTGTGGGCAGCAGGTGACAGGAGGGGATCCTCCCCCTCTGCTCTGCCCTGCTCAGGCCCCAGCTGCAGTGTTGTGTCCAGGGCTGGGCTCCCTGGGATCAAAAGGACAGGGATCTCCTGGAGAGAGTCCAGAGGAGGCTCTGGAGATGCTGAAGGGCCTGGAGCATCTCCCCTGTGAGGAAAGGCTGAGGGAGCTGGGGCTGTTCAGTCTTGAAAAGACTAAGGGGGGACCTAATTAATGTTTATAATTATCTTAAGCCTGGGATGCAGGGGGACATGGGCAGCCTCTGCTCAGTGTCTGTGGGGACAGGACAAGGGGTGATGGCCTCAAGTTGGAGCACAGGGAGTTCCACACCAACATGGGGAAGAACTTTTCCCCAGTGAGGGTGAGGGAGCCCTGGGCCAGGCTGCCCAGGGGGTGTGGAGTCTCCTTCTCTGGAGAGATTCCAGCCCCGTCTGGACACCGCCCTGTGTGCCCTGTCCTAGGGACCCTGCTTTGGCAGGGGGTTGGACCCCATGAGCTCTGGAGGGCCCTTCCAACCCCTGTGATTCTCTGATGAGGAGTGAGGAGCTGAGAGGTGGGGGAACAGAGAAGAGAGGGGAGGGCCTCTGCTACATGTGGGGTTGGGGGGAAGCTGGTGTTTTGGGATTTATCTGCCCTGTAGGCAGGTGGCTGAGAGAAAGATGGAGCTGGGGCAGCCCCTGGGGCTTTGCCAGGGCTGCTCTCCACGTGGAGCTCTGCAGGCTGCTGGCAAAGGCTGGGGCCAGCACGCTGTGTGTGCTCCAGCACTCCATGCTGAATGCTGTCTTGTGGTGTCTCCAGCTCCAAGGTTTGCAAACACTGTTTCCCTTTCCACTGCCACCTCTGACCTTGTCACATCTCCTCCTGCTCTCCTTGTCACCCAAGAGAGCTGAAGAGATGCTGCTCTCCTGATGCCAGGAGCAGGCTCTGGGTTTGCAGTGGCAGGGATAACCCCACTTCCCTTCCCTGTGCCAAGGGCTCTGGTGGCCCAAGGGAATGAGATCCTGGGCTGTTTCAGCGTCTCCTTCAGAGGGGGGGGGCTTCAGGGGTGGGGGTTTAGTATCTCAGCTTTAATTCTCCCTTCTTCCAGCCTGGGTGGTGAGATGAAGTACCTTCTCCCTGGATGGCGAGGTGAGGCACCCCTTCCCTGGATGGTGAGGTGAGGTACCCCCTCCCTGGATGGTGAGGTGAGGCACCCCCTCCCTGGATGGTGAGGTGAGGCACCCCCTCCCTGGATGGTGAGGTGAGGCACCCCCTCCCTGGATGGTGAGGTGAGGCACCCCCTCCCTGGATGGTGAGGTGAGGCACCCCCTCCCTGGATGGTGAGGTGAGGCACCCTCTCCCTGGATGGTGAGGTGAGGCACCCTCTCCCTGGATGGTGAGGGGAGGCACCCCCTCCCTGGATAGTGAGATGAGGCATCCACTCCCTGCATCCTTGGAGGAAACTACTTTGCAAAGCAGCAGCACCCTGAGGATGGTGTGAGTAGCTGGGGACTTGGCTTGCATGTGAGCTCAGGTTCCATGGGCAGGGGGAATACAAGGAGGTCCCATCTTCTCTAGGGTAGGTGGGAGCAAGCTGGGAGCACCTTCTGGAGAAGGACACACTGCCTTTCCTTTGAATCCTGGGGCTAAAAGCAACACTCCTGGGGTTTTTCATTTCAATTTCCCCCTGCTCCTCTGTTCCCCCACAGAGCAGCACAGCTCTGATTCATCACTGTTGGTCACGCTGTCTTTAGCATCACCACCCAGTAGTTTGAGGCTGCTGTCATCTTCTGCAGGGTGTTAGGTACCACAGCATCTCCTGCTGCATGAGCCTGGCTGACTGTGGAGTGAGTGGAGACTGAAGCAGAGCTGCTGTGGGCAACGTAGGTGCTTTGATTTCCCCCACTGTAGGCTTCAGCAAGCGTAGAAAGGGTGGTGGTGGGGGTGTGAGCTGGCAGGGTACCATGAGAGAGCTGGCCCTGGGGAATGGTGTAAGCCCTTGGCATCTCCTAGAATCATAACACCCTTTAGTTTGGAAAGGACCTTTAAAATCATCAAGTCCAACTGTGAGATTGCCTCCTGTCCTGCCTTCTCATGGCACCCTCATGATGGGGCTAGCAAGGACTCTGTGTGCCCCCTCCTTTGGCTGGTGTGGGTGGGCAGAGGTCTCCTCCATGCTTGGATCTTCTGCTCCCCAGGCTGTTGCTGCTGGGACGAGCCTGCTCACCCAAACCTGGGTCTTCCCCCATGCCAGAGCAGGCAGGGCTGGGCATGGCATCTCCTCCAGCCACCCAGCTCCACGTGAGGGTCCATGGCTGTGTGTGAGGGTCCATGGCTCTTTGTGAGGGTCCGTGGCTGTGTGTGAGGGTCCATGGCCCTCTAACTGCCTCCTCCCCAGGGACAAATCCCACTTTGGAAGCTGGCATGGTCACAGCTGCACCACCAGCAGCAAATACCCCACCAGAGCTTCACCCAGAGGCTGGAGCAGGAGGGAAACAGGGGCTGCTAATCCCATCCCACCCCTTAACAGCTCCAAAGAGCAGCTCTAAAGGATCCCTTCCTGTTAGACTGGACCTTCTCTAATTGAATGTCTCTTCAATGTAATTTCACCCAGTTAGGAGTGGTAGGAAGGGGTTCAGGCACAGATTAGGAGTCCTGGTGCCCAGGGCTGCATGCTTGCACAGGCCTGAGTCACAGCTTTGCATGAGGATGGGTTATCCCCAAGCCCTGGGGCCTGGAGACTTTGCTCTGCAGTTGCCTAAGAGCCCCCACAGGGCTTTGGCCCCCGTTGTTGTCCTCCAAAGGGTAAAGTAATAAAGTGCCTGGCTCCAGAGGTCTGGTGTCTGCCAGACCAGCTTGTCTCTGCTGGTGGCCACGCTGTCCCCAGGGCTGATCTTGCCACAGCAGCAGGGTGATCTTGCTGGGCTTTCATCAGATGGGTTGCAGGCTGCTATCAGAGATGCTCAGGGGGATGGGGAGCAGATAAGTAAACCCAGAGAGTTTAAAAGCCAACTTTTTGGGGGGTTGTATTTTCAGCTTGGCTGGTGGTACCAGCCACGCAACAGGGACTTGTCCTCAAGAAGTCTCCTCCATACCTTTTGCCCTCTCATTTGCTCATGCCATCCTGGAGAGCATCTTGGAGAGCACCCAGGAGAGCATCCTGGAGAGTATCCTGCCCTCCCAGAGAGGGATGCTTCCCACTCCCCCCGTGGGAGGGTTTCTGAAGACACACATAGAAATGTGCAAGCAAATGGAGAAATGGGAGAAGTTCCCCATCTCCTGGGGAAAGATGTGGCAGTAAATCCACAGGAGACAGAGCCACCTGGCTGGCTGGCTGGAGGAGCACCCAACTGTTTGGCTTGGGCCTCTGGGAGGGTGTTTTGAAGAGAAGCCAGCCTGAGAGATGAAAGGTTTAGTCAATGGCTGCACAGATGTCTCAGACATCCGAGATGGTTCATCTAAGCTGTGGCTGTGGAGGTTTCCCAGTGACAACTGGGAATGGGTAGATCATCTTTCATCCCTCACCCAGTGCCTAATTTAGCCAGGAAGGACCCTTGTGCATCTTCAGAGCTGTAAATCACTCCAATGCTTGGCTTTTCATCAGAGGAGGCAGGCTCATGTGCTGGTGATCCTCTCTTTAGTGGGCACTGAGGGGTTTGTGCCCCTGTGTGGTGTGTATGTGCTGGAGAAATCAGTCAGATGGGCTCTTGCTAAGACATGGTGCAGTTTGAAGCCCGAGCTCTGTGCACTGCAGTTGTTATTCCATGAGAGAGAAGTGGGAACAGCAACAAGCTGCTTGTGCTTCTAAGGGGGGGAGAGGGTGAGCCTTGAGCAAGAGTGTGATCTGCATTCACAGGGAGCCCTCTCCTCTTTGGGTTTTACATCTGCTTTTCTGTTTCAGTCACTTAATTGTACCAGATTTTCTGGAAGGAGAAAGCATGCCTTCATATGAACTCCTCCTCCAAGACTGAAATATGGAGTTTAATTATCTCTAGCCCCTGCCCTTTATTAATTTATTTAAGCACCAAGGGCTTTGCAATCCGTAGTGCTGCTGCAAAGCAGCTCTCCTTGCTGGGATGCTAAAAATGAGAAGCTTCCAGGGGGATGTGACTCATTGGTGGTGTGAGTTACTCCTTCTGCCTGGCTGAGAGGAGTAAGTGATATCAGAGGAGGACGTGATTCCTCAGGGCTGCTCTTTCAGTCAGCGCTGAGCTCCGGAGCGATGCAGGCAGGAGCCTGGCTGCCTGGTGAATTATTGATAAGGGAATAATGGCAACTGCAGATAATCTCTCCTGTGGAGTACAGGGAGTAAATCTTCTCTGCTCTATAGGGAGTTTAAGGCTTATGATTTGAAGGAAGAACGCTTTCCCCCTCTGCTCTGCCCTGCCCTGCTCAGGCCCCGCTTGGAGTGTTGTGTCCAGGGCTGGGCTCCCTGGGATAAAACAGACAGGGATCTCCTGGAGAGAGTCCAAAGAAGGGGTATGAAGGTGATTAAGAGCCTGGAGCATCTCCCCTGTGAGGAAAGGCTGAGGGAGCTGGGGCTGTTCAGCCTGGAGAGAAGCAGCCTGAGAGGGGATCTGATCACTGGGGATCAATAGCTGAAGGGTGGGACACAGGGGGACATGGGCAGCCTCTGCTCAGTGTCTGTGGGGACAGGACAAAGGGTGATGGGCTCAAGTTGGAGCACAGGGAGTTCCCCCCCAATGTGGGGAAGAACTTCTTCCCAGTGAGGGTGAGGGAGCCCTGGGCCAGGCTGCCCAGGGGGTGTGGAGTCTCCTTCTCTGGAGAGATTCCAGCCCCGTCTGGACACCGCCCTGTGTGCCCTGTCCTAGGGACCCTGCTTTGGCAGGGGGTTGGACCTGATGAGCTCTGGAGGGCCCTGACAACCCCTACAGCTCTGTGACTCTGTGAACAGGCAGCCTTTTCTGCTCAGCTCTTTACCCTGGGTCATCAAACTTCCCCATGACCTCCTCTGCCGGGGCAGCCTTCGTGCTGTGTGTCGGTGCTGATTGCATCTCACTGTTGTGCCTCCACGTTAGGGGCTGGTAGAGCCCCTCCAGGCCCTGCTGCCAATGATGTCTTCTCTTGGGTGGAGTTTGAGGCATCATCTGTCTCTGGACAGGGTGGTGAGGAAGCTTCCCAGTCATGGGGATAGTCATTTTGGGGGTTGTGGCTTGGCTGCACCCTCGTGGAGAGCCACATCAGGGCTGTGTTTCTGGGAATCCGTGGAGCTGAGCTCCCTGTTCTTGCTCAGTTGCAGCAGGACACTTGTCAGCAGTTTCTTGTTTTGATTTCCTGAGACTCTGCAAACTTGGTTGTTGGGTTTTGGTTGGGTTTTGGGTTTGTTTTTTTGAAAAAAAAAAGCTAAAGGAAACAAAACCCAAGAAAAACAAAGCCCATGACATGGCCCTGCAGCAAGGGACAGGGCTTACTGCACTTCTGCTGTAGCCATGTGTGTGTGTAGAAGAACAGGCTTCCTAGAGAGGTCCCAGGTGCCCTGTGAGTGTTTAAGAAGAATTTTGAGGATGTTCCAATAATTGTCCTTAGCTCTTGGTCAGCCCTGAAGCGGTCAGAGGGTTGGACTAGATGATTGTTGTATGTCCCTTCCAGCTTGAATGAGTTTATTCCATTCCTGCTGTGGATGGAGATGCTCAGGGACCTGTCTGTGGGGCATCCCAGGAGCATCTTCAGACCTTTTGGGGTGAACAGAGCGATGCAGAATGTGGCCCATGATACCACGGTCCTTCCCTGTGCTCTGCATCACCCTCCTGGTGTGGGCACTGGAGATGGGACAATCCTTTAGCCAGACCCTTGCAACCCAAAACAAAGGTCCCCTTCCAGAAATTTCCACCCAGAAGCACGTGTTTTCTTCTGATACATTGAGATGGGGACTTCAGATTGGTTTGATGGCAGAGGGAAAAGAAGAACACTCAAGGGCTGCTGACACCAGCCATGGTAGACACAGAGCTTTGTAATTAATGACATTGCTGATTAATGAGGTCAGTATTAACGTGCACTTGAGAGGGGCTGGTGCTGAGCTGCTTGTTTGGTTTCTTTTCATTTATTGGACTGAAGTGATCACAGATGGAGATATTTTCTGAAGTGTTGAACCAGCTGAGCTTGGCCCCCTCTGTCTCTCTTCATAGAATCCCAGCCTGGTCTGGGTTGGAAGGGACCCCAAGGATCACAGAGCTCCAACCCCCCTGCCACAGGCAGGGACACCAACCTCCAGGCCTGGAGCTACACAAGGTTGCCCAGGGCCCCAGCCAACCTGGCCTTCAACACCCCCAGGGACGGGGCACCCACCCCCTCTCTGGGCAGCCCCTGCCAGCCCCTCACCACTCTCTCTGCAAAGAGCTTCCCCCTCAGATCTCCTCTCCCCCTTCCCTCCTCCAGCTTCACTCCAGCCCCCTTGTCCTGCCAGGCTCTGCCCTTTGAACAAGCTGATTCCCCTCCTGTTCCTCTGCTCCCTTCAGGGACTGGCAGGCTGCAATGAGGTCCCCCCACAGCCTTCTCTTCTCTGGGCTGACCCAGCCCAGCTCCCTCAGCCTCTCTTCACAGGGGAGGTCCTCCAGCCCTCATCCCATAAAGCTTCACTTCATCACCTTCTCCAGAATGAGCCCTGCAGCACTAACAGGCCTCATTAGCTTCACAGAGCAACGAGCATCAGTGTCAGACCTTAACTAACCCCCTTCCCAGCCTGGATTTGACACCAGTTGATGCACTCTGTTGGAACCAGTGTGGCTTTTGCCAGCACGTTGTCTTTGTGTGTGGGCACCAGCTCAAACCCCATTTATCAACGTGAGGTCACCATGGCTCAGCTCCAAAGGAGAGAATAAAACCCCTCCTGGCCCCAAAACATGAGGCAGCAGGTTGGCAGAGCAGGCAGCTTCCCAGACCTTCCTCCTGTGCCAGGGCTTGGCTCTGCTGCCATCAGTCCTTCACTGGAAAGCTGTCAGCCAAAGCATCAATCCACCCTGATTTCTAGCTGTGGGTTGTGGTGGTGGGTTGTATTTTTCATGGGAGGCATGAACGTGCCTCCCACCAAAATCTTTTCCATGTTTGCACAGGGATGAGCATCTTCAGAACTGGTCATCCCCTCAGGAAGGCTGCCAGGAGACCAGGCTACCCAAAATATTCCTCAGCCTCTCTGAGTGGGTACCAGGAGCACTTTCTCCTGCCTGGGAGGACAGCTGAGAGCAGATCTTGCTGGCAAGAAAGGTCTAATCTGCTGCCCTAACCAAGTCATCAGGACATCTTCCTTCAGGTGATGGTGCTTGAGGCCATCTTAGGCTGGTCACAGCAAGAGTCTGCTGTGGGAGGGAGCTGATGGGCTTTGATGTTTAGGATGAAGACAGCTCTTTTCCCTTTCTTTTTCCCCCCAAAAAATCCCTTTCTTTTCAGGACAGCTGGAAACCAGCACATTCTCCAACCTCATGCCCAATTTTTTGTCTTCCTTGGAGCACCATCCCCAACAGAGCAGGTTCTTTGTTCAAGGCTGTGTCCTGCATCTGATAAAAAGCCCCTGTAGATGCACATCCTCTCTCTGGGAGGAAACAGCTGTGAGACCCCACACATTCACCACACTGATGAGGTCTGTGGTGTCAGCATCTCCTGGTCTGGAGGACCTGCACCAGGAGCCTCACGCTCAAAGCCTACTGGTAGAGTTTATGTCAGTCTTCTCCTTTTAATTTCTATTTATTTATGAATATTTTTGCTCTCCACAGCACCCTGCCCAGCAAATTCCACAGTTTAATGATGGTTTTGCACTTGGGGCAGGTTGAAACCAGATGTCTAACACCTCCACTTAGTTCTCACCTCGTGAGAAACCCCAAATCACTTCTCCACACCTCTGGTACCCTCTTGCTGGTCTCTGCCATGTGCTAGTCCTGGCCTTTGCAGTCTCTCCTACCTGCACACCTCTGTGCCTTGGCTGTTTCCAAACCACACGTGGACTACCTCACTCCACACCCCCTCTCCCAAGCTGTGGGGAGATGCCTGCAAAGGGAGATCAAGGCTCTCCTGCAATATTTACCAGCCAGGAAGGTTCAGCATCTGTTGCCTCCTCTGAAGCTCCCCAGGATCAGCATTTGGATGCTTTTCCAGGTCACCTGTGTGACTTCAGAGCTGGTGCCCTGCTGAGCTCCACAGCTGCCCCAGCAGAAGGTGGCACCAGCACCTCTGAGAGCTGCTCAGCATCCCTGGGCTGTCCTGTGGCACAGTAAGTAGAGAGAACAACATCAATATGGGGAACCTTCTCTACTGTGATGGTTTGCATGTGATCCCCACCCAAAACCCTCACAGATTCTGGGGTTTCACACCCTCCCTCGTTGTCCCTTCCCTGCTTGTGGCTTCTGGACCAGCCCAGCTTTTCCCTGCTCCTGCAGCTCTGTGGAGCACAGGTATTTGCATGGAAACCTTCCTCAGAGCTGGGTCTGTTTGGTATCTCCCTCACACTTGTGGCAATCAATACCTCTAACCTCCTTCTCACCTCATTAGTGCTCCCCTCTTGTACTTCATCTCCCAAGTTAATTTTCCCCCGTGTCTCTGCTCTCTCCTAGCTCTTGCCATGCAATCATTTCCCTTCAAGGCTGAGGAGGAAGCTCCTGACAGGAATCCTTTGCTGTCTGGGTGCCTACAGACCGTGTCTGAGCCATCCCTTCATCAGTGAACCCAAGGAAACATCATCAGGTGGAGCTTCTGGAGCCTTGTTTTATCAGAGAGGTTCCCTGGCTTGCAAGTGCTGCTGTCTTCGTCCCCTTCCCTGAATCCACCCAGATGCTCCAGCATCCCATGGGATTGCTCAACAGGGCTGGAGCTTAACCTCAGAAGAAGGTACCTCACCCTTGTGCATCCCTTCCAGAGCTGCAGCATCCAGTGGGGCACCTCCATCCTCCCCAGAGATGGAATAGGGTGCCCTGTGGGAATGGCCAGGCTGGGAGAGGATCTGATGGGATGCTCATTGGCTTGCACCCAACTGGTTGAGCACCCAAGGGGTGTCTTTATTCTTGGGGTTTACCTCAGGCTTTGCCCTCTGAGATGTCATGTTCAGTCTTGGGGCTGTTCTGAACTCTCCAGGACCCTGATCCTGGCTGTGTTGCTGTGTAATTAATGGCCTTGGGGACCTGGGACCTTGGGGACCTGGGATTCCAGTATGGCCCAGGAGGAGAGTCATGGCACAGGGAGGAGAGGACAGTGAACGTGCCTGGAAATGTAACATCCCTGCTCTCAGCTCACAGACCATGGCTGTGATTTGAGCTGTGTGTGATGCTGCACCATCTCCCTTTGAGGCTGGAGGCAATTAAGACAGCATTTTGATTAATAAATGAGATGAGCAGGGGTCTCTGGAGCAAGAGTTCCTCATGGGGCAACGTTGGGTCCCTTGCAGTCTCCTCACCCATGACTTTGGGGCTGTCAAGGCTTTTTGGCCAGTTTTCAAAGTCTGAGGATAAGAAGCTAGAAGACCTGGGGGAACTACCTTGGAAAGGATGGATACATGAGGAGGAAGAGGAGGAGGGACACCCTTCCCATGCAGCCTGGGACACCAGTACCCCTCTGTTCCCAGTTTGATGTGTGGGGGATGCTCTTCTGGATGCTCTCCAGCTTGCTGGCTGCCTGGGGGCTGACCATGATGCCTGTATGGCTCAGAGTCACCTTCATGGGAGTGGGATGGTGGGAAGAAAAAGCTTTGGCCCTATGTCCTGGTTTCAGTCAGGATAGAGTTAATTTCATTTGTAGCAGCGGATGGAATGCTGTGTTGGGGAGTTAAAATGAAAACAGTGCTGATAACACCCTGATGTTTTTAGTTGCAGTCAGACAGTCAAGGCCAGGACAGGTGACCCGGATGGGCCAAAGAGAGTATTCCATGCCAATTACGTCCTGCCCAGGATAAAGGGGGGCTGATGGGAGGAAGAAGGGGCGGTTCCGGGACGCGAGCGGCCGGGACGCGAGGGTCTTGGGGGACGGTCGGGTTCCGGGACGGCTCTGGGTGGTACGGCCTGAGTTGTGTGGTTCGGTGAGAAACTGCATTGTGTATCAATATTTTCATATTCTTTTGCTCTATAGTCCTGTTAGCATTGTATATATTTTATTTTTCTGTTATCTTAGTAAACTATCCTTATCCCAACCCACGGGCCTCTTAGTTTCTTGGTTTTGGAGTTATTTGCCCCTTCCTTTTCCCTTCCCTTGTTTCCCCCCTCCCCTTTTTCCCTTTTCTCCTGCTCTTTTACTTTAAGGAGCAGGCAGCTGCGTGGATCTCGGCCCAAGCCGGGGTGAAACCACGACACCCTATAAATTTTCTTCCTCTGTAGGCATTGTCACCTTGGTGATGGCAGGCAGTGGCTACCAGAGGGGCCAGGCTGTAAATCACCAGTTCCTGGTGTTTTCAGGCTGTCTCTCCTGCTTTGGGTCCATCAGCAGTGAGTCAGAGCTGCCCCAGATGCCACCACTCTGGTTGTTCACCGGGGGCATTCCCAGGATTTACAAGCTCTGAGGGTCAGAGGTTGAGTAAAGAGCTGAACGGAGACCAACAGCTCTGCAGGGCTGGGAGGAGCTGGAGGGGCTCCTGGGATGGGAGGGGGCCTGATGTCCCTGGAGGGGCTCCTGGGATGGGAGGGGGCCTGATGTCCCCTGATGTGGAGGTGCAGGGGCCTCCTGTGTGGGGACTAGGCACAGCTCTGCAGAGCTTTGGTCCAAAGGAACTGAGATGGAGATGTGCCTTTGGGGGGAAAAAAAGGAGAGGAAAGGCAAATCCAGTCTTTGAAGTGATCCTGGAAATAACTGGGGTTTCTTTCCTTCCTATTCTCTCTGCCTCTGTGTGCTCACAGAGTCACCAGGTTGGAAAAGACCTTGAACATCATGGAGTCCAACCGTCCCTGTCCTGTGCCAAACCAGATCCCTGAGCACCTCATCTCCCCTCTGTTCAACACCCCCAGGGCTGGGGACTCAGCCCCCTCTCTGGGCAGCCTGGGCCAGGCCCTGACAACTCTGCCAGGGAAGAACTTTGCCCTCCCAGCTGAGCTGAGCCTGCCCTGGCCCAGCTTGAGCCCATTGCCCCTTGTCCCAGCTCCTGGCCCCTGGCTGAAGAGACCAGCACCCACCTCTCTGCACCCTCCTGGCAGGTAAGACAACCTCCTCTCAGGTAAACCACTGCCACACCAATCTGGCAGTGGGCTTGGGCTGGGACATGGAAAGGTCCATCCTCACTTTCCCCAAGAGCCTGGGTGGGATTCACCCACGGGGAAGATGACCTGGGGTCTTCTTCACTGGCCCCACAGCCCTGGGCCAGAGGAGCTGTCCTCAGTGCGTGGCTTTTCTCTGGTCACAGCAGCGTGAGGTGGGGATGCACCACAGGTGTCCAGAAGCTAGGAAGCAGTGGGAGCCAGCAGAGAAGCCTTCTTCCAGCCCACAAGGACAGAGTGAGGGGGAAGCAGGGCTGCAGACACATCAAGTACAGACATAAAGCACACAGGACCCAGCCTGGCCCCGTGTCACACGTGCCTGAGGAGCCATGTGCATCTTAACGCCAGCCCTTCAGAGCCACTGCTGAGGAGACCGTGCTGAAGTCTTGATGAGCCAAGCTGGCCCAGGGACTGATCTCAAGGCTGTTGTGAATTTTATTAAGCAGCTTAGAGAGGCCACACAGCAGCCTGGCACCACCAGAGCTACCCTACTGGCTGCCCCACGCTGAGCTGGAAGAGCTCTCCATCCTCTGAGGTTCCTTCATCTGACCCCAGGCTGGTACATCTCCTGTCCCACTAACCTGGCTCTGCCTCTTTAAGGCTGGGAGATTCATCTGACATTCTTAGGGCCTCACAAACACCAGGGCAAGCAAGAAACAAGGAGCATGGTTTGATGCTGCAGGCAAGTATCAATTAAAATAAAATTAAATTTAAAAAAAGGAAGGTGGAATGAAGTAGAGTCTCAAATGGGATTTCTCCAAGCAACAGCATGGGAAGCCCCCATGTCCCCATCTTCATGTCTCCTCTCTACCCAGCCCAGGTCAACCTGTGGGTCACCAGGCATGGTGCAGGGAAGCAGAGCATCGTTTCTGGGGTCAGTGGTTTTTGGGATGGATTCCCATGACAACCAGGCTTCTGGGAGTGCTGGAGTTGCTGGTGGCATATTGGAACTGGATGATCTTTAAAGGTCGCTTCCAACCCAAACCAGTCTGTGATTTGGTGCTGCGTCCCAGCAGCACTGGATGGGGGGTGAAGGGGCCCTGGGATGGTGGCCACAGGCCACAGCAAGTGGCTGTTTCCCTTCTTTTCCTTCTCCCATTATGAGCTGGGGAGCTGGGGCTTGGGCTTTTAGTTCTTCTCATCCTTATTTAAAAACTCATTTGCTCTAATAACAGCTCTGCTGACGTGTGAGACAGGCTCCCACTCCTTGAGGGCCTGCTTGTCTCAAGCAGCAGACTCAATGAGTGGTTCAGGAGGAGGAGGGAACCTTGTGTAATGGGTTTTTTTATTACTATTTCCCCCTACCCCCTTGTAAAGGACCTCTCCAGCCATCACAGAGGGGGCCGGGCCACCACCACAGCACCATCATTCTCTGGAGGTGGCCATAACGCTGCTCCACTACAATGCTTTGGGAAGAGACAGCATCTCCCTGAGCTCCTTGCAGGTTCTCCATGGCACCATGGGGGAAGAGTGACCCAGCCTTGGCACAGGGTGTTGGTGTGTGGGAGTCATGAGGAGCTGGGATCAAAGCAGAGCCGTGCCAGAGCTTTCCCAGCCAGATGTGGTTTTTGATAGAGGAACCGGGTGATTATTGCTCCACAGCTCCCTGGATTTTATACAAACCATCATTAAATGATTATTAAATCATTATTAAACGTGAAGCCTGACTAGGTGTGAGGAAGAATCCACCCTTGAGTGGCTCAGTGCTGGCGCTGAGGACGTTACACCTTGATGTGAAAGGGTGTTGGAGTGTTCAGCCCAGCAGAAGGGCTGTGCCTATTCCAGGGCACCCATCGCTTTTGGGTAGGACTATCTCACTGGTGAGGGTGTCAGTGGTCAGCCTGTCCTGGCTTTTGGGTTTTCTCCAAGGAGGACTCCAGGAAATAAGCCAGTGTGTCCTCAAGGAGCTATTCTACAGGCTGGAATGGGGTGTGTGCCCCAGCTTTCCCTCCCAGCTGCAGCCTTCACCTTGACCAGGCTCTCAGAGGGTGCCACAAGCCACCTCCAAGGTGGAGAATTAATTGGGCGAATTACAGAACATTTTGGTTGCTCTGACCTAATTGTGGCTCATCAAGGAACGATCTTCAGAAACGCCTTTCCCACAGCTCTGTTGCAGGGCTGGTTGCCATGTAGCTGGACTGGGAGCTGGGGGATATCTAAAGCATGTTCTGGGCTGGGTCAGCCCAGAGAAGAGAAGGCTGTGGGGGGACCTCACTGCAGCCTGCCAGTCCCTGAAGGGAGCAGAGGAACAGGAGGGGAATCAGCTTGTTCAAAGGGCAGAGCCTGGCAGGACAAGGGGGCTGGAGTGAAGCTGGAGGAGGGAAGGGGGAGATGAGAGATGAGGGGGAAGCTCTTTGCAGAGAGAGTGGTGAGGGGCTGGCAGGGGCTGCCCAGAGAGGGGGTGGGTGCCCCGTCCCTGGGGGTGTTGAAGGCCAGGTTGGCTGGGGCCCTGGGCAACCTTGTGTAGCTCCAGGCCTGGAGGTTGGTGTCCCTGCCTGTGGCAGGGGGTTGGAGCTCTGTGACCCTTGGGGTCCCTCCCAACCCAGCCCAGGCTGGGATTCTCTGCTGTAATTCTGAGAGCCCCTCTCATTAAGGATGGCTTTGAGGTCAGCCCTTCCCATGGGCTCATTCTATCAAGGACCCGGGGCTTTCGTGGCCCTTTGGGACAAGCCCCTGGGGGTGCTGTCCTCCGTGGAGGAGACCATGGAGGGGGGTCTGTGAGTGTGTGTGCAAGCCAGAAGACTTAAACCCCCTCCAGCGCTCTGAGCTCCAGGAGCACAGGCCCTGGGGTGGAGCTGCTGTGGGACAGGGCCAGGACAGGCCCAGCCGGCTGAGCCGCTTCCCACGCAGGCCTGCAGAGCCGCCCTCTGTGAGGGCTGCGGCCTGGAGGCAGCGGTGAGGGGCTGGGGGGGGGTTTCTCTTGGCCTTCTGTGTTCACCCATTGCTGGTGGGAGCAGGCCGTGGTGGGGTGGGGGTCTGGCTGCTGAGCTCCCCCTCGGTTGGGGTTAAACTGGGGATTGGCAGGATGCTCCTGGGGTGTGTGATGCTCTGTTTGCACAGGTAACACCCCCCCACACACACACTTGTGGGTTCCTCCCAACTCAGGAGACCCTGTGAGTCCATAAGTCTTGCATCTGGGGCTGGGCTGTTGGAGAGGAACCTGGGGGTCCTGGGGGACAGCAGGATGCCCATGACCAGCCATGTGCCCTTGTGGCTAAGAAGGCTGATGGCATCCTAGGGTGTTTAGGAGGTTAAGAGAGGTCCTTCTCCCCCTCCTGGAGGTGGTCTCCTGGCTTGGGCAGTGCTGGGGCATTTCCCTCCTTACGTGTCCAGGTTTCGTGCCCCACGTTTGGGTGAGGAGCACAGAGACAACCCCCCACCCAGCTGGCAGAAGATGCTGGTGCTCTGTGGGTGCTTGCAGCTTCACACAATCACAGAATCACAGGGGTTGGAAGGGACCTCAAGAGGTCATAAGTCCAATGCCCCTGCCCAGTTTTTCTGCCACTGCTTTGTACTTACCTCTCCCTCCTCCTATCTCCACACGTTCCTACCCAATCCAAGGATAAAAGAGACCCCACTGGCAGCCCTGTCCCCTCCTGCCCACTCTCCCAGAGACTCTGAGTCCTCCTTCCCTCTATCTTTGTGCAGCGCTGTGGCATAGTCCCTGCTCCAAAGGAGGAAAGGGATCCTGTGGCCAAGGGAGGTGGCACTGCCACATCAGGTGACATCTGATGGAAGATGTCAGCAGCATCATGGTCTTCAGGGCTGATCCAGAAGGGATCACAGAATCACAGGGGTTGGAAGGGACCTCCAGAGCTCATCAGGTCCAACCCCCTGCCAAAGCAGGGTCCCTAGGACAGGGCACACAGGGCGCTGTCCAGACGGGGCTGGAATCTCTCCAGAGAAGGAGACTCCACACCCCCTGGGCAGCCTGGCCCAGGGCTCCCTCACCCTCACTGGGAAGGAGTTCTTCCCCATGTTGGTGTGGAACTCCCTGTGCTCCAATTTGAGGCCATCACCCCTTGTCCTGTCCCCACAGACACTGAGAAGGGGCTGCCCATGTCCCCCTGCATCTCATGCTTAAGATAGCTATAAACATTAATTAGGTCCCCCTTATCTTCTCTTCTCCAGGCCCCATGGCTGCCCATGTTCCCTGTGTCCCACCCTTCAGCTATTGATCCCCATTGATCAGATCCCCTCTCAGGCTTCTTCTCTCCAGGCTGAACAGCCCCAGCTCCCTCAGCCTTTCCTCACAGGGGAGATGCTCCAGTTTGGTGCTCTCTGCTCCAGCTCTACTTCCCTTCAGTTCCTGGCATGGAGCTGCAGGGAAGACACCCAATATCAGGGAATATCCCAGCTAGAACACAGTTCTCCATGGTGCTCCAGCCTCTCTTCCTCCACATGGACAAAATTACCTCATTTTCTTCCAGAAGAACGTCCTTCCACCCCAAAATAAAGGCAAAGCAAACACCTCAGCCTTTGTTCAGGGAGACCACGGCTGCAGCCTGCTCAGATGGAATTTATTTTGCTCTGGGTAATTCAATCCCTTCAGCCTCAGGATGTGGCCAGGAGAGTTGAGCCAAAAAATGCAAGTTTAAAGCAAGTAGGTTTTATGCTGTGTATACAGCTAAGTTTGGGTTTGGCTGAGACAAGCAGTTTCCATGGCTTTTTTTTTTGCAATTTCTGTTGTAGCAACCAGCTCCTTATGCAATGGAAGGGCCCAGGGAGCACGTGGTCCTCCAGCAAGCTGCAGCCAGAGAGAGGGGGATAGGGGAGCTGGAGCAGCCTGGCCTGGGGGAAGGTGGCTCATCACAAGGTGATTAATAGTGTGTGACCCTCGCTGGGGACAGCATGCTTGGCATGGGTGAGTATATCTGTGTGGTCTGGCCTGGAAAGGGTTGGATGGAGAATGGAGAAGAGAAGGCTGTGGGGGGATCTCATTGCAGCCTGCCAGTCCCTGAAGGGAGCAGAGGAACAGGAGGGGAATCAGCTTGTTCAAGGGCAGAGCCTGGCAGGACAAGGGGGCTGGAGTGAAGCTGGAGGAGGGAAGGGGGAGAGGAGATCTGAGGGGGAAGCTCTTTGCAGAGAGAGTGGTGAGGGGCTGACAGGGGCTGCCCAGAGAGGGGGTGGGTGCCCCGTCCCTGGGGGTGTTGAAGGCCAGGTTGGCTGGGGCCCTGGGCAACCTTGTGTAGCTCCAGGCCTGGAGGTTGGTGTCCCTGCCTGTGGCAGGGGGTTGGAGCTCTGTGCTCCTTGGGGTCCCTCCCAACCCATGCCATTCTATGAATCTATGGGTAAGTTCACTCTCCCAACCTCCACATGCCTCCAGAGCCAAGTGGGGCTGCTCCTGGTGCTGGGATGCAGCTGCTGAGCCATGCTTTGCCTGCTGAGGTGTCCCTCTCCCTACCATTAATGTTTTTAAAGGAGGACTGGGAAAGCTGAGCAGTGCCAGTGAGCTGTAGCCCAGCAGCAGCTGGGTTGCAGATGTGTGGGGAAGCCCACACCAGCCCGTGGCATTGACGTGTGTCCCTGTCCCCTCCAGCCTCGTCTGCCCTGCCCCTCACTCCAAGAAGGACATTGAGGGCCTGGAGTGAGTCCAGAGAAGGGCAACCAGGCTGGGGAAGGGGCTGGAGGGCAAATCCTCTGAGGAGCAGCTGAGGGAGCTGGGGGTGTAGAGCCTGGAGAAGAGGAGGCTGAGGGGAGACCTTCTCCCCACCTGCCCTACCCTGCCAGGAGGGTGCAGAGAGGTGGGCGCTGGTCTCTTCAGCCAGGGGCCAGGAGCTGGGACAAGGGGCAATGGGCTCAAGCTGTGCCAGGGCAGGCTCAGCTCAGCTGGGAGGGCAAAGTTCTTCCCTGGCAGAGTTGTCAGGGCCTGGCCCAGGCTGCCCAGGGAGGGGGCTGAGTCCCCAGCCCTGGGGGTGTTGAACAGAGGGGAGATGAGGTGCTCAGGGATCTGGTTTAGCACAGGACAGGGATGGTTGGACTCCATGATGTTCAAGGTCTTTTCCAACCTGGTCTCTCTGTGATTCTGGGATTTGAAGCCCAGTCTGCAATACAAAGTGTGAGGTCAAACCCAGGTGAAGCCCCAGGAACACCCCACGCTGCTTTTCCCCTTGCTGGGGAGATGATTATTCAGCTTGCTTGGACCATCCTCTGGCCACGCTCTGAGCAGTGGGAGCTTCATGTGCTGCCTGGTGGGTGAGATGTGGCCCCTTCCCTGCTGTGGGAAGGACACTGGGGCTTGGGCACAGCAAACCTCTGCAGAGAGGTTTTCTTGTTCAGTGGCATCACGTGGAGCTTTCAGCTCAGGGGTCGTTACCAGGAAGCCACTGCTCCTTCAAGAAGATGATCCCAGTGGCACAGCCAGTGCTTCAGCTGTGATTTATCCCCAATCTGATGGTGGGCTGGGTGGGATTCTCCTCCAGTTATGTCCTTGGCCTTGTTTGTTCCCATAGCCAGGGCTGGTTTACTAAAATAAATCAGTTCATCAGGTTAGCCACTCGTGTGGCATTCCTGCCAGCACCCCCCAGGCCTGGGAGCAGCTCTCCAAACACCTGCTTCTCCTGGGCATTGCACTTGTGACTGCAGAGGGGCCTTGCCCTGCTGAAGTTAATCCTCCCAGAGCATCCTGTCCCACTGCCAAAGGCTCATGAGAGCCATGCAGTGCTGGACACCTTGTTTTACATGTCCAGCTTCCTGATGGGGCTTCTGTGAATTTAGCAACCCAGTGGATTCCTACCCTGTGAACTTCTCCAGTGCCTTCCTGAACCCATGTCCCCATCAGCATCCTCACCAGCCTGTGGTGGGGAGCTCTACAAGGTACGTATTGTTTGGGGATCCACCTTCTTTTGGGTGCTTTGAACACAGAATCACAGAACTACCTGGGTGGGAAGAGACCCTGTAGATCCAACCACAGCCTCTCCCTGCCCAGCCACCTCCAGACCATGTCCTTAAGCACTTCACCCACACACCTTTTGAACCCCTCCAGAGATGGTGACCCCACCAGCTCCCTGGGCAGCCTGTCCCAATGCCTGACAGCCCTTTCAGTGCAGAAATTCTTCTGAGATCTGACCTAAATCTCCCCTGGGGCAATTTTAAGCCGTTTCCTCTCATCCCATCACTTGTCACCCCAGAGAAGAGACCAACCCTGACATCTCTGCAACCACCTTGCAGGTAGCTGTAGGGAGTGATGAGGTCTCCCCTCAGACATCCCTCTGGCATCATTTGATGCCCAGTCTGGGGTCAGCAGAGACCAGGCACAGCCCCCAACTCCCTGGGCCACTAAGATTTTGCAGCCTGCTGTTGCCATATCTTTGCACCTTGGGCAAACAGGGGGCACCTTCAGAAACATCCAGCCATGCTCCACTCTTCTCACCTTCCCTGCACTGTGCTACCCTGTCCTGCCTTTCTCTGAGCTTCTCTTCCCAGTTTAAACCCAGCTTCAGGGTCCCATCTGCTCCCACACTGCTCCATGTCCACTTGGCACTTGCTGGTGGGGCAGCTCCTCCAGGAAACATGAGATCTACAGCTTTGCTTGGCCTCAGCAGACCCACACCAGGTATCCAAAGTGCCTGGCATCACTTGGGAGGCTGCAGTTGTCTATCTGTCTTAAAAGGATGTTAGAATGCTGGTGCATTTGTTTACCCCTCTGGCAAAACCTATCCTGCCTCATCCATCCCTGCTCTTCCAGCCCTGCCCCTCGCTGCTCCCCAGCCACTGCTGGTCCCCACACCCTGGCCCCATGAGTGTTTTGCATCCCCCTTTCTGCCCACAGGTTGGAGGTGAGGGGATTGTGCCCTGGGGTTCATCTGCATGCCTGACCCATGCCTACCTCCTCCTCCTCCTGCTTCTCCCCCCATCACTTCCAGCAGGCATTTGAGATGAACATGATCTTCAGAGGTATTGGGGTGTCCCAGGAGCAAGGAGTTGGTATGTGCCTAGACAACCTGCCTCCATCCAGCCTCACCCTGAGGATGCTCCTGTCTCACAGGTGAGGTACACACCACAGTGGAGGGGACACATGAGGTGTGTGGAGACCCACTTGACTCCTCCAACAGCATCTCAGTGCTGTCTACACATGTGCCAAAGCCTGAGGGGTGGCTTGTAGACCCACAGAGCTGCTAAGTAACAGATTTCCACAGGCTGGGCCATAAACTGTTAACACATTAATTAAAAGAAGAAAAAGGAGTGGGTCCCATTAAGTTCACCATCTGTTTTAATTATCCACTGAGGCTCCCAGAAAGCTATGTACACACTATAATTGCATAATTAGAACCAAACTGTTGGGAGATAGATGCCACAGAGATGACTGGGGAGAGGAAAGCAGCCCTTGCTCCTGCTTTGCTGTCACTCAGGAGCATGGTGATGAAGAGGGAGCCTCTCCTTCCTTGGTGTTGCACAGCCCCCCCCGTTGATTTGTGGTAGCTTGCTGAGGCTGTTTGGGCAGGCTCCAGCCTGAGCAGAAGCAACCCCATGGTTACAGCCCCATCCCAGCATGATCACAGCACCATGCTCAAGTCTGAGAGGGGTGATGGGTTCAGCAGGTGGAGATCCTGGCTGAATATCCACCTGGATGCATCCTGCACCGATGCACAGAGAACCCATCTGCCTGGCAGGTCCTCTCCTGCCCTGTGCCCTTGGGTTGGAGGAGCTCAGAAGAGCCAAGGGAGTTGGTTTGGCTGCCCTCAAGACCCTATCACCAGGACAGTCAAAGCAAGACTGTCCAAAGCCTGGCTGGTTCCTCTTGGGCATGGAGCAGGTTGGCTGGTTCTCATGGTACAGGCTTTAAAATAAAAGCATTAGCCTTACAAAGAAACCCAAAAAAGCCTAACAACCTTCCTGTGCTGCTGGGAATTCTTCACATTTTCCTGTTTTGGGGTTTTTTTGTTTGGTTGTTTGTGTGTTACAGAACCACAGAGCTGTAGGGGTTGGCAGGGCCCTCCAGAGCTCATCAGGTCCAACCCCCTGCCAAAGCAGGGTCCCTAGGACAGGGCACACAGGGCGGTGTCCAGACAGGGCTGGAATCTCTCCAGAGAAGGAGACTCCACACCCCCTGGGCAGCCTGGCCCAGGGCTCCCTCACCCTCACTGGGAAGAAGTTCTTCCCCATGTTGGTGTGGAACTCCCTGTGCTCCAACTTGAGCCCATCACCCCTTGTCCTGTCCCCACAGACACTGAGAAGGGGCTGCCCATGTCCCCCTGTGTCCCACCCTTCAGCTATTGATCCCCAGTGATCAGATCCCCTCTCAGGCTGCTTCTCTCCAGGCTGAACAGCCCCAGCTCCCTCAGCCTTTCCTCACAGGGGAGATGCTCCAGGCCCTTCAGCATCTCCAGAGCCTCCTCTGGACTCTCTCCAGGAGATCCCTGTCCTTTTGATCCCAGGGAGCCCAGCCCTGGACACAACACTGCAGCTGGGGCCTGAGCAGGGCAGAGCAGAGGGGGAGGTGTTGATGTTTTTTTAATGCTTGTAAGACTGAACTGATGATCTCTGGTGTTGTATCATGGTTTATTTTCTCCAATCACCACTTTTTTTTTTTGCATTCCCTGCAAACCTGACCTCTGGATTAACATTTTCTTACCATTAAACTTCTGGTCTGCACTGAGAAAACAGGATGAAGTCATTGCCAGTCCTGAAAACTGGAAAAAGTCCCTCTTGTTCCAAGCCCTCCCAGGGTAAGTTTCCAACAAGGAGAAGGTCCAAAACACGAGTGTCTGTGGACAAAAACATGCCTCTCCCAACCAGCCCACACTGGGTCAGGCTGTTAACGAGTTCATGACCAAGCAACACACTGGAACACAATTAGAGAAGAGCTCTGTAGTCAGCCAGAACCTCCCAGCATTTAAAATGTCATCTCAGAAACACATGGACTGCTTGGAAGGGTCTTCTGGAGCCAAGGTAAACTTTGGGGAATTGGGGTAATCCTCCAACTTGACTTCAGAGCAGTGAGGTCCTGGTATGGGATGGTCAGCTTGCTGCAGCAGTGACTCCTCAGTGTGCTCATGATGGATGATTTCTGACACCTCCCATCTCCCATGGGCTGGTATTTTTCTTATAAAGTCATTTTCCTGGCAGAAAATCATAGAGTCACAGCCTGGTCTGGGTTGGGAGGGACCCCAAGGATCACAGAGCTCCAACCCCCTGCCACAGGCAGGGACACCAACCTCCAGGCCTGGAGCTACACAAGGTTGCCCAGGGCCCCAGCCAACCTGGCCTTCAACACCCCCAGGGACGGGGCACCCACCCCCTCTCTGGGCAGCCCCTGCCAGCCCCTCACCACTCTCTCTGCAAAGAGCTTCCCCCTCAGATCTCCTCTCCCCCTTCCCTCCTCCAGCTTCACTCCAGCCCCCTTGTCCTGCCAGGCTCTGCCCTTTGAACAAGCTGATTCCCCTCCTGTTCCTCTGCTCCCTTCAGGGACTGGCAGGCTGCAATGAGGTCCCCCCACAGCCTTCTCTTCTCTGGGCTGACCCAGCCCAGCTCCCTCAGCCTCTCTCCAGAGGGGAGCTGCTCCAGCCCTCTGAGCATCTCCGGGGCTCCTCTGACCCCTCTCCAACAGCCCCACATCTCCCTTGTGTTGGGGTCCCCAGATCTAAAATGCTGGCTTCATCAAGACTGAGGTGTTTTGCTGACCCCTCCTCTCAAGGGCACATTCTGGGAGACACAATTTCCTCTCTCTGACAAGGGAGGGGGGGTTTATCCTTTTAATCAGACCAGGAATAAAAGATCCAGATCCATCCCAGTGCCCAGTTCCTCTCTGGGAATTCGTTCCCCAGGAAATTTCAAAAAGGATTCAAAACAAGCTCCTAGGAACCCTGGCAGGCAGTGGTTCCTAACACCCTTCAGCAGAGCATCCAAGGGATGGAGAAACCCCCTCTGCCTGCAACAATTCACCCAAGCAAAGGGTGCTGAACTGAATTGTCTCCTAGTAGAAGCTGAGCCAAGCCAACCCTCTCCCACAGGTGATGCTTTTTGCTGGCTCTTTCCCTCTCTTGGAGTTTTCTTCTAGTGAAAAAGCCAGCACAGGCTCCTCAGCTCTCCAGGTAACCTTGGGGAAGGGGAGAGGTGGGAAGCCTTCAGTCATCTGGGGTCCTGAGCTTGGATTTTGGTGGGGCAGGTGGGGGACCAAAGTGTGGGTTTGAAGACCCAGGTGGGATTCACACAAGCACGCTGTCGAGCCCATGCTTTGAGAGCCAGCTCCAAAAACCCTTCCTGCAGACCCCCCTTTCTCTCCCAGCTTTCCCAGTCTGGGTTGGGAGCCTGGGATTTCATGTTTGGAGCCAGAAATGAAGTCTGAGCAGGTGTCATTGCCAAACCAGCACCACTAACACAGCCCAACTGTGCTTCCTGAAGGCCAGAGCATCCTCCACCAGCCCCACCAGGAACCACAAAAGGCAGCAGCTTGCTACCCCAGCCACCCAAAGGGAGTATTTTTGCACTCAGGGCATCGTTGGGCTGTGCAGCTCTTCACCATGGGATGAAGATAAACCAGCTGGGCTCAGAAAAGCACCTGGATGCTCCATTTATCCATGGTGATGCCCCATTCCCAGCCTTGGGGTGTGTGTGGGGGGGTGTTCAATGGTTTGAGGGAAGGTGCAGGGGCTTCACCTTCTCCACCCTGCACTGCCTGAGGTCCTGCTGTATTTTACCACCTTGCTTTGAGGCAGGTCAGTTAGGGAGTCAGCTCATTAGGGGAGACCATAATGAGACCATTTCTTACTGGAGCAGCACCCTGGTTCAACAACACAGAGCAGCACCCAACCCTTTGGTGGCTTTATTTCTCTAATGGGACTGATGGAGCTCTACAGGCTCTTTTAACACCTTTAAGCAGTAGCCTAGCAGGAGATGCAGGGGTTTATATCTCCACAGGATCATCCAAACCATCAGAAATGAATGAGGTGCTGTTGTAACAGAGGATGGTGGCAGCCAGTCACCATGCCCTGGTGCCCATGTCCTGGATGCAGCACCACTTGCTTCAGGCTGGGCTCCCAAAGCACCCAGAGGGAAGAAAAACACCTAATTGGCATTTTTTGGGGGGGAGGGGGGAGGAATCCCACAAGGTCATCCCTGTCTGCCATGTCTGGACCTGTGGACACATTGCCAGTGTGAGCAGTGACCCTGTTAGATGTCCTTTTTGGGTCTCCAGGGAAGGGAGTCAGAGACCCCCCAGCCATGCCAAGGACCAGGCTCCAGTGAGGGATGCTCCCTAAAGCATCCAAACTGATGGGTGCTGCAGCTGAACCCCAAAAGCAGCAGTTAGACCCAGAAACCAAAGCCCCCAGATGTAGGTCAGTAGGTTGATCCAGGTCAGTAGGTTGATCCTGGAGCCACCCTTGAATCCCACCAGTCTTCCCAGGCTGGATTTCCTTGCATCCCTCAGAAACCTTTCAGCCTGGGATTGGGAAGTCAATCTCATAGGTGGCTGAGCTCAGGCAGATGATGGCACAGGCCCAATACTATATAAAGTTTGGGTGCAGGTTGCATCTTCTCTCCTTTCTCCCCTTAAGCCTATTGTAATTAATTAATTGAGCAAAGTGTTGGAGTAAAATAATTGCCCTGCCTTGGAGAAAAAGGGACCAACATGTTGGTTTTTTTTCTTGAGAACAAGCAGAAATAGGACTTTTTAGCCAGTCAAAACTCTCTTTGACACCCAATTTGCCAAATCATGTCTTAGTTTTCTCAGACCAGCTCCCAGCCACCACATCCCTGGTCTCTCCACCACTGATGTGCTCCATGGTGACCTCCCCTGGAGAGAAAAACATGGCAATTCACCCCAAACCACCTACTCACAGGTCAAAACCATGAAGCATCTTCTAGGAACACACACATCATCCTTCTAGAGAAGGTCTCATCCAGGATGTCCATTGGTGGTCAGCAGAATGCTATTGCTCCCCTGTGCATCCCATTTATTTTGATTGCAATTAAGATCCATTGGCTCTTGCAGGGTTTATTAATTGGGGTGATGCTTTTCTCTTAAGGTTAATGAGCAAAAGGCTCTCCAGAAGGTAAAGCAATGGGGAAGATATGGATGCTTTTGGTGTAGAGAGGCCAAACCAGAGAATAGGGAGGGTGCTGGTGCAGGGGGACCCAAATCAATTGAGTTTCAGAGTTCCTAACATAGTTTTGAAGGCTTCCCAGATTTCTGAGGGCTTTTTATTTCACTATTTTTAACAAAAAGCTCTGAAAAATGCCTTGTCTGGACCCACCCAGAGCTGAGCTTTTCCTGCTGGCCTCAGCTTCCCCTGTCCCTTTTGTGCAGCAAGTTTCCTTCCCAGCTGCTGAACAGAAAGAGCTGGTTGTTTGGAAGCAAGAATGCTTCATGGAGAAAAAATATCCAAAAAAGAAATGTTTCCACACTGAAAAAAACCATTCCCTCCCACCCTGACCTCTCTCTCAGCTGGAGCAGCTCCCTTGTCCTCTCCCTTGGCAAACCCACAGCTCCTTCCTGGTCCCTTGCTCTGGCTTGGGGCACATCCTCCCACTGCACATCCCCTTCATTGAGCTTTTGTTGTGCCCCAACCCCACCACCCAGCTCTTCAGTGATGCACAGACTCACAGGGGTTGGAAGGGCCCTCCAGAGCTCATCAGGTCCAACCCCCTGCCAAAGCAGGGTCCCTAGGACAGGGCACACAGGGCGGTGTCCAGACGGGGCTGGAATCTCTCCAGAGAAGGAGACTCCACACCCCCTGGGCAGCCTGGCCCAGGGCTCCCTCACCCTCACTGGGAAGAAGTTCTTCCCCACATTGGGGGGGGAACTCCCTGTGCTCCAACTTGAGCCCATCACCCCTTGTCCTGTCCCCACAGACACTGAGAAGAGGCTGCCCATGTCCCCCTGCATCCCATGCTTAAGATAACTATAAACATTAATTAGGTCCCCCCTTAGTTTTCTCTTCTCTAGGCTGAACAGCCCCAGCTCCCTCAGCCTTTCCTCCCAGGGGAGATGCTCCAGGCCCTTCAGCATCTCCAGAGCCTCCTCTGGACTCTCTCCAGGAGATCCCTGTCCTTTTGATCCCAGGGAGCCCAGCACTGGACACAACACTGCAGCTGGGGCCTGAGCAGGGCAGAGCAGAGGGGGAGGATCCCCTCCTGTCACCTGCTGCCCACACTCCTCCTGATGCCCCCAGGATCCCATTGTCTCTCTCAGCCCCAGGACACACTGCTGGCTCATGGCCACCCTGGCATCTCCCAGCTGGGTCCTTCTCCCCAGAGCTCCTCTCCAGCAGCTCACCCCCAGCCTGTCCTCATTCAATCCAGTGAATCATGTCGTGCCTCCCACCATGGAGATGTGGTGTGTGCAGTCATGGGTTGGGTCACCAGGAAGCTCAGTGGGTTTTTGTTAAGTGACACCTTGATTTTCCTTCCCAAGCTGAATGGGGGTGTCTGTCAGGTGTTACAGAGGAAAACAAAGCCATGGGGCTGGACTTGTGATGGCTCAGGTAACACCACACAGCAATTGTCCATCCCTGTGGAATAATACAGGGCAAAGAGTTCCCAGCCCATCTGGTCACTAGAGGGAAGTAAGATGGGCTGTGAGGAGCACAGTCTGCTGGTGATGCCAGGAGCTTTTTGGCTGTTCAGGGGCTGGGAACACCCTGATGTGCAGCTGAGCTTGTGTCTGCACTCTCCTCATCCTCTTCTTGGCCAGAGGGACACAGTTTGCAGAGCCCCTTTCCAGGTACCACCTCGGTCTGGAGCCCATGGCAGATCAGGGGGAGAAGATTCCCCACCTCCACATCACTCTAAGACGTTGGTCTCCCTGGGTTACACTTGCAGGTCACTGCCCAGTTTGATGTGACCCTCCTGAACTGGTCTTACTCCTTTCTCTGCTGGGACAGTCCCCAGTTCTTGCAGGATTTCTCCTGGCAGGGCTGGGCATAGATGTGATGTTGCTATTGAAGACCTCCTGCCTTCCTTCTCTCCAAATACCAGTGAGCCTTGAGTAGGATGAATCTCCAGCATGTTGGCCTGCCCATAGTGACCCCTCATCCCCCCCCAGTGTTCCCAAACCCATGGAGACTTTTCTGCCCCACACTTGGGCACTGCTGCTTCCCACCCTATGCTCTCATCTTGCCTCCTCCTTCCCCATGGCATCCACAAGAAAGCAAAGGGAGGAGATGTCTCCTGGACACCTCATCACCCTGCAGTGACTTGGACACTTGCAGGGCCACCAGTAGCCCAGTGGCTGAACCAAGTGCCCTTGTTGGTGCCACCAGGATGCCTGGACATGTCACCAGGATGCCTGGGCATGCCAGCAGCTCTGAGGACATGCCAGCAGCTCTGAGGACATGCCAGCAGCTCCCCCAGCACCAGCCAGAGGAGAAGCTGCAATGTGAAAAGCAGAGGCTGCCCCTCTCCCTCCTATCATGTCCCACCAGCCAGGGCTGGGGGAGCATCCCAAGGGGTGTGGGTTGTTACTGCCAGGCTCCTGGCAGCACCAGGGCTCTCGGTCTTGGGATCCACTCTGGAGCAGCTGGGAAAAGCCCCAGAGTTCACGATGCTTTCCATGGATATGGCAGCTTCAATCCCAAAGAGCAGGTCCAGCCTCCAGCACAGCCCTTCCTGGCCTCGTTTCCCAGGCCACATGCTGCTTGGCATTTTGTAGTCTTCTCTAGTTTTGTTGGGTTGTTTTCTTTTTCCCTTTTACTGCCTTTTTCAGCCCATTTCAGTTGCCAGCTGGAGCCACTGACCCTGTGTGAGCAGGATGGGTCCCTCCATGCCCCTTTGCCCCATCACAAGCCAGAGCCATCTCCCCACAGCCATTGGGGTGCTCAGGGGTCTCTGCTGATCTCCTGGAACTATGCAAACTGGGGAGCTTACCCTTCCCCAAGTCCTCCATCTCCATCCTGTGGCATCTGCTGCTGCTTATAGTGCCTGCCACCTATCCCTTCTGCCAAGATCTCACAGGGGAACCTCGAAACCAGAGAAAACTACCTTGGAATGATCTCCCCAACTGCATTTCCACCATCCTCCCATACCAGCCACAATCTGAAGGAGGGGAGATATACTAAACTGCTTAAAAAAAAACATATTTCAAGTTAACTAACTTCTTCTGATACTCCAGAACAGCCTGTGCTGGGCTGAGCTGGAGCCTTGGAAGAAGAGCAAAGGGGTTGTTCTTGCTTGGTCTGAACCGGTTCGTTGAGTCATCCTCTTAGTTAATACCTGGCATCAGCACAGCACAGTCCTGCTGGAGGGGGAAAAACTCACTCAGGGAAAGTTCAAGCTGTTCATGCTCCTCTGAGCTTGGGGGGGAGAGCAGACAAAGGCTTCTTGTTCCTCAGGCGGGGGGGTGAGGAGTGAGGAAGAGGCAGGGGAGGAAGGGGAGAGGGCTGATGGGATGGGGATGTTGGCCCCAGGCTGGAGGAGAGGCAGATTTGGGATGCCTGCCCACTGTGTGTTGCTTACTCAGCCCCAGCCAGCTGGGACACATTTTTGGGATGCTTGAGCTGTGTCAGGAAGAGGCATTCGTTCCCCCGGCGCCTGGACGGGGCAAGACAAGGCAGAGCGTAGGTCTGGGTGGGATGGGAAGAGAAGGAGTTTGGGAAGGGGAGTCAGGTCCCTGGGGGAGAACCCATCGCTGGTTTGAAAGCAGGGAGAGCCTGGGATGGGAAAAGGGTGCCCAGGGCATCGAGGGTGGGCAGGCTTTCCTGGGCAGCCAGCTTGATGGATGCTCTGTTGGCACACTGGCTCAGAGGTGAGCAGAGGCTGGTGTCCCTGCAGAGGCTGGTGTCCCTGCAGAGGCTGGTGTCCCTGCAGAGGCTGGTGTCCCTGCAGAGATTGGTGTCCCTGCAGAGGTTGGTGTCCCTGCAGAGGCTGGTGTCCCTGCAGATGTTGGTGTCCCTGAAGAGGCTGGTGTCCCTGCAGAGGCTGGTGTCCCTGCAGAGGTTGGTGTCCCTACAGAGGCTGGTGTCCCTGCAGAGATTGGTGTCCCTGCAGAGGCTGGTGTCCCTGCAGAGGCTGGTGTCCCTGCAGAGGTTGGTGTCCCTGCAGAGGCTGGTGTCCCTGCAGAGGTTGGTGTCCCTGCAGAGGCTGGTGTCCCTGCAGAGATTGGTGTCCCTGCAGAGGCTGGTGTCCCTGCAGAGGTTGGTGTCCCTGCAGAGGCTGGTGTCCCTGCAGAGGTTGGTGTCCCTGCAGAGATTGGTGTCCCTGCAGAGGCTGGTGTCCCTGCAGAGATTGGTGTCCCTGCAGAGGCTGGTGTCCCTGCAGAGGTTGGTGTCCCTGCAGAGGCTGGTGTCCCTGCAGAGATTGGTGTCCCTGCAGAGGTTGGTGTCCCTGCAGAGGCTGGTGTCCCTGCAGATGTTGGTGTCCCTGAAGAGGCTGGTGTCCCTGCAGAGGCTGGTGTCCCTGCAGAGGTTGGTGTCCCTACAGAGGCTGGTGTCCCTGCAGAGATTGGTGTCCCTGCAGAGGCTGGTGTCCCTGCAGAGGCTGGTGTCCCTGCAGAGGTTGGTGTCCCTGCAGAGGCTGGTGTCCCTGCAGAGGTTGGTGTCCCTGCAGAGGTTGGTGTCCCTACAGAGGCTGGTGTCCCTGCAGAGATTGGTGTCCCTGCAGAGGCTGGTGTCCCTGCAGAGGCTGGTGTCCCTGGAGAGGCTGGTGTCCCTGCAGAGGTTGGTGTCCCTGCAGAGGCTGGTGTCCCTACAGAGGCTGGTGTCCCTGTAGAGGTTGGTGTCCCTGCAGAGGTTGGTGTCCCTACAGAGGCTGGTGTCCCTGCAGAGGTTGGTGTCCCTACAGAGGCTGGTGTCCCTGCAGAGGCTGGTGTCCCTGCAGATGTTGGTGTCCCTGCAGAGGCTGGTGTCCCTGCAGAGGCTGGTGTCCCTGCAGAGGCTGGTGTCCCTGCAGAGGCTGGTGTCCCAACACAAAGCATTTCCCCTGGGAAAACACCGTGGAGACCCTGCACCCACTACTCCCACCACCCACCTTGAGACCTCCTTCCACCTGCCCCATCCCATGCTAGAAGAGGTGGTGTGGGAGAGGAGTGGCTGTCGAGGGACCCACGTCCATGCACCACGCACGCCCACGCTGACCCAAGCTTGGGAGGTCCCAGCAGGTCAGGGCTGTGATCGGGCAGGCCAGCCTCCTCCTCCTCCTCCTCCTCCTCACATCCACGCCCAGCATCAAAGGCTGGCAGGTCAGCAAACTCCTCCTGCTCTGCTGGCTGACTTCTAGGGTGCTATTAGGAAGGCAAAACTGATTTAATTAGGGGTGCCTTCAAAAGCTGGACATCAAGCAAGATGCTGGTGGGTCTCCAGGGAAGATTTATTAGCTCCTATGATGGATGGAGCATCACAGAAACCATTAGCCAAATGTGATCTAATAAGCAAATAAATCATCTGCAAATCATCTGCAGCACTGGCAAGTTCCTGCATTTACCTACTGCCCTGGAACTGCTCAGGGCAGGGAGGTTGGGTAATTCCTCTTGCCTCAAATCCCAACCAGTGTTGGTCTATGAGGAGTAAACCTTTAAAAGCCATGAGGGGAAAGGGAATGGCCATGTGAGGAAAGAGTCAAACTGATGGTTCTCCTGGTCATCCCATGCTTCTGCCCCTTGGACCGTTGTGCTCCTGGATAAGGGCACATGTTGATGGCCAGCTCTTGTCATAGAATCATAGAATAGAATCACAGACTGGGCTGGGTTGGGAGGGACCCCAAGGATCACAGAGCTCCAACCCCCTGCCACAGGCAGGGACACCAACCTCCAGGCCTGGAGCTACACAAGGTTGCCCAGGGCCCCAGCCAACCTGGCCTTCAACACCCCCAGGGACGGGGCACCCACCCCCTCTCTGGGCAGCCCCTGCCAGCCCCTCACCACTCTCTCTGCAAAGAGCTTCCCCCTCAGATCTCATCTCCCTCTTCCCTCCTCCAGCTTCATTCCAGCCCCCTTGTCCTGCCAGGCTCTACCCATTATCTACCTTGTCCTCTGCCCCAGTCCATCCCGTTCAGCCCACCTGTACTCTGTGGGATGACCATGGGTGAAGGCTGTCTGGGCAGTCAGGCCACTGCACCTCACACCATCTGTACATGTGCACTGTCCCTCTCATCCCAATGTCACCAATCATCTGAGCCAAAGGCTGCCACGACTCCCAGACCAGCGTGAGGATGGGGTGAATCATAGAAGTCATTTTGCATTGGCTCACTCCTTGCATATTACTAACCTTAAATCCTTACTCAGCTTTAAGCAAGGTTTCCAAAATTTAAAAGGGGACTTCTTTTTTGACCCCAGCTCCCTTCCCTGGGTAAGCCTTCCCCACTTGCCTCTGTTGGGTAACGAGGCCGTTGCGTAGCTGTGAGCGTGCACCCAGACTGTGTTCACATCAGGCTGGGCTCAACAGCTGGAATTACTCTCTTGGGAAATGGAAAGTCAGTTTCAAGGCAACCCAGAGTGTGAACAGCACAGTGGGAAGAGGAGATCACAGACTCACAGAGCTGTAGGTGTTGGGAGGGACCTCCAGAGCTCATCAGGTCCAACCCCCTGCCAAAGCAGGGTCCCTAGGACAGGGCACACAGGGCAGTGTCCAGACAGGGCTGGAATCTCTCCAGAGAAGGAGACTCCACACCCCCTGGGCAGCCCTGCAGGGCTGGGGGCTGGCTGCTCTGGCTCAGGTTAATCTGCATGTTATTGACTCCCAAGGTGCACCAGGCAAAATGCCTGGTGAGCAACTGACACCATCCTGCTGTCCCTGCACATCCCTAGTAACTTAATGGTCATACTCCACCTGGAGTGTTGTGCCCAGTGCTGGGCTCCCTGGGATCAAAAGGACAGGGATCTCCTGGAGAGAGTCCAGAGGAGGCTCTGGAGATGCTGAAGGGCCTGGAGCATCTCCCCTGTGAGGAAAGGCTGAGGGAGCTGGGGCTGTTCAGCCTGGAGAGAAGCAGCCTGAGAGGGGATCTGATCACTGGGGATCAATAGCTGAAGGGTGGGACACAGGGGGACATGGGCAGCCTCTGCTCAGTGTCTGTGGGGACAGGACAAGGGGTGATGGGCTCAAGTTGGAGCACAGGGAGTTCCACACCAACATGGGGAAGAACTTTTCCCCAGTGAGGGTGAGGGAGCCCTGGGCCAGGCTGCCCAGGGGGTGTGGAGTCTCCTTCTCTGGAGAGATTCCAGCCCCGTCTGGACACCGCCCTGTGTGCCCTGTCCTAGGGACCCTGCTTTGGCAGGGGGTTGGACCTGATGAGCTCTGGAGGGCCCTTCCAACCCCTACAACTCTGATTCTGTGATTCCCTACACAAACAAAACCCTTCCAGCTGTTTTGGGTGCTCTCTACTGCAAGCACAGGAGATGCCACACGCCTTTTCCCAGCCATCTCCAGATCATGGGTGAAGCAGCCCAATGGTGTCTGGCTCCGTGCCTGGCCTGGTGAAAGAATGTGAGGCTTTTAGGTGGACAGCTGCCTCCTGGGATCTCCTCCTTGCCAGTTTTTAATCCCTCAGTGTGAGCTTTACTGATGCTCTGTGGAGTTTTTAACAGCCAGCTGAGGAGCGTGTCCCTGCTTTTGTTAAGGCAACGTTACACCCAGCCCTCCTGGTGCTGGCAGGTAGGATCAGCAGCTGGCTCCTCTCTCCCTGCCCACCAGACCTTATGTCCCTTTTGCTGCTGCCAATTTTCTCCTCTTTTTTATTGTCCACAAGCTGGGCCAAACCCCATTCCAAGCAGAAAACATTATCCAGCATCTCCCACCTGCAAGGCCTTGGGTTTCCTGGGGCCTTTCATGTAGCAGAGACTCTGTTGCTCTTCACAGGGAGCAGGTTCCTTTGGTTAATTAAACAGCTGCTTCCCTGGGCATCCTTCCACAGTCAAAATTGCAGCTCCCTGCGTTGCAATGCCTGCTCAGCTGCGGTGCGAGCCGCTGGCAGGTCGTGGTGGTGTCTGCAAGGATCTCCAAGGTTTCTGCTTCCTTCTGCACCTTGGATTAGCCCTTCCTGGAGCCCATGGTTGCCCAGCCTGTCCCTATGGGCCAATTGGGCAGGAAAATGGATCTAAGGAGCTCCTGACACATCTGCATGCCCATCCCCACTCCAGCTCCCTTTCCTTGTGTGCAAGGGAGGCAAGGGGCTGGACCATGGAGCATCACCAGCTTGCAAAGGATGACTTGGCTGTCTGGTTTTTAAACTGGGGTCATCATGACCCCTGCAAGCTGGGGGACAGGAGCCCAGTTACAGCCATGGAAATCTCCCAAGCTGGTGGCAGGGGACAGCACCCTGAGTGATGGAGCCACAGAGAGCCATGAGCCAACGCTGGGAGAAACACTCTCCCTTCTTGCTCCGGGCTGGCTTAATTATAACCTCACTTTAGTAGCTCAGGGGCCCTTTGATGTGGGGAGCAGCTCAGACCTCACGCAGGTATCTCGGAGAGGAGATGTCTCTGCATCAGCCAACTGTCTAGACTCCCTGTGCAGAGAGGACTGGCTGGGAGGGTGTGATTCAGCTCAGCTCACAGCCCGACGTCTGCATCCCACCCAAGATGACTCCTAAGAAAGCAAGTGGCCGTGGAGCTGCAGCGCTGAACGGAAGCCACGGGGCTGTGAGACGCACCCAAGAACCCATCAGTGCCTGGGGCACAGGGTGAGCTGCTCCACGCAGGCAGGGCTGGCAGGTTCCTGTACCTCCCATGCTCCACAAAGGCTTCCATTAGCTCCCCAACTCCCTGCATGGGCTGTTTTCCCAAATTATCCCTTGGCATTGCGTGCAACGGTAAGCAATCCCACCCCAGCGCTCCCCAAGGAGGAGTGGGGTGGGTTTGTTCCCCCAGGTCCTCATGCTGAATGTGATCTTTGAGCTCTGCCAGCACCCCCTCTGGCACTTCTCTGCAGGGCTAAGTCGTGCCTGGGTTCAGCACAATTTGGGGTGAAACCAAGACTTAATTGGAGCACGGGTGTCACCAGAATAGCTGTTGGCAGGTGGTCAGGCTAATTAAAGCCTGTTTAGGGGATAGAGCTGCCTTTCCCATGGCAGGAGGCAGCAGCTTTGTGTGCCCAGATGAAGGTGCTGGGAGGAAGGCTCAGACGTGGTCACGGGTGCGGGGACGCTGCTCATTAGGTGCCTTTTTGGGGTGGAACCATCGTGTGTTCAATTGACTGGAAATAAAGGAGCATTTCCTGGCTCAGGCTGGCACGATGTGAGCTGGTGGCATCACTGGGCTGTAAGGACATTGGCTGTCTGGTCAGCAGAGCTCCTCTGGCAGCAAGTGGGGAGAGGCCCTGCCAGCACGGGTGAGGGTGTCCAACACATGGATATGATGGCAAAGAAAGGAATAAACTCTGTCCCAGCCACACTCCCTGTTAGGGAATGCATTTTCACTGTGTGGTGCAGTGGCCCCATCACTGTGCAGCCTTCCAAGATCTCCCACGACCTGGGAGAGTGGTCCTGCTTCCTTGGGCAACCCTCCAGCTTTCCAAAATCCAGAGGCAGGCTGGAGTCCCTCTACAGCTGGCTCCTGAGCTTGGTGTCACCTTCCCCACTTGGCTCGGTGCTTTTCCCACTTAAGAGACAAATAAAACCAGTTCCCTCCTGGCTCTTCCCCACCATCTGAGGTGCAGGAACCGCTTCCCTCCAGGTCCTGCACCCATGACCTTCAAGAAATTACTGCAGCCAGAGGCGAAGACCAAGGCTTGAGCTCCTCTAGTCTCAGTGGGCTTGGGGTTTGGTGTTCCTCAGCCACGTGCCTGCATCGGACCAGCCTTGCCAGGCTTTTCCTGGAGAAACAGCTCCATTTCCCTCTAAGCCTGCCCTTTGGCTTAACCCAGATCCTGATTTCTGCCTCCCACCGCTCGCCTCTCCCCCTTGATAAAAAGCCACGTGACATTTATCTCTCCATCTTTCATTAAAATAAAACAATTAAGCAACTCTCAGGAACCCCTGATCCGGGCCAGCTCGGTCAGCCGGCGTATCCCTATTTCCAAAGCATCTTTCTCGTCCTGCTTTACCCTCAACATCAAAGCAAGACAGGGAGCAGCCCTTGTCCTCGGAGCGCTTGGGTAAAGTATGTCAAGAGATTTGGGGAACCAGCTGATTTAATGCCCTGGAAATTAGTAACCAAATGAGTCCTTAAGCCAAACGGCTCCTCTTCTTGATCTTGGGAGAAGGGGTGTTTTAAATTCTCTATCTCATGGTTCCAGACTGAGGGAAATGTGATTGCACGTCTGTCATTATTTTCCTCCTCTGGGTTGATGGCTCATATTAAACCAAACCACATTCCTGCATCGCTTAGTAATCTCTGCTGTTCCCTTTCCTCACCGAGGAGACAAGCCCCAGCTTGACATCAATGTACCTGTTGATCAGAGCTCTGCTGTTAACCAACCGGCAGAGCTGTGTAGGGAGCTGCAGGGAAGCGTTCTCACCACCAGCTTCTTTTTCCCCAGCTCCCTGCAACTTTGCATCCCTTCCCCCCCCCCCCTTTTTTTTTTTTTTGTTAATTTTTTGCCCCCTAACTGCCCCTTCAGCCAAGGAGCAGGAGGAGCCAGGTGAGATCCACACCCTGCTTGAGACCCATGTGTTTCTCGGAAGGGTGCTCCAGCCTTCCCCCGTCTTCCAGCGAGCAGGTAAGAACATGTGCTTTTGGGGGTTGGACACCAGTCAAAAAAGGGTAGGTCTCTCCAAGCAGAGCACCATTCCCAGGGATCGTGGTGCTTCACCAGCCCAGGAAGACGTGGAATGCTCCATGGGATGGGCTCCGGTCAGCCACGCAGGAGGAACCTGCTTTGAAGCCTCCCACCTCTTGTAAGGACACTGAGCTTTTTCTCTTGGTGGCTTTATCTCCCAGCTCTGCTGAGATAACCCCGAGCTCACCATGGAGCTGCTGGAGGAGCCCGACTCGTAGATGTTCCCAGCACCAGGTAGGAAAAGGAGTGCCTGTTTTTAATGGCGTTGGGGCTGCGGGAGGGGAAGGAAAGGTGGAGCAGATGGTGACCTGGTGCTGGAGGGGCCCTTGTAGCTGGCTTCCAGCTGAGACGTGGGGCTGTGGTGTTGGCTGAGAAGCTCCTGTCCTTGTGTTTTTGTGATTGGAAATGATTGGAAACTCGGCAGAGATCTTGGGGCCATCGTGGCCTTATCAAACTCGGTCTTCTCCCGGTGAGGACACTACAGGCCAAGCCTTGGCAGCTGTGCTCCTCAGGGTCGTGTTTTCCTTTGTCGTGGCATTTTGGCACAAAAGCTGTGCTGGGGACAGTGCAGCCCCCCCAGGGATACTTGTGGAGGACAGTATTGTGTCAGGAAAGCCCCAAGCTCCTGGTGTGATGCTGTCCAGCTGGATCTGCTCGGTTTTCTCTCAGTTTTGATCTCCGGTGGTTGCCTCCTCCAAGCCCAGATCTTCTCCCATCCTGGCAGCTGCTGGGGTGGGGTGGAGGGAATGTTCTCCCTGGCCACCAACCCACCACATTTGTGGTGCCAGGGCTGATTTCTGTGGGGACAAGTGAGGCTGGAGCAGCATCACCCCATTGTCAGCGCGGTGCCTCCATTCGGTTTGAAGTACCTTCCTTTTGTTCTCCGCCATGCGAGATCCCAGAGCAGGTTTTCTCTATCCACCCCTACAGGACAAGGAGGGAAGGTCCTGGAAAAGGGGCACTGAAATGAAATGGTGTTGGGAGTGGGAGGGAAAGGCTCAGCGTGGGCAGCCAGACCACTCCTTGCTGTGGGAGGATGGGCTGTAGGGCTGTGGGCCTGTGGGCCTGTGGGCCGCCACCCCCGGCCTCCTCCAGTGGACTCCTGTCCCTGGGCACCTCCACTCCTACCCACAGCAGCCAGGATGAAGCCAGTTCCTTGGGCACCGAGCTCCAAGGCCTTGCTCTTTCCCAACTACCCACCCAAGGGTGCTTTGGGGGGTGGGTGCAGCACTCTGCCTTGGGGTCAAGTTGGGAGAGGTGACAGATCCCTGCTGCTGGCTGCTGCGAACAGCTCGTGCATGAGCCATAACCTGAGAAACAACCCAGTGTTGCAGATTAATTAATGACTGGACCTATTAAGCTTTGGGTTTTTTATGCATATTTAGCAGCCATGCTTTGGGTATTTTTGGCAGGCATCCCTTCTGGATTGCCTGAACCATCACGGGCTGGTGCTTGAGCTTCCTCCTGGGTATCAGAAGCTGGAGGAGGGAAGGGGGAGAGGAGATCTGAGGGGGAAGTTCTTTGCAGAGAGAGTGGTGAGGGGCTGGCAGGGGCTGCCCAGAGAGGGGGTGGGTGCCCCGTCCCTGGGGGTGTTGAAGGCCAAGTTGGCTGGGGCCCTGGGCAACCTTGTGTAGCTCCAGGCCTGGAGGTTGGTGTCCCTGCCTGTGGCAGGGGGTTGGAGCTCTGTGATCCTTGGGGTCCCTCCCAACCCAGACCAGGCTGTGATTCTATGATCAGCAGGCCAAGCATCCTGCTGACTGTGCCATTGAGGTTTGAAACCCCTTTCATGAGTTCTGGTTGCAATGGGGGGGGGATCGTCCCAGCTGCCCCATGGGCACCCTGCTCCCCATAGGGTTTAGGAGTGCTTTATGGCTTAGTGCTGACCTTTGTTTCCTTGAAAGCATCTGCAAGGTGTGGGGTCAGCACTGATGCTGGCAAACTCCCCCAGACCTGGTGAAACGTGAGGGATGCCTGTTGGAAGGCTCTTTTTAAACAATTAAGAGCTTCTCCAGCTCATTTCCTTCCGTGCCCTGCCAGAGGAAATCAGCTTAATTAGCAGCCTTAGTGAATAATTAATTTTCTTTTTTTTTTTAATTTATTTTTTTGAGGGGGATAACTTCTTTAAAGTGAGAGGAGGGACCGAGCTGCTCTAGGAAGGCACAAGCTGCCACCAAGCAGCTCCCTGCACCTCCACTGCCCGTAAGCCAGTGCCCACAGACCCCAAGACCTATCTACTCCCTTATGGGTGGTAGAGATGACCCCCAAAAAAACCCAGCCTGAGGAGGGACCAGTGGCACAGAGCTGTTCTCCAAGTGATTTTCCAACCCCAGCATCCTATGGAGAGAAATGGGATATTGATGCTCTAGCAGAGCGTGGGATGCGTGGCCCTAAATCCTGCTGCACCCCTTGATCACACATGCTATGGAGAGGCTTCCTAGACCTAAAACCCAGGTTTATTTCCAACTTTGCCTCTCTTTTAATGACAGGAGGGTCTGCTGTTGTTTAGACCTGAGAGGAGAGACTTTAATTACTACCCCAGTGCAGAGAAGGATGTAAATAGGGACTTGGGGAAGCAGCGCGGGTTATTAAAGTGAACAGGCTGTAATTGCTGTGCCCCTCCCTCTCCATCAGATTTTCCTCTCTCTCTGGTTTGGAGAGAGGACCGGCTGATCCAGTCAGGCTGTCTCTAGCCATGGGTTGCAGGATCTCCCAGGGGGTTGCAGGATCTCCCAAGGGGTGGACATCGCTGGGAGGGAGGGGATGCATATCCATCTGGCACCCGCCACCATTAAAGCCTCCTATCCCCCACACCAAGGAGGGAATGGCCTTTACCCAGGCAGGAAAATGCTGTAGGATCCCTAGATTTTTTGCCATGGCCACCCAAAGATGTATGCAGCTTGAAGAGCAGGGTAAGAATTTTGGGTGGGTTTTCCTTGGGGAGATCCTTTTGCAGTTAAAGAACCTCCCAGTTGGGCTGTAACCAGCTTCTCTTGGATGGAAACAGTCATCTGCCTCTTTTTTCTTTCTTTTTCTTCTGTTTGTTTTTTTGTTTTTTAAACTCCTATCTTTGATTTCATTTAATAATGGATGAATTATCAGAAATATGCACTGGCAGGGAGCCTGGGTTTTGTCAGGAGGCAAGAGACCTCAGCAAACGCATCGGTTGGAAATATTTTAAGAGGGAAAAAAAATAAAGAGAGAGAGAACAAGGTTTTATTTTTTAAAAAAAAAGGAGTAAGTTTGTGCCAAAGCCTCTGGGGGTGGGAAAAAAACCAACTCAGCTGCAGAAAGTTTTCTCTCTCTCCTCTCTTTTTTCTCCTTCTCCTTCTGCAGAGGGTGGGACGCACCCAATTCCGTCGTCTCAGGCTGCGTCAGCTAAGCACAGTGGGTCAGAGAAGGGGAGATGAGAGCTAAGCTGTGTCCTCCCCACACTCTACAGAGCCCAATCTCCTCCAAAACCTCCTGTGCAGCCCCTTGGAAATGGGGGAGCGGAGTGGTGGCACCCCAAGCCTCAGGTGATGCTCACAGCTGCATCTAAACCTGCATCCCTCCCCTCGCCACACACCCAAACAGCGCGTTCCCCCGCAGCGACCCAGGAGCAGGGAAGGGGTGTTTGAGGGAGACCTTTGCCCCGTGGCTGGAGCCTTTTTGGGGTGAAGCAATCACACCCAGTCATGGGGCAGGAACGAGGAGAAGCCAGGGCAGGCGGGAGCAGAGAGGAAGGCAGCACCTCCCCACCGGCGTGCACCGACACGCCGCACGGCACGGCCATCGCCTCCCAGCCAGGGTCCCCTCTCAGTGAGCCAGGCAGGGCTCCACCCATCCATCCATCCATCCATCCATCCATCCATCCATCCATCCCTCCCTCCCTTCCTTCAGAGCCATGCCTTTGGTGCCAGCTTTGGGGTTGGCATGGCTGGTCTTAGCAGCATCTTCTCCCAGGGCTGCGTGGAGAGGGGATTTCCCACCCGCCCCCGGGGTGCTTGGCCACAATTTTGAGGTGAAAATAGGGAGACAGGGAGTTGGCATCTGAAATTCCTTGGCACCACCCCAGCTACGTGCTCCCACTGGCGAGCCTGGCTCTGCTTCCCCTCAGGAAAGGAGTCTCCCTCCTGGAAAGAAAACGTGTCCTGCATGAGCTGGGGATGCTCGGGTCCCAGCAGGTCTGGGTTTGGTGCCTGCAGCCCGGCTGTGAGGCCAGGACAGGAGGTAACACCCCGTGCCAAATTTCAACCCACTCTTTGCAGGCTGAGTCAGAGTGAGTCAGCCCTCTGGATCGCTCTCCTGCTGCCCCTGAGCCAACCCAGAGCATTTATTAGTTAATTAGTTTTCATTTCCTCCTCCACGCTTCCCTCCCCTTTGCAGCCAGCCCTCTCCCCATCTCTCCCCTACCCCTCCCCAAAGCAAACCCCACGCTGCTCCAGGGACCTCCCACCCAGCATCCCCTACCCAAAGCATCCCTTACCCAAAGCATCCTCCCACCCAAAGCATCCTCCCAACCAAAGCATCCCCCACCCAAAGCATCCCCCACCCAAAGCATCCCCTACCCAAAGCATTACCCTACCCAAAGCATCCCCTACTCAAAGCATCCCCTACCCAAAGCATCTCCCACCCAAAGCATCCCCTACCCAAAGCATCCCCTACCCAAAGCATCCCCTACCCAAAGCATCCCCCACCCAAAGCATCCCCTACCCAAATCATTACCCTACCCAAAGCACCCCCCACCCAAAGCATCCCCTACCCAAAGCATCTCCCACCCAAAGCACCCCCACCCAAAGCATCCCCTACCCAAAGCATCCCCTACCCAAAGCATCCCCTACCCAAAGCATTACCCTACCCAAAGCATCCCCTACCCAAAGCATCCCCCACCCAAAGCATCCCCCCACCCAAAGCCCCCCCACCCAAAGCCCCCCAACCCAAAGCATCCCCCACCCAAAGCATCCCCCACCCAAAGCATCCCCCACCCAAAGCATCCCCCTTGGGTCCAGCTTCTCACAGAGAGCTCCCAGGACATCATCTCTTGGTCCCTGCAGCGGGTGGCAGGCAGGACCCACGCTGCTCCCAGGGGATGCCAGGCTCTCCAACAGCCTTTCCCCTGCTGAGCCCCACATCTGGCCCTTCAAAGAAACCCAATAACTTCTGGTTTTTAACTGGTTTTTCTACCATTTGCCAGCACAAGGTTGCTGGCTGAGGAGCTGGTGTGCCCTGTACCATGGGAAGGGTGCAGGCTGTTATTTTGGTGTCCTGATGGGTTATTAGGAGAGACAGGCATGCATTAAGGATCGCAGGGAAGAGGAGGAATGCTCTGTGGCTTTGCAAACAGCTTGTCCTCAGGGCTGGTTTCGCTCTGTTTCCATGCTCTTCTCTGCTTTCAGGAGGTTTTCTCCCTGGGGAAGTGGCTGAGCGGGGCTGTCACCTGTGTGCTGGGTGCCACGAACGGGACAGGCACCTGGCTGGGCCCCATCTGCCTCAGGCTTTAGCCAAAAACCTGATTAAAAGACAGGGTTGGCTAAAAAAATCTCTGAGATCTCGCTCCAGCTGCTGGAGGAGAGGGTCTGTGCTCTGCAGGGATGGGGATAGGAATGGGCATTGAGATGGGGATGGGATGGGGATGGGGATGGGGATGGGGATGGGGATGGGGATGGGATGGGGATGGGATGGGGATGGGGATGGGGACGGGGACAAGGATGAGGATTGGGATGGGGATGGGATGGGGATGGGGATGGAGATGAGATGGGGATGGGGATGGGGACGGGGACAAGGATGAGGATAAGAGTGGGGATGGGGATAGGGACAGGGATAAGGATGGGAATGCAGATGGGGACAGGGATGAGGATGAGGAAGAGGATAGGGATGAGGATGAGGATGGGGATGAGGATGAGGATGAGGATGGAGATGGGGATGAGGATGAGGATGGGGATGGGGATGGGGACGGGGATGAGGATGGGGATGAGGATGGAGATGGGGATGAGGATGGGGATGAAGATGGGGATGGGGATGGGGACGGGGATGAGGATGGGGATAGGGATGAGGATGAGAATGGGGATGAGGATAGGGATGGGGATGCGGATGGGGACAGGGACAAGGATAAGGATAAGAGTGGGGATGAGGACGGGGATAGGGACAGGGATAAGGATGGGGATGGGGACAGGGATAAGGATGAGGATGGGGATGGGGATGAGGATGGAGACTGGGATAGGGACAGGGATAAGGATGAGGATGGGGACAGGGATAAGGAGAGGATGGGGATGGGGACAGGGATAAGGATGAGGATGGGGATGGGGATGAGGATGGAGACTGGGATAGGAACAGGGATAAGGATGAGGATGGGGACAGGGATAAGGATGAGGATGGGGATGGGGATGAGGATGGAGACTGGGATGGGGACAGGGAAAAAGATGGGAATGGGAAAGGGACCACCCTCCTGCCTGCAGTGCACAAGCTGCCTGCACTCCTGCCTGCTCACTGCTCACCCAGCTCAGCTAATAACCAGGTTAACTGCACCTCAGCTTCCCTGCCTGGGTGGGGAGGATTTGAACCAAGGGTTTGCAATTGAACCATAGCAAAGCAGGCAGGAACAAGGGAATTTTTATCCCTGATGTTATTTCACTTGGAAAATGCATGAATTTTCCTGCTGCTTCCCCTTGCCCTTTGTTCTTCCCCATCTCATTTCACACTACAAGAGAGAAGGAGAGACCTGGGCAGTTTTAATGGGACACACTAGGTCTGATGGGTCCATCTCTCACCTCAGCTGGAAAAAAAATTAAAATTCTCAATTTCTTTGGCTTTGATGATTAAAATTTAATTACCTTGAATGCAAATGATTTATCAAAGGAACACAGATTTATTTAAAAAAAAAACCCAACAACTTCATGTGAAGCCTGGGAAGCAAAGTGTTCATTGAGGTGTTCCTCTGAGGAGAGGCTGCTCAGTGCAAGGCAAAGCATTTGGGCAGGGAAAAAAGTCCCTTTGCTTCCCCTCCCACCCATCAAATATCTTAATTCCCCCAGCAAAAAATCTCCCTGAGCACCTGACAGCATCACAAAGCCAATTTCACCACTGACTTACATTTTCCTGGTCTCTGCCTGTGCAAAAACCTGTCTCTGGGAATTTCCCAGACTGGGAAAAAATGGGCTGTTTGCTGGTTTTTCCATGTTCTTTCTCTAAATTCACATGATCTGATTGCAAAACCAGTCCCTGAGTGGGGGAGACAGGAGTGCAGGTGTCCATGCTGCCCTCACCATGCCTCTGCTCTTCATTTTTTGGGGTGTTTTAATTTCTTTATCTCGCTCTTCTTCCTTAAAGATGCCTCTTTAAGCCCCTGAGCAGGACTTGCTGGGCAGCCAGCAGCATCCCCAGGGCTAATGGGAACTATCCACTCCCTCCCCCCCAAAATTTAGAGGGTATTGCAATGCAGGAAGTCAACTTTGAGGGAAGAGCCCCTCAGCTCTGCATCGTGGTGAATTTAAAGCAGCTCAGTGGCTGAGTGGGGCTGAGCAGGAGGGTTGTTTCAGCCATGAGTTCTCCTTACTCCAAGCTCCCAGGACCTCGGTGCCACAGCTGGGCTGGTTGTGATGGGGCTTTGGAGATGGAGGGGCAATGGCTGCTCCACACAACTCTCCTCATTAAAGCCCCTGGGAATAGGAAGCAAAATAAATGGTGCTGAGTTTCCTGCCCTTCCCAAAACCCTCCCGTGTGCCAGCAGACCCTGGGCTGACTCTGAACCCACCAGCCAACATCCTCACAGTGTCTTGTGGAGGGATGTGGGTATGAGATGCTCGGGGACAGCCAACCCTCCATGATACCCCCAACCCCTCACCCCCAGCGAGAGCGCGGCAGTGGGGTACCTTGGGCATGGCACCCACCAGGCAGCCTGTGTTGAGGAGCCAGGAGCTCCCAGCAGCAGGGAGAATCATAGAATCACAGACTGGGCTGGGTTGGGAGGGACCCCAAGGATCACAGAGCTCCAACCCCCCTGCCACAGGCAGGGACACCAACCTCCAGGCCTGGAGCTACACAAGGTTGCCCAGGGCCCCAGCCAACCTGGCCTTCAACACCCCCAGGGATGGGGCACCCACCCCCTCTCTGGGCAGCCCCTTCCAGCCCCTCACCACTCTCTCTGCAAAGAACTTCCCCCTAAGATCTAATTTGAACCTTCCTTTCTTAAATAAAAGGGATGGAGCTGGCTGCTCTCTCCTGGAAAGTCCCAGCTCTCTCCTGGCCGCCCAGTCTTCTTCCCTCAAGCTGTTTGCACTCATCTCCTCCCTGATTAGCATGGGCAGAGCTGCCTGGGTGCTGTCTCCTGGCTCTTTCAGGGTTGCACTAAGCCCTCCCTATTGGTATTTGAGGCTATTTTTAACGCTCTTCCCCTACTCCACCGTGCCACCCAAAGCATCCCCAGCGGTGAGGAGGCCAGCCCGGCGCGTCTCCACAGCCAGACAGACGCGTCCCCGTGGCCTTTCATCTCAGCCCTGCCTGGCAGCCAGCACCCAGCCTTGGGTCAGACAGGGAAAAAAATCCCCATCCCTTGGGATGGCGACTCATTCAGGGAGGGTTCCCTGCTCTGGCATCCCTAAACACCCGCTTTTCTAGCTCATAGCAAAAGGGATGGATAGATAGATATGGATTTTTATATATGGATTATATGGATTTAATATAGATATAGATTATATATGTGGATTATATGGATTTGAGATATATATATTGATTTTATATAGAGAGATTATGTGGATTTGATATATATATGAATTATATGGATTTGAGATATATATATATAGATTATATAGATATGGATTATATGGATTTGAGATATGTATGGATTATATATATATAGATTATGTGGATTTGATATATATATGGGTTATATATATGGATTATATGGATTTGAGATATATATGGGTTATACATATATGGATTATATGGATTTGAGATATATATATAGATTATATCTATATGGATTATATGGATTTGAGATATATATGGATTATATATATATTATGTGGATTTGATATATATATGGGTTATATGTATGGATTATATGGGTTTGATATATATATGGATTATATGGATTTGATATATATATATGGGCTATATATATGGATTATATGGATTTGATATATATATGGATTATATATATGTGGATTATATGAATTTGAGATATATGGATTATATATATAAATTACGTGGATTTGATATATATATGGGCTATATATATGGATTATATGGATTTGATATATATATGGATTATATATATATGGATTATATGGATTTTATATATATATATATGGGCTATATATATGGATTATATGGATTTGGTATATATATGGGCTATATATATGGATTTTATATATATGGATTTTATATATATGGATTTGGGGCCTGGAACAGGCTGCCCAGGGAGGTGGTTGAGTCACCCTCCCTGGATGTGTTTAAAAAAAGGGTAGATGAGGTGCTCAGGGATCTGGTTTAGTTTAGGATGGGATTGGTTGGACATGATGATCTTAAAGGTCTTTTCCAACCTGGTGATTCTGTGATTCTGTGTGATTCTGTGATTTTATAGATTATATATATGGATTATATGGATTTTATATATATGGATTATATATTTTCCCATATTATATACATATGGAGTATATGGATTTTATATAAAATAATTATATGGATCATTTTTATATATGGATTATATATATCATTCCATATTATAGACATATGGATTAGAGATATATATGGATTATATGGACTTTTATATGTGGATTATATACATGGAAAAATATATATGGAAAATATATAATCCATACCTAAACCCCATATCTAATATATCAAATCCATATAATCCATATATCAAATCCATATATCCATATATTAAAAATATATAATCCATACATATATGATACAAATTTTATATATATATATAAATCCAAGCTCCAAAACATCTCTGCACTCAGAAGCAAACACAAAGGCACTAAAAAAGAAAAAAAATAGATCATCTAATTCATAATCCTTTTGTATAATATGAAGATAGTATTAATTGCCAATTAGTTGTCAAACAGATAGAGCAGCCAGCCCTGTGCAACTGGGAAAACACCCAACGCTGTGGAATGAAATGTCTCCTCCACAGGAAGCTTCCCACGCAGTGCTGGGATGGGGTGCTGGTGTGTTATCCCTTCCCAGGCCCGCTGGGATGCCCAGGGGTGATTGCACCTCCCTGCATCACGTGTGGGGTGCTGGGTCAGGAGGGCTCATAGAATCATAGAATCACAGACTGGGCTGGGTTGGGAGGGACCCCAAGGGTCACAGAGCTCCAACCCCCTGCCACAGGCAGGGACACCAACCTCCAGGCCTGGAGCTACACAAGGTTGCCCAGGGCCCCAGCCAACCTGGCCTTCAACACCCCCAGGGACGGGGCACCCACCCCCTCTCTGGGCAGCCCCTGCCAGCCCCTCACCACTCTCTCTGCAAAGAACTTCCCCCTCAGATCTCCTCTCCCCCTTCCCTCCTCCAGCTTCACTCCATCCCCCTTCTCCTGCCATTCTCTACCCTTTGAACAAGCTGATTCCCCTCCTGTTCCTCTGCTCCCTTCAGGGACTGGCAGGCTGCAATGAGGTCCCCCCACAGCCTTCTCTTCTCTGGGCTGACCCAGCCCAGCTCCCTCAGCCTCTCTCCAGAGGGGAGCTGCTCCAGCCCTCTGAGCATCTCCGTGGCTCCTCTGACCCCTCTCCAACAGCCCCACATCTCTCTTGAGCCTGTTCCAGCCACTCACCACTCTCTCTGCAAAGAACTTCCCCCTCAGATCTCCTCTCCCCCTTCCCTCCTCCAGCTTCACTCCAGCCCCCTTGTCCTGCCAGGCTCTGCCCTTGAACAAGCTGATTCCCCTCCTGTTCCTCTGCTCCCTTCAGGGACTGGCAGGCTGCAGTGAGGTCCCCCCACAGCCTTCTCTTCTCTGGGCTGAATCAGCCCAGCTCCCCCAGCTTCTCCTTGTAGAGGAGCTGCTCCAGCCCTCTGAGCATCTCCATGGCTCCTCTGAAGCCTCAGAGGAGGGTTCAGAGTCCCTCAGTCCAACCCTGGGTGCTGGTGTGGGGAGAGCTGTAGGCAACCGGCTGGGGAAGGCAATCAGAAGGGGTGTGTGGGTGTGTGTGTGTGTGGGCGTGTGTTTGTGATGGACAGGGGCAGGAGGAGGTGCAGTATGGGCTCAGGCTGGGTGTGAAACCCAATGCAAAGAAGGGCAGGCCTGGTATTTTTCATGCAACAGCTTAAGATCCAGCCCAGCCATAAACACAGCCGGAGGAATGCGCCAAGAGCATCCGATCCTGCTCCACGGGTCGGCTCGTTTCCTGACCTCGGTGCTGGAGGAATGGAAAAGGCCTTTCCCATCTTGGGAATTGGCCTGGTTATACCTGGAAAATAGGGATTTCTCCTGGAGGAAACAGACTGCAAGCTTTCATTTCTCTGCCTTGTTTATGTGATCGCTGACGGGGCCGGCTCATGGCTGCAGGAGCATCCTGCACCCCCAGAGTGCTTAAGGAAACCCCAACCAAGGGACAAACTGCTTCTTGGCCATAGAAAAGGGGAAACTAAATCCCCATCACAGCAGAGGGGTGCTCCCCCCCTGGGCTGGATGCAGCAGTTTGGGGGGTCCCACCATGGGAGGTTGGGTTTTACTGCAGCCCCTTGCTTGAAAAGGCTCTTCTGGAAGCCTGGAAGTTGGTGCAAGGGCTGTGATGGAGCTGATGGAGCATGTCCCTGCCAGCCTGGCTGGTCAAGCAAGGGGGTGGCAGGGACAGGCAGTGCCAGCCTTCACCCTGGGTGTGAGCAGCCGCTGTCACAGCCCAGAGGGATGCATCCTGTGCTGGGTGCAGGGGTGCTGGCTGCTCCAGAGGATGCTGCCACTGCCAGTCCCTTACACACAGGGGATGGGTCTGATTTGTTACAGTTTGGTTTGTTTTATTTTAGGGGACTTTTTAGTTTGGTGGTAGGGTAACCCTGGGGATCCCCTGGGCTTGCCAAAGCCTCGCAGTGCTGGTTAGAACCATCTTGCCCCACTCCCACAGGCCAAAATCCTTCCCTTCTCCAAGGTGAATTGAGGGAAAAAAAAGGCAGGGAAAGCAGAGCTGTGCCTTCCCTGGCACAGGGATGGAAGAACCATCCTACAGCCCCAGGAGGGTCCATCCCAGATCCTGCTGCTGGGAAGTGGTGGCTGTTTGATGAAGCTACAGCAAGGGTCAGCTTAAAGCACAAGCCCCAAGGAGATGCTGATGCCCATAGCATGGGACACAGGCTGCTGTGGGATGCCTAGGGGCATGCAGGCTCCCAGCCCAGCTCCAGCCAGCACTGCTGCCCAGGGATGGGTGGCTGGGATGCAGTGGAAATGCAGCATCCCTCAAATTGCCAAAGACCTCATAGGAGCCACTCTGCAGACCACAAGTGTGTGCTGAGGGGTCTGTGTAAATTGGGGGAGCAGGATGCTCTGCCTTGCCAAACACAGTGGCAGGAGGGGTGTAAATCAAGGGGAGGGGATCTCCTGCAAAGCACCAAAATGAGTGAACCTCGTCAGGGTGAGGGGGTGGGAGGGCTGTGCTTGTACAGGGAGGGTGCAAAGTGGGTGCTCTGTGCTGGAGATGAGTGTGGGTGGGGATGAAGGAGGTGTCCATGCTGCCTGCCCTGGGCTTTGGAGTGAGCAGGATGGGAGTTATGGGGTGGGATAATGCAGGAGGAATCCCAGGTCCCTCTGCCCTGTGCTGGATGGGATGGCAGTGAGATCACAGCAAGTGAGCAGCAGGGGTGCTGAGTGTACACACCCAGAGCCTGGGTAGGGTCCCAGCAGATTTTAGGAGCCCACTCAGCTCCCTTAGCAAGGATCTGATATTTCACAGGCTCTGATATTTATCAGGACAGGCTGGGGGGGAGCTGCTGTAGAGGAGCTCTGGGGAGAAGGACCTGGGGGTGCTGGGAGATGCCAGGGTGGCCATGAGCCAGCAGTGTGTCCTGGGGCTGAGAGAGACAATGGGATCCTGGGGGCATCAGGAGGAGTGTGGGCAGCAGGTGACAGGAGGGGATCCTCCCCCTCTGCTCTGCCCTGCTCAGGCCCCACCTGGAGTGTTGTGTCCAGTGCTGGGCTCCCTGGGATCAAAAGGACAGGGATCTCCTGGAGAGAGTCCAGAGGAGGCTCTGGAGATGCTGAAGAGCCTGGAGCATCTCCCCTGTGAGGAAAGGCTGAGGGAGCTGGGGCTGTTCAGCCTGGAGAAGACTAAGGAGGGACCTGATTAATGTTTATAAATATCTTAAGCATGGGATGCAGGGGGACATGGGCAGCCCCTTCTCAGTGTCTGTGGGGACAGGACAAGGGGTGATGGCCTCAAGTTGGAGCACAGGGAGTTCCCCCCCAATGTGGGGAAGAACTTCTTCCCAGTGAGGGTGAGGGAGCCCTGGGCCAGGCTGCCCAGGGGGTGTGGAGTCTCCTTCTCTGGAGAGATTCCAGCCCCGTCTGGACACCGCCCTGTGTGCCCTGTCCTAGGGACCCTGCTTTGGCAGGGGGTTGGACCTGATGAGCTCTGGAGGGCCCTCCCAACCCCTACAGCTCTGTGATTCTATGATTTGCTGTAACATGGGTGCTGGGGCAGAGCCAGTGTCCCAGCTGGGGTGCTGGGGTCCCCACAGTGCCACTCACAGCCAGCTCAACCCCAGGCTCAAGCAGTTTTTTTACCCTGTGAAGGGAAATACAAGCTTAAACCTGGGATTTTTCTATACTTTTAAAAAAATACATCTATATTCCAGCATGCTTTCCACTGCCAGACCAGATCTGGGTGCTTGGTGGGAGCAAACCCCCTCCCACAGTCACTCCCCATGGGTCTCCCTGACCTCAGGGTGATGTTTTAATACTAACACCCACTTTCCTCTCCTGCTTGTGACTTGGAAGCTGGAATAGCTTCTCCAAAAAGCCCAAAAAGAGTAAAAATACACTAATCCTAAATACAGCAAGTGCTGACAAAGCACTCAGTGCTGAAAACAAGGTTTCAACAAGGCAGGAGGAGGGGGAGGACAGTCCTGTTTCCCAGTCCTTTCCTGGGTTGCCAGCAGCATCCTTCACCCTGTCACCTTTATTTGGGTAAGGCCTTGGGTAAGGAAATGTTGGTGTGTGCCAGCACTGTGCAAACCATGGCAAGGCTGAGCAAGAAACACCTGGGATTTCTCCCTCACTGCCCATCACTGGCTTCCAGGAGCTTTATTTTTAGGCTTTTGGGGTTTTTTTTTTAAGAAAAAAACCTCCAAAAACTCACTGGAAAATAAGTTAGGGGTTGGACTCAATGATCTCAGCAAGGACCCCATGATCCAGAGCTGGGAGGAGTGGCTGACACACAGGACACTGCGCTGCCACCCAGAGAGACCTGGCCAGGCTGGAGAGCTGGGCAGGGAGAAACCTCATCAAGTTCAACAAGAGCAAGTGGAGAGTCTGGCACCTGGGGAGGAACAACCCTTCCTATCAGGACAGGCTGGGGGGGAGCTGCTGGAGAGGAGCTCTGGGGAGAAGGACCTGGGGGTGCTGGGAGATGCCAGGGTGGCCATGAGCCAGCAGTGTGTCCTGGGGCTGAGAGAGACAATGGGATCCTGGGGGCATCAGGAGGAGTGTGGGCAGCAGGTGACAGGAGGGGATCCTCCCCCTCTGCTCTGCCCTGCTCAGGCCCCAGCTGGAGTGTTGTGTCCAGTGCTGGGCTCCCTGGGATCAAAAGGACAGGGATCTCCTGGAGAGAGTCCAGAGGAGGCTCTGGAGATGCTGAAGGGCCTGGAGCATCTCCCCTGTGAGGAAAGGCTGAGGGAGCTGGGGCTGTTCAGCCTGGAGAGAAGCAGCCTGAGAGGGGATCTGATCACTGGGGATCAATAGCTGAAGGGTGGGACACAGGGGGACATGGGCAGCCTCTGCTCAGTGTCTGTGGGGACAGGACAAGGGGTGATGGGCTCAAGTTGGAGCACAGGGAGTTCCCCCCCAATGTGGGGAAGAACTTTTCCCCAGTGAGGGTGAGGGAGCCCTGGGCCAGGCTGCCCAGGGGGTGTGGAGTCTCCTTCTCTGGAGAGATTCCAGCCCCGTCTGGACACCGCCCTGTGTGCCCTGTCCTAGGGACCCTGCTTTGGCAGGGGGTTGGACCCCATGGGCTCTGGAGGGCCCTTCCAACCCCTACAGCTCTGTGAGTCTGTGATCTCTTGAGGTCCTTTCCAACCCCTAAAATTCTGTGATCCTGTGATTCAGTGATAAATGCCTTGGGTTGCTGTAATCCCCATCCCTGCCTCCACCTCCCATGATGAGTGAGAGTCAGGACACTGCGTTTATACCCCCAAATTCCTGGGTGTCAGCACTGCTGCTCTAAACCTCTGTTTCCCAGGGCTTTGTATCTGGATCATAAACATTCAGAGGAGGGGGGAGAAGACCAAAAAAACCACCCTAATCCCCCAAAAAATCACATAAAAGGAGGTAGTAGCCACAGCTGCTTTTGCTTTATTGTGCTTGTAGAGCTCATAAACAGCTTGGCTCTGCAAAGCAGAGAATGCCTGGGCTGGTGGCACAGTGCTGGCTCCTGCTGCTGCCATGGGGTGTTTATGGTGGGAATCCACAGCCCCAAAACCTCCTGGGGGGGAGGGGGAGTTTCTGGGTGTCACAAAAAGATGAGCACACATTGATCAGGGGTTTGCTGGTGGAGACTTGAATTGATAACTGGGACCTCTTTCAGGGGGCTGAAAATAGAGTTTAAGTCCCTCTTGGAGATGTAGGGTTGGGGTCAGTGCTAAGTCCACTTCTCCATCCATGAGATGCCAGGGCACACACAGCACCCAACAGTGGGTGGTCTGGGCACTATGTTCTATCCCAGGACCCCCATCCACATCAGCTGGAGGAATCCAGGATGGAAAACATCTGGTCTGCCCAGAGCTGGTCCTTAGAACATCCCCAACCCCAACCCAACTTCATTGTCCCCCCAGACCCACCTGGGTCCTCCATACACCCCAGGGGTGAAGGGATGGGGATATCTTTTCCAGCAAGTTTCAATCTGGTGATGCTTTGGAACACGTTGCTCTGCCTGAGCCCTGCCTGCACCAGCCTTCCTGGGCCTGGCCAGGGGCACTTCCCAAGGGATCCACGCTCTTCAAGGCAGGATAACAGTGCTGGCTGGAAAACTGGGCTTGATCCTTTTGGCTCAGGGCCGTGCCTGGGCCTGAGTCACCATCCAAACACATTCTTTGTCCCATTTAACAAGGAGAGTCCCATGTGCTGAGGGGAGGCTGCACAGCTGCTGCTTCCCAAGGAAACAGAGCTCCTGGGAAATGTTTCCACTGAAATTTGCCTTGAGAAACCAAACCAAACCGGTGTGGTTTACTGCCACCACCGGTGCTGTGAGGAAGGGAGAGAGAGCAGCAGGCATGGGAAGAGCTGGTCTGAGCTCAGGGACCCTCTGCCTACACCCTGGGTGACGGTCTGGAAGGCAGCATGGTGAAGTTTGGCAGCTGGTATATGAAAGGGCAAGGTTGTCCCCAAAAGTAATGTCCCAGCAGCACAGCTGACCTCTGCTGGGGTGATGAGCATCCCCCCCCCCTGCACCCCCCTCAACCCCTTCAACCCCCTTTGCGCTGGAGCAGGGGAAAGTAGGGGGTTGGGGATCCTGAGGCCTAGTGGTGGCTGGGAGCCCTACATAAGCTGCTTGGAGAGCTGTCAGGTGGAGAAGGACCTGGGGGTGTTGGGTGACTGCAGGCTGAACATGAGCCAGCAGTGTGCCCAGGTAGCCAAGGAGGCCAAGGGCATCCTGGCTTGTGTCAGACCCAGCGTGGCAGCAGGGCCAGGGCAGGGATTGTGCCCCTGGACTGGGCATCGGGGAGGCTGCACCTCGAGTGCTGGGTCCAGTTCTGGGCCCCTCACTACAAGAAGGACATGGAGGGCCTGGAGTGAGTCCAGAGAAGGGCAACCAGGCTGGGGAAGGGGCTGGAGGGCAAATCCTCTGAGGAGCAGCTGAGGGAGCTGGGGGTGTTGAGCCTGGAGAAGAGGAGGCTGAGGAGAGACCTTCTCCCCACCTGCCCTGCCCTGCCAGGAGGGTGCAGAGAGGTGGGCGCTGGTCTCTTCAGCCAGGGGACAGGAGCTGGGACAAGGGGCAATGGGCTCAAGCTGGGCCAGGGCAGGCTCAGCTCAGCTGGGAGGGCAAAGTTCTTCCCTGGCAGAGTTGTCAGGGCCTGGCCCAGGCTGCCCAGGGAGGGGGCTGAGTCCCCAGCCCTGGGGGTGTTGAACAGAGGGGAGATGAGGTGCTCAGGGATCTGGTTTAGCACAGGACAGGGACGGTTGGACTCAATGATCTTCAAGGTCTTTCCCAACCCTGTAGCTCTGGGGGTCCCCATCAACGTGCCCCAGGAGCTCAGCTGCAGCAGGCTGGGTCCTGCATGCTGCTAATTAAATACAGAGGCATTGATAAGCTATTTGTGGGAGCCCATTAGATAAGTATTAGCCGAGCTTCAGGCCTGCTCAGTCCCTCTCTTAAAAATCAATTTGCATTTGGTTGGGAAGCTGCAGCAGCTTCAAAAAGCAGGGTAACTGCAGGGATCCTGCCTGCCAGCACCTCTGGAACCCTTGGAGCGAGGTGCCTGGTGTGGTCTGGTCCCAGCACCCCAGCGCTCCTGGCTGGTGGGGGTGGCCGCTGTGTCGGTGACCCCAGTGGGGAACGGTTCCCAGCCCCAGCTCCAGTAGCTGCTGCCTCTGAGTGGGGGGGGGTTCATAGCCCTGGGGGATGCAGAGCCCTGACAAGGGCTGTTTGCCCCTGGCCCGTGACCCCTCGGAGCAGGGTTAGGTGGATAGCAGGATGGATGGCAGACAAATTTCCTGGGGAACGAATTCCCAGAGAGGAACTGGGCACTGGGATGGATCTGGATCTTTTATTCCTGGTCTGATTAAAAGGATAAACCCCCCCTCCCTTGTCAGAGAGAGGGAATTGTGTCTCCCAGAATGTGCCCTTGAGAGGAGGGGTCAGCAAAACACCTCAGTCTTGATGAAGCCAGCATTTTAGATCTGGGGACCCCAACACAAGAGAGATGTGGGGCTGTTGGAGAGGGGTCAGAGGAGCCATGGAGATGCTCAGAGGGCTGGAGCAGCTCCCCTCTGGAGAGAGGCTGAGGGAGCTGGGCTGGGTCAGCCCAGAGAAGAGAAGGCTGTGGGGGGACCTCACTGCAGCCTGCCAGTGCCTGAAGGGAGCAGAGGAACAGGAGGGGAATCAGCTTGTTCAAAGGGCAGAGCCTGGCAGGACAAGGGGGCTGGAGTGAAGCTGGAGGAGGGAAGGGTGAGAGGAGATCTGAGGGGGAAGTTCTGTGCAGAGAGAGTGGTGAGGGGCTGGCAGGGGCTGCCCAGAGAGGGGGTGGGTGCCCCATCCCTGGGGGTGTTGAAGGCCAGGTTGGCTGGGGCCCTGGGCAACCTTGTGTAGCTCCAGGCCTGGAGGTTGGTGTCCCTGCCTGTGGCAGGGGGGTTGGAGCTCTGTGATCCCTGGGGTCTGTCCCAACCCAGAGCAGGCTGGGATCCTGTGATTCTTTGTCCCCAGATCCCCCCAGGAGCACAGTGGGAGGAGGGATGCTCAGGATGAGCCCATTGCTCTGGAGGGGTATGAAGGGGTGCCGCTTTGCCCCTGCCTTTCACCCACCAACATCATGCAGGCTCCCAGGCCCCTTTTCCTCTTGGCATCTGTCCACGTCCCCCTGCCTCCCCCTCTCCACACAAGCAGAGCACTGACCTTGGCTGGGACCGCTGGGAAACCCCAGCAGCACAAAGAGCACTTCACAGCGGCGGTAAATCATTGATAGGTGGGTGATGGACACATCGGGCCATGGCCAAGCTCCTCACTGCCTCGGTTTCCCTGTGGAGCTTTGTCCCTGGAGCTGGTGGAGTGGAGTGAGGAGGTGGCTGGACACACACAAACCACCTGAGCTGCCCTTTCCCTGCCACAATCCCACGTGTTTACCAAACACGAGGCTGGAGTCCTGTTTCCCTGGGGCTGGAGATGATGGCTGGGCCCACGCTGCACCAGGCAGTGGGGTTTTGGTGTCCTCCTGTGCTGGAGTTGTGGCTGGTTTAAATGTATTTGGGGCAAGAGCCTGATCTAAGGGTCAGCTTAGGGCACGTGGTGGTGCAACTGGAGTCACTCCAGCAGAGGAAGAGCGTTGGAGTGTCTCCAGTTCCTCCCAGTGGGAATGGGAGGCTGGTTGGTGACCCTCAAGCCTAGTTCCTTCCTGATGTTGCCACAGTTTGTGCAGGGATGGAGCAAACCCAGCCCTGCTCTGTGCTGGTCCCTTATCCCAGTTTTATCCCAGCTTTATCCCACCTTTATCCCAGCTTTATCCCAGCTTTCCCTTTCCCTCTGCTCCAGGGTCAGGTCTGCAGGGAAACTGGGTGGCTTTATGACCCCATTCCTGGAGTTCCCCCTGCAGAGGGGTGAACCAAATCTTGGTGCCCAAGGGCTGTGCTGGAAAGCCACGTGCTGGGCAGGGACCCAAATTCCCAGGCTGCCAGGAGCGGGATGAACCTCCCATGTGTCCCCCCCCTCCCTCCTCTGCAAGACCCCTATGGATGCCCTGCACCCCTGTGAGCTTTCACCCCCCAAATCACACCAATTGCAATTATTTTTCAGCAGAGAAACCCACAGATGGGTTTGCTGGGGGTGGATTCTCTGGTGTCTCGTAGCATTGGGGGTGGGGGCTGCTGTTACCCACACTGGGAGGGTCCCTGCTAGGGTTTCAGTCCAGTTTTGGAGGACAGGAGCATCCCTGAGGTGTCTGCTTCTCTGTTAGACCTGACTGAAGCCAGCCAGGCTGCTCTGTAGCTCGCCAAGGGTCGCTGACACACAGACTGGCTAAAAATATTCCCCTGCTTCTGGGATCTTTCCTCCCCCTCTGCCCCTCCCCACCGGCTTTCCTGCTTCATAACACCCTTCCACAGGCTTTTCAGCAGCTCAAGCAAACCCTGGGAATAACCCCCAGGCTCAGAACCCCTCAAAAATCCCCTTTAGGGCCCCAGAAGAAGGGAGGAGATGGAGGAGTGGGGATGGGAGTAGAGGGGGGGGCACAGGTTTTTCTGCCAGGGGTCTGTGGTGAGGCTGAGTGTTTTGCCCTGCAGTGGGATGGGGGGGGCTCTGCCCTGTGGCAAATCCCTGCCCATCTCACCCTGGGGTTATCAATAACTTGGTAATAACCCAGCTCAGGGTCCCAGGCTGGGCAGGGAGCTGGGAATACAGTGAGGGATCTAATCCCATCCAGCTGCTGGTAAACAAAGATCCTGGGGGAGATGAGCAGCACATCCCTTATCAGCAGTGCTGGCAGAGCAGAGAGCCAGGGGTTAGGATGGGGGGGGATGCCTCCCCACCAGGATGCACCCCTGGATCTCCTTCTTGTTCCCAATGCTTGGGCATTCAGGCTGGATTTTCTCTCTCTCCAGCCCTGCTTGACTCAGATGTCACAAACCCACTCCTGGTTCTCATCCTTGCTGACTTCCCAGGGGCAGCAGGGTGAAGAGAGGGAGATTTGGGGTTCCAGTTAAGCACATGCTATCCCCCCCCTAGGCCAGAGCATCCCTCTGCCAGCATCCCCTCCCTGGTCCCTGATGCACGGGGTGGCCTGGCTGGGGAGCTGAGGGTGGTTCTGCATTTCTGGCATTCCTGCTCTGAAGCCAATGGCTGGGTGCCACCACGAGCCACCCCAGCACACTCACAGGGCCACCAGCTGGGGATTGAGCCAGGGTGTCCCCAGGACACCCCTTTGGGGAGCTCCACCTTTCCCTGGGTCCAACTAGGGATGCTCAGTGCAATCCAGGGCTGGCTTTTGTATACTGGGTACCGGCTTTCCCAGTTAGCCAGCTGTCCAACTGTGGTGGACTGGGCTGGATTGGGGTCAGGGCTGTTGGTGGGGTCACAGATGTGGGGCAGCGGGGCACATCCAAGTGAACAGCAAAGTGAGGCAACATCAGGGATATAAAAAAACCTGAGGATGGGTCCCAATGGGTGCCCAGGCTTTTAATCAAAGGTAATTAAAGCAGAGGCTTGATTATATCTCAGAGAAGTGGGTCTTTCTGGCCCCAAAACAGCGTTCTCCTGAAGACCCCAGAGACACCAGAGCTTCCAGCTGGGGTGAGCACCCACTCCCTGGCACACAACTCAAGTCCCTCTGTCTCCATTGCTCCTGTGCTGGGGCTGGAGAGGGAGTGTGTGTGTGTGGGGTGGGGACAGGGACATGCATCTGCCCAGCCTGGATGGGGAGGGAGGAAGAGCTTCCCTTGGAAATCCCCTGTGCAATGCAAGGTCCAGCTCCTCTCCAGAGTTTATAGCAACGTGCTGGCTGTTGTGGCTCTGCCACAGGCTTTCTTTATTTATTTTCTTCCCCTTATGGGCTGAGAAGCCATTCCCAGCTCCAGCACAGCCTGTTCGTGGGAGCTGGGGTTTGTTTTCCTATCTGCTCCAGCAAAGAATTCCTAAATCTCAGCTGCAGCCAGAGCTGGGACCCAGGTGTCATCAGACAGCAGTGACACCCCTGTCCCCAAATGCACCCCACAAGGTTTGCTGGCAGGGTGAGCATCCCAGACAGACACTGAGCTCCCTGTGGTCCTTGTACTCCTGGGCTGGGGTGGATTATTCCTAAAAATCCCTAAAAAAAAAGAATCACTCACATGGGTGCTGAGCACAGAAAGCCCCAGGAGATTTGGAAATGCTGCTCCCCCCACCCCAGCCCTGTAAGAGCTCCCTGGGAAAGGGAGCAGGGTGCTGAGACCCAGGGGGATTTAATTGTTAGAAGTGTTGCTTATTATCCCCTTAGGAAAAATCATGAGGAAGCTGTGTATGAGGTAAGAGAGGTTTGGGTGACCATCCCCTGCCAGAAACAAAGCTGGGATGGAAGATACTCAGCCAGTGATAACGTGGCACCACAGTGAACAGCTGCTGTTTCCCCCCCCCCCCCCCCTCCTCTTCATAGAAACACATCCAGTGCAAGAAAAATCAGTATATTTTATGGGAATGGTATATTCAGTCATGACACCCCCCCACACACCTTTTGTATTCTCTGACTGTTGTTTGAGGTGGGCCCAGTGATGCAATTAGCTCAGTTAAACCTCATCCAAGGGAAAGAATGGGGGGGAAACACCCCCCCCACCCCCCCCAGAGTTCCATTTATTACATTTCCCATCTGTGTTTCCATTCCTTGGGGTTTGTTTTGGGGTTTTTTTGAGCAAGATTAATGCCAGAATTGTTAAAGAGAAAATGTCACCTAAAGTCTTGGGGCTTTTCCTTTCACCAGGGAGGAGAGGCAGGCCGGACACTGGCTGACATCCATCTTTCCAAGCTCTCCTCCCTGTGTCAGAGCCTTGGGGTGGCTCTATGCCTAGAGTGGCTTCTCCCTGAGATTCTCCTCTGGCCCCTGAGAGCATCTCCCAGCCCTGGGAGAAGCAGCAATCCCTCTTAGGCTGTGTAACAGCATTAACATACGTGCCATCCACGTCCATGTTTATATATCGCCTCGCTGGTATTTGAGAGCTCTTCCTGCTGCTTTATTTAGCCTCTGCGGCAAGGCAGGCGCCCTGTTCCCATATTTCTGGGTTGGGGAGGGAGGGGAAAGGGAGAGGGGGGTGGGAGGGATGGGGCAGGGGCCACATGGGACACGCTGGGTAGGATTGACTCAGCACTCAAGGTGATGGGGGGCAGCATCCCGCTCGCGCCATCCCCCAGCCTTAAAACGCTCTGGGAGTTGGGTTAAATGAGATGAGTGGCCTGGCCTCTTCTCTGGTTAGCTCCCCATGCAGGAGGGGTGCTTCCTGAGTGAATTTAGGGGTGAGGGAGGTGTGGAAAGACCTTTCTGGTGCTCCCTACTCAGCCACGATGCTGCCCATACCCTCGGCTGCGGCGGCTTTGGGCAGGGGAGGGGGACGACATGGGACTCAGCACAACACAAAGAGGAGCAAGCTGCTCCCCAAATCCCACATGGCATGGGTGAGGGTAGCCTAAAACCAAGGGCTTTCCAGGCTTGGCTGGGTTGTTTTTTTTTTCCATGAGGAGAGCAGAGCATTGGATCCCTACTGCCTGCACCGTGCACTCCCATCATGTAATTACCCAGCCCGATCTGTTGAGCTGCAAACAGATTTCAGAAACGAGTGTCAGGGTATTTGCAGCAGAGCTGCTCTTTATTTAGGGCTGGGAACAAGTGGCTGTTCTCTCCCAGAGCCTCAGAGAGACTGTGGGGGCAGAGACAGCCTCTCAGGTCATCTCCCCCCCTCCCAAAAAAAAAAATGCCTGTAGATGCTTAAAAGTGAGGAATAAATAACTGCTCCAAAAAAAACAATCTCACCAGATGGCATTTCTGAGGATGGAGCAGCTCAGATGATGCTTTGCTGCTAATTTATGGTGGTGGTGGTGGTGGTGCTGCTGCTATTCCTGTCCTGGGTCACCTATGGAGAGACCCATGTGTGCTTTAGCTGCTCCAGCGACCGGCCGGCACACGAAGGGGCCCAGCTCCCCTCTGAGCCAGCTGCCAGGACATCAGGTGGAAGGCTGAATGGGAGCAGAATTTGGCCCTGATTCTTCTCCTGTCTCAGGCTGACTCCTAAGTACTGGCTTCATATGGCAGAGGCACAGGCAGGGCTGGGGATACTGGGGGTGTCTGGGCTCCCCTCTCCAAGGATGCTCGGGCATCCATGGTGGACACTGGAGCCTTCTCACTGCAGGATGTCCAGGACCCCCCAGGAGGATGCTCAGCTCCTCTCCCTGGGTATGCTCAGGTGGATATATTCTTCTGGAGAGGTTTGGGACCCCTCCTGGGCAATGCTCAAGCCCCACCACCCCCCCCTTTCCCAGGAATGATGCCAGTGTCCCCTCCCCAGGGGATGCTCAGGTCCTTTCCCCCAGGGGCGCAGAGGAGGGGGGGGGATAAGATACCCCACATCCCTCACCCTCTCGGCTCCCTTCGCCGTGGGGGGGAGGGGGGCGGGTGGAGTTGCTGGGATCCCTTCCCCGGGGTTGCCCTGTGTGTGTCTGTGTCCCGTCCCCCCCCTCCCTCCCCCCCTCCCCAGCCCGGCTGTCCGGGGTCCGCGCTCAGGCTGGAGGCGGTGCCGGTGCCGCTCGGGGCGGTGCGGGGCGGCCCGGGAAAGGGGCGGGGGCGGCGGGTTGGGCTGGGCTGGGCTGGGCACGGCTCCGCTAAGCTAGGCTCGGCTCGGCACGGCAAGGCAAGGCTCGCTTAAGCTCGGCTTGGCTGGCAGCGCGGTCCCCGAGGCCGCAGGTAGGTGCGCGCAAGGCTTAACCCGCCTGGGTTTAGCCTCGGTTTATCCCGGCTGGGTTTATCCCCGGTTTATCCCGGCTGGGTTTATCCTTTCTTATCCCGGTTCGGTGCTCCAGGCCCGGCTCGTGCTCCCTCCTAAATCTCTTCCCCGGTGCCGGCGCGGGTGGGCCCCGCTGTGGGGCCGGGGCGGGTGGGTGCTTGTTGCGCTCTGGGGATGAGTTGGTGCCGGAGAAGTGCGAGAGGCTCCGGCTGCAGGAATGCGAGTCATTTCCTCCGCCCGCCCGCCGGGAGCTGGAGGCGAACGGCGGCCGGGCTGCTCCTCCGGACCGACCTCCGCCCGCCCCCGCTCGCCCCTCGCCCGGGGGCTGTGCGCCCCCCCCCGGGCACGTTCGGGACCCTGGCCCGTGGGGCACCCTCACCCAAGCGTCCCCCTCCGCCTGTGGGATTTCTTGCTTGTGGGTCAGCTCCTGGCTGTGGGACCCCTCAGCTGTGTGCACCCTTCACCCTCAGAACCCCTCACCCGTCTGTCCCCTGAGCCCCGGGACCCCTCACCCATGGGACCCCTCACTCCTGGGACTTCTCACCCCTAGGATACCTCACCCATGGCCTCCTGAGCCTTGGGACCCCTCACCCTTATGTTCCCTGAGCCTTGGGACCCCTCACCCATAGGACCCCTGAGCCCCGGGACTCCTCACTCCTGGGACCTCTTACCCCTAAGATACCTCACCCATGGGTCCCCTGAGCCCAGGGACCCCTCACCCGTCTGACCCCTGAGCCCAGGGACCCCTCACCCGTCTGACCCCTGAGCCCAGGGACCCCTCACCCGTCTGACCCCTGAGCCCAGGGACCCCTCACCCGTCTGACCCCTGAGCCCAGGGACCCCTCACCCGTCTGACCCCTGAGCCCAGGGACCCCTCACCCATGTGCCTCCTGAGCCCTGGGACTCCTCACTCCTGGGACCTCTCACCCCTAGGATACCTCACCCATGGGCCCCTGGGGCCCCAGGACCCTTCATCCGTATGCCCCCTGAGTTCCAGGACCCCTCACCCATGGGACTCCTCACTCCTGGGACCTCTCACCTCTAGGATAGCTCACCCATGGGCCCCCTGAGCCTTGGGACCCGTCACCCATATGTCCCCTGAGCCCTGGGACCCATCACCCATAGGACCCCTCATCCCCGGAACCCCTCACCCCTGTGCCCCCTGAGTTCCAGGACCCCTCACCCATGGGACTCCTCACTCCTGGGACCTCTCACCCCTAGAATACCTCACCCATGGGCCCCCTGAGCCCAGGGACCCCTCACCCATATGCCCTCTGAGCCTTGGCACCCCTCACCCCTGGCACCCCTCACCCATGGGCTCACCCTGAGCCCCGGGACCCCTCACCCATGGGACTCCTCACTCCTGGGACCCCTCACCCCTAGGATCCCTCACCCATGGGACCCCTCAGCCATGTGCCCCCTGAGATCCAAGACCTCTCACCTGTGTGCCCACTCACCCCTGGGACCCTTCACCCCTGGGTCCTCTTGGCTGTGAGACCTTTATTCTGTGGGTCATGTTCACCCATGGGCACTGTCAGCTGTTGGTCCCCTCACCTGGGGTCCTCTTCTGTGAGTTGTGTTTGTCTGGGGGACCCCTCACCCAGGGGTCCCACTGTCTAAGAGTCATGGGTCCCATCATCCCTGGGTCCCTTCACCCATGGCTCCTGTTGTCCATGGGTCCCATCATCCATGGGGCACCCCACGCATGGGTCCCATCGTCCCTGGGTCCCATCATCCCTGGGTCCCATCCCCCATGTATCCTCCTGTTTCTGGACCACAGGCACCTTGTCCACAGGCCCCACACCCCCATGGGTGCCTCCCCACCCATGGATTGGCCGTGGGGGTGCTGTGGCTCAGGGCTCAGGCTGATGCTGGTAGTACCACCAAGAGCCTCCAAATCCCTGCCAGGCTCTGGAAGTGGCCAGGATAAACCCACAGCAGCTCTTGAACCAGGCTTTAACCCACCCTGTGTCCTCCTGGCAGTGAGGAAATCAGTGCTGAGCTTTCCCAGGATGGAGCTGAGCTTTCCCAGGACCCTGCTTGGTGTCCCCATGTCCTTTGAGCAAAGCAATGGCCATCCCTACCATGCCCCTAGCCCCCTACCACCTTTCCTATCACCTTGCCATCCCGAATCCCTACTCAGGATGCATCCCTGCTCCTCAATCTGTTTTACCCTCTACCCCAACCTCAGCTTCTCCAGAGCTTTGCCTAATTCCCAGGGCTGGGTTTTGGTGTCTGTGTTTTTCCACAGGGCTCCCTTCTCCCTCTCCAATTCTTGGATGGAGCAGGGATTCAGTTGAGCTCCTTTGCTTGAAAGCACCGTTGTTCCCTCCCAAGCTCCCAGTCCTGAAGGCATACTGGGGTTGGGTTGTAGGTACTGGTTTTTCATGGAGCAGGGAGAGAGGGTGTGTGTGTGTGTGTGTGTGTGTGTGTGTGTAGGGGGGGGGGTGTTTGTTCTTTATTTAAACCATCTTTTCCTCCAGCTCTTTCAAACCCTGGGTCTGTAAGCAATTATTCCATTACATGAAAGTCAGGATGCTGGGAAAAGAGGGGAAGGAGAAAGAAAAGAAAAAAAAAAAAAGATTTAATTCAAACCAGATGTAAAAATAAATGTGAATTTCAAATTAAGATGATGTCAGCTCCCTCCTGCTAAAAATCCAACACACACCCCCCCCCCCTAAGAAAAGAAAATAAAATAGGAGCCTTTGGACTCCAGATGGGAGCACACAAACCATGGTGGTGGTGAAAATATCTCTGCCTGCCTGTTCATTGAGCTTGCTGCTGCTTTTCTCCCCCCTCCCCCTTGTTTGAAAAGTGGGCTTGGGGTATTTTTTTAAACACATGAAAAGGGGAGGGGAAATAGCCCCCTCTTCTCCCCCCTCCACCTCCCCAAAGCTTTTCCCAGTTGCTGTTGGGGTTGAGAAGTTTATGGAGGTTGTGGTGTGGCTCTCCCAGCTGGAGAAGTGGAGAGTGGTGCTGCTGGGGAAAGAGGGGGAAAGACACATCTCCTCTGTGCCTCTCCAGGGTGGGGAGGGGAGGGGAATTAATTAACCCCCCCAACTTAATTTGCCTTTGTTTTGCTGGATCTTGGAGTGGTGGCTCTGGATATCCAAGGCTATCCAGATAGGATGGTTCTGTGTATTTTGGGAGAAAATGGAGCTGGGGTTTTGGTTCTCAGCTGCCTGCCAAACACTGGGCATCCTTTGTTTGGGTTTTTCCCTCTCCACCCACCCCCCCCTTCCCACTCTGTGTGTAAAACCTGGAGCTGGGATGGGTTTGGGTGCTGATCCCATGGGTGGGAGCGAGCCCAGGAGGAGGGTGTTAAGGATGGGGATCCCCAAAAGTGCTTTCCCTCCGGATGGGAGGGTTTGCCCAAGGCTGGAGCATCTCAGAGAGGGAGAGGGGTTGTTATGATACAGGGAAATCCCTGGTTTGGAAACTCAAACACTGGGATGCAGGATGGTGACAGTGGTCCTGATGGTGGCTTTGTGGTCTGGGAATCCTGCAGCCAAATCCCAGGGCTAAATCCCAAGGGATTTTGGGATGCTGTGGCAGAGATGCATGCACATCCTTGGGGGGAGTGATGCCTGTGGTCCTGGGAGCTGCCCCCCTCAGCACTGGGAGGTTGGGGTTTGCTGCTGGCAATGCCAGGAGATGCTTCATAAAGCTTCCAGGAATGCAGATGGGGGAGAGGATCCAGAGCTGAGGGATCCCCTGGGGACATGGGGTGAGACTCCTCTAACCCAGCTTTGGTGCAGCTGGATGGTTCAGGGCTCTCATCCCAAAGGCTTGGAGTGAAGTTTTCCGGAAGGAAACCCAGTGGAAGGGGCTGGTTCAGAGGCAGAAGTGGGAAGAGGAAGAGGAGGCGCCGTCCCTCCCTCCCTGGAGCCTGTGCCAGCAGCAAGCCACCTCTGCCAGCATCCTCAGCATCCAAAAAAAACCCCAATCCCTTGGGTTTTAGGGAGTGTAAGGGCCTGGCATGGCTGTGGGTCACAGGAGGATGGGATATCAGTGCTTCCAGGCTGGATTCAGCTTCCTGCCTGGGGGAAGGATGGGCTGAGGGGAGGGGAAGGAGCTTCCTGAGCTGCCGTGGCTCTGCTGGTGTTGCCTCACGCCCTGCTGGGATGTCCTGTGGGGTTTGTCCTCCTCCTTTCCAGCTGGGATGCAAAGAGGAGGTGACAGAGGGACCATCATCATCCTGTCCCTGGGGGTGTTGAAGGCCAGGTTGGCTGGGGCCCTGGGCAACCTTGTGTAGCTCCAGGCCTGGAGGTTGGTGTCCCTGCCTGTGGCAGGGGGTTGGAGCTCTGTGACCCTTGGGGTCCCTCCCAACCCAGCCCAGGCTGGGATTCTGGGATTCATTCTGTGAAGCCAAGCAGATGTGTGGAGTGGCAGGCCAGGGTCTGCCCTGCAGCCATGCCCACTGGGTCCCCAGCTTCCTGGGCAGCCTGTGCTCTGGTTCTCCCCTCTGCTTCCTCTAGAGCAGCAGCAGGGGCTGGAAGGGGCTGCCCAGAGAGGGGGTGGGTGCCCCGTCCCTGGGGGTGTTGAAGGCCAGGTTGGCTGGGGCCCTGGGCAACCTTGTGTAGCTCCAGGCCTGGAGGTTGGTGTCCCTGCCTGTGGCAGGGGGTTGGAGCTCTGTGATCCTTGGGATCCCTCCCAACCCAGCCCAGGCTGGGATTCTATGATTTTTTGGGATGATGTGCTCAGCTTGGCCTTCTGTGGCCATGCCCAGTGTGTCCCCCTCTCATTGGTGGTGTCCCATTGCAGCAGCCAAAGGTGAGGAAGAGGAAGAGGAGGAGGAGAGAGAGGAGGAGGAGTGGAGACAGGCAAGGACCTTCCTCACAGAAACTTTTTGGATGCCTCTAGCGCTCAGGGGCACCTCCTGGAGCTGGTGGGGCTGGGGGGTCTGTGTGTGTCTCCCACACCCCCCCGGCTGCCTGGGCTGAGTTTCCAGCATCCAAACAGCTTTTGTGGCTGATGAAGTAATGTAATATTTATAACTGAGTCCTTTTTTTCCCCAGTGAAGGTCTCTTTCATCTGCCTCTCTTCATTAGGAGGAAACTGTTGAGTTCATGGAGAATTGGAGCCGATTTTAATTATGGGGCAGCCAGGAGCAGGAATTCATCTGTCAGGCTCTGGGGTTAACTGGAGCTGCATCAGCCCCAGAACTTGTAATGACAGCTCACACATACCTGGGCCCTGTGATGTGGGGTGAAACCCACCCCAGACTCCTTAAAAACCAGAAATTCCTGCCCCAGGAATTCATCTTCCCATCTCCTGCTCCAGCGCTTTGGGCTGCTGCTCACTGCCTGTCTCGTGCTGAACCCCCCTTCTGTCCCGTCCCCCTTGAGCTGAACCCCCCCTTCTGTCCCCTCCCCCCTGAGCTGAGCCCCCCCTTCTGTCCCCTCCCCCCTGAGCTGAGCCCCCCCTTCTGTCCCCTCCCCTGAGCTGAACCCACTTCTGTCCCCCACCCTGTGCTGACCCCCCTTTTCTCTCCCCCCTGTGCTGACCCCCCTTTTCTCTCCCCCCTGTGCTGACCCCCCTTTTCTCTCCCCCCTGTGCTGACCCCCCTTTTCTCTCCCCCCTGTGCTGACCCCCCTTTTCTCTCCCCCCTGTGCTGACCCCCCTTTTCTCTCCCCCCTGTGCTGACCCTCCTTTTCTCTCCCCCAAGCTGAACCCCCTTTTCTCTCCCTCAAGCTGAGCCCCCTTCTCCCCCCCGTGTTGACCCCCTTCTCCCCACCTTGCTGACCCCCTTCTCTCCCCCCCCCCCGTGCTGAACCCCCCCTTCTCCACCCCTCTGTGTTGGACGCCCTTCTCCCCCCCCCCTCGTGCTGATCCCCCTTCTCCCCTCCCCGTTGAACCCCCTTCCCTCCCCTGTGTTGACCCCCCTTCTCCCCCCCCCATGTTGAACCCCCTTCTCCCCCCTCACTGATCCTTCTTCTCTCCCCTGAGCTGACCCCCCTTCTCCCCCTGTGCTAAACCTCATTCTCCCCCCTGTGCTGAACCCCCTTTTCTCTCCCTCAAGCTGAGCCCCCTTCTTCCCCCCCCCCCACCCCGTGTTGGATCCCCCTTCTCCCCCCACCCCCCACCCCGTGTTGGACCCCCCTTCTCCCCCCCCCCCCCCCGTTGGACCCCCCCTTCTCCCCCCCCCCGTGTGTGGACCCCCCTTCTCACCCCCCCATTCTGAACCCCCTTCTCCCCCTCACTGATCCTTCTCCCCCCCCCCCCATTCTGAACCCCCTTCTCCCCCCCCCCCATTCTGAACCCCCTTCTCCCCCCCCCCATTCTGAACCCCCTTCTCCCCCCTCACTGATCCTTCCCTCCCCCCACTGACCCCCCTTCTCCCCCCCCATTGAACCTCCTTCCCTTCCCTGAGCTGAACCCCCTTCTCTCCCCCATGTTGTGGTTTGGGGGGGGGGGGGGGGTGTGTGGACCACAGGGGGGGGGCTGAAACTAAAGCCTGGGGATGGCTCAGGGGCTGACAGGGCAGGATCTTCCACTTGAGATGGGAATTTGGCCACGGAGGTGATGGGGTGAGCGCTGGGGAAAGGGGCTGGAGCTGCTTGGGGCCTGGGGATGGTGGCTGGGTGGTGTGGTCAGCTCTGGGATAGTCTGGGGGGTACCACAGGGGGACTAAACCTCCCCCAAAACCACAGATGAGGGTATTTAATTGTCATTAAACCCATCTTTTTGAGGGGTTGGGGAGACATTGCACATACAAACCAGCCTCAGAAGAGGAAAAAACCAACCCTACCCCAGCAGCAAGTTGAGTTCAAGTGATGTTAAATCCCTCAATCTGGAATTGTATCCCAATTTCTATTTCCTAGGAGAGCTTGGCACCCTGCTCCAGCACCTCTGCCTGCCCTGGGCTGTGGCTGTGGGTGCCCCATGAGTCAGCAGCTGCTTTTCCCAGCCAGCACGTTCAGCACATGATGTTTTCTTTACAGCCAAACAAAAAAAAAAAGAAAGCTTCTCCAACCAGGATTTATCCCATGGGTTTGGAACAAGGGAAGGGAGATGGATAGTGTCCTACCAGCCTAGGCTGGAAAACATATTGGAGAGAGGAATTTTCTCCATGGAGAAAGAGTTTTCCAAGTGTTTTCCTAGGGAGTTTTGCTTGGAGGAAGGAAAACCCAGCTGGAAAACCTGGATCTCCCAGCACTGTGAAGGCTGAATCCTCATTCCCAGTGGTGTGGGTGGGGTTGGTGGTGGGGTTTTGGGTTTTTTTTTTTCCAGCTGGCTTTGCTCCCTGCATGGAAAACCCCTTGCAAAGCTGCCCTAGGGTGGAGGTTGGCTGTGGGGTGACCTGGCTCCCCCTTCTCCCACCACCAACCCCAGTTCTAGGGAGGAGTAGGAATGGGGGGGTGGGGAGTAGGGGGGTGGGGAGGGAGGGGGGGTTTTCCCTGCAATCCAACTTCTCCTCAAGTGTGTGCTGGAGCTGAATCCCCTCAGCAAGGGCAGTGGCCCAGGGTCCTGGGGAATCAAAGCTGACATTGTAGGAATGAGCAGCAGATGCTTGGAAAGAATTTGCCGGCGTCTGGCTGAGGCTGCTGGAGGCACATTGCCCTGGAAGGGCCTTTTTTTGTGCCTGCTCCCTAAATCTCCTGTGGCTCCAGCTCACAGAGGACTGGGAAAACCCTGAGGGAAAGCTCTTGGAGATGAGGGGTGGGGGGGTGTCACAAAGCCACCAACCACCCCAATGATGCTCTATGCAGAAGTCATCTGCTGGGTTGTCACCACCCAGCAGCCCAAACTGGAGCGTTTTCTGTGCAAGTATCAAAATATATGTTGGGTTTTGGAAAGGTTTTGTTCCCCCCCCCCCCCATCTCCCCCCACCCTTTCCCTCTGGTGTTTTATTTGCTTTGCTAGGTCAGGCCCTGCAGAGCTGCTGCTGGGAGGGATGTTTTCTTTGGCTCCCCAGCGATGCCCGTTGCTCCGCTGACGCCAGCTCGTGGGTTTTAATCCCTGATGCTCAGGGACCAATTCAGGCTGAGGGAGGAGGAGTAAAGTGCATTAACTGGCCTGGTTCTGGGAGGGATGAGCAGCCCTGGGATGGCCAGTCTGGATCCTGGAGGGATGAGCAGCCCTGGGATGGCCAGTCTGGATCCTGGAGGGATGAGCAGCCCTGGGATGGCCAGTCTGGATCCTGGAGGGATGAGCAGCCCTGGGATGGCCAGCCTGGCTGCTGGAGGGATGAGCAGCCCTGGGATGGCCAGCCTGGCTGCTGGAGGGATGAGCAGCCCTGGGATGGCCAGCCTGGCTGCTGGAGGGATGAGCAGCCCTGGGATGGCCAGCCTGGCTGCTGGAGGGATGAGCAGCCCTGGGATGGCCAGCCTGGCTGCTGGAGGGATGAGCAGCCCTGGGATGGCCAGCCTGGCTGCTGGAGGGATGAGCAGCCCTGGGATGGCCAGCCTGGCTGCTGGAGGGATGAGCAGCCCTGGGATGGCCAGCCTGGCTGCTGGAGGGATGAGCAGCCCTGGGATGGCCAGCCTGGCTGCTGGAGGGATGAGCAGCCCTGGGATGGCCAGCCTGGCTGCTGGAGGGATGAGCAGCCCTGAGATGTCAAGTGCTGTGTGGTAGCTCTCCCCAGAGCAGGACACGCACACACACACACACACAAGCTGCATGGTGGGGCCCGATGCCCAGCCCCTGCCTGGTTTTTGGAGGCAGTGAGGTGATGAGCTGGGATACTGACAGGTTCATTAACACCCTGAAGCCTTGGTTTCATGTCCAAGTGCTTTTAAGGAGGTGTTTTCCTCAGGGATCCAGCTGAGGGCAGGGCTTGGTGCGGAGGTGCTGATGGAGAAGGGAATCTGTTCCCAACCCGCTGCTCCAGGCCCATCCTTGGGTGGGAGTGGGGGTGTGTTGTGGCTGGGTTCAGTGGTGGGACGATGCTGTTTGGGTGGGAGCAGGGTGCAGAGGGTTCTGGAAGGTACCCTGGGGCGCTTCTGCTTTGCCAGGGCCGCGGCACCCTCCTTGCTGCGGCCTGCGGCCTGCACCAGCCGCTTCAGGCCCAGGCCCGGCCCCGGCCCCGGGGGAGCTGCCAGGCGCCCGCCTGGGCCCAGGCTGTTTGCCAAATCCCTTCAGCCCCGTTCCCTGCCCCCGCTGGGGTTTGGAATGAACCTTGAAGCCAACCCGGGTGCTGCACTGTTTGCTCCCAGGTGGGGATCCATCGTGCCTGGGCACGGCTGCGGCACGCAGGCACCCAGCCCCGGCCCGCCGGGTGCTGACATGGGTGTGTGCGGCATAGGGGGGTGAGGTGAGGCCGTGGGGCACAGAGACAAGGCACAGCCATGGGTGATTGTGGTGCAGAGACAATGCACAGCCATGTGTGGCCATGATGGGTGCAGAGAGACAAGGCACAGCCATGTGTGGCCATGATGGGTGCAGAGAGACAAGGCACAGCCATGGGTGACCGTGGTGCAGAGAGACAAGGCACAGCCATGTGTGACCATGGTGGGTGCAGAGACAAGGCACAGCCATGTGTGACCATGGTGGGTGCAGAGACAAGGCACAGCCATGTGTGACCGTGGTGCAGAGAGACAAGGCACAGCCATGTGTGACCATGGTGGGTGCAGAGAGACAAGGCACAGCCATGTGTGACCGTGGTGCAGAGAGACAAGGCACAGCCATGTGTGACCGTGGTGCAGAGAGACAAGGCACAGCCATGTGTGACCATGGTGGGTGCAGAGACAAGGCACAGCCATGTGTGACTGTGGTGCACAGAGACAAGCCACAGCCATGTGTGACTGTGGTGTAGAGAGGGAAGCAGACAAGGCACAGCCATGTGTAGCCATGGTGCAGAGAGACAAGGCACAGCCATGGGTGACTGTGGTGCAGAGAGACAAGGCACAGCCATGGGTGACTGTGGTGCAGAGAGACAAGGCACAGCCATGGGTGACTGTGGTGCACAGAGGCAAGGCACAGTGCATAGCCACAACACACAAGTGTGATGCACGGAGGCAAGGCATGGATACAAGGCATGGATAAAAGGCATGGATGCAATTGATGGATTCAAGGCATGGATGCAATTCATGGATACAAGGCATGGATGCCATACCTGACTGTGACACAGAGGTGCAAGGCACAGCCACAGTGCACAGCCCTGACACACAAGTTGAAGGCACGGATACAAGGCATGGATGCAGTATGTGACCATGATGCAGGGGTGCAAGGCACAGCCATGATGTGTAGCCATGACACACATGGACACAAGGCATGGATGCAATGCATGGATACAAGGCATGGATACAAGGCACGGATAGAATGCATGGATACAAGGCATGGATGCCATATGTGACCAGGACACAGAGATGCAAGGCACAGCAACAGTGCATAGCCATGACACACATGGATACAAGGCATGGATGCCATACCTGACCATGACACAGAGGTGCAAGGCACAGCCACAGTGCATAGCCCTGACACACAAGTGCAAGGCAGGGATGCAAGGCATGGATACAAGGCATGGATGCAATATGTGACTGCCATGCAGAGATGCAAGGCACAGCCATGACATGCATAGCCATGACATACATGGATACAAAGCACAGATCCAAGGCATGGATGCCAGGCATGGGTCCAAGGCATAGGTGCAAGGCATGGCTAGAAGGCACAGATGCAATATGTGACTGTGACACAGAGATGCAAGACACAGCCATGACACACAAGTGCAACAGGATGCAACACGCAGCTGCGTGGGGGCTCAGCGCTGCAAGCCCGGAGCAGCGTGGCAAAGGAGCATCACCTCTGCATTTCCCAGCTTCTGCAAAACCCCAGGAAATACCAAACACAGAGTCACCTCAGGGCACTTTTTCCACCTCCCTCCTTCCCCCCCCTCACTGTACAAACAAGCCCATTAACCTGCTTTGGAACCCAAAGGGCATTTTCATTTAGCAAATATTTGGCGAAGGGGCAGACGCTGTGCTGTGCCAGAGGAAATCCTGGGCATAGAAAAAGAGGGGGAAGTAGCTCAGATTTTAAGGATTCTGGGTCATGGTGTCACATGTGTATCTGTGTGTGTCCCTAGGGATGGAGTAAAATGTGCTTAAGGAATGCATGCCTTGGGAATAAGAGTTGCCTGGGGTTTAATGGAAGGATGGATTCACCCCCTTGGCACTGGGAAGTGGGAAGACATGGAGGTTTGGCAGGACAAGGGGGCTGGAGTGAAGCTGGAGGAGGGAAGGGGGAGAGGAGATCTTGGGGGGAAGTTCTTTGCAGAGAGAGTGGGGAGGGGCTGGCAGGGGCTGCCCAGAGAGGGGGTGGGTGCCCTGTCCCTGGGGGTGTTCAAGGCCAGGTTGGCTGGGGCCCTGGGCAACCTTGTGTAGCTCCAGGCCTGGAGGTTGGTGTCCCTGCCTGTGGCAGGGGGTTGGAGCTCTGTGACCCTTGGGGTCCCTCCCAACCCAGACTAGGCTGGGATTCTATGATTCCTTTCTTTCCTCCTGTAAAGAGCTGGGGGATGTGATGCTGGGAAGGACGAGGTGGGTCCTGCTGTGGGACCCCTCAGCAGCCCCTCATCTTTCTGTTGCCTGTGGGAACCCCCCCCCCCCCTCCTCTGGCAGAGCAGGGTTTGTCCCCAGCAGATGGGCTTTATTTTAATGATGCCAGGAAAGTCTTTTCCTGAGGTTTTCCTGAACCCCAGGCAGGAGAATAAAACTGCTGGGTCAGGGGTTTTGGGGCTTGGCTGTGAGCTCACACTGCCCTAACCACGGCGCCGGGTGGATGTGGGGGGGGTGTTTTCAGGGGGTTTGGGATGTCTCCTGTGACCCCCCATTATGGGGGCTGTGATGATGGGTGGGAAGGATGCTCATGTTGGGATTGGGGAGGTCATCATGGGGTGTGTTTGGGGGTTTCAGGATGCCCCCTGTGACCCCCATTATGGGGGCTGTGATGATGGGTGGGAAGGATGCTCACATTGAGGCATGGAGTGGCCATTGTGGGGTGTTTTGGGGTGTTTTGGAATGTCCCTTGTGACCCCCCATTTCTGGGGCTGTGGTGATGGGTGGGAAGGATGCTCATGTTGGGGTGTGGGTGGCTGTGGTGGGGTGTGTTTGGGGGTTTTGGAATGTCCCTTGTGACCCCCCCCATATTTCTGGGGCTGTGATGATGGGCAGGAAGGATGCTCATGTTGGGATTGGGGTGGTCATCATGGGGTGTGTTGGGGGTTTTTGGGATGTCCCTTGTGACCCCTCCCACCCCATTCCTGGGGCTGTGATGATGGGTGGGAAGGATGCTCATGTTGGGGTGCAGTGTGGCTGTGGTGGGGTGTGTTGGGGGGTTTCAGGATGCCCCCTGTGACCCCCATTTATGGGGGCTGTGGTGATGGGTGGGAAGGATGCTCATGTTGGGGTGCAGTGTGGTTGTGGTGGGGTGTGTTGGGGGGTTTCAGGATGCCCCCTGTGATCCCCATTATGGGGGCTGTGGTGGTGGGTGGGAAGGATGCTCATGTTGGGATTGGGGTGGTCATCATGGGGTGTGTTTTGGGGTTTCAGGGTTTTCCTTGTGACTCCCCCCACCCCTCATTTCTGGGGCTGTGATGATGGGTGGGAAGGATGCTCGTGTGGGGTGGTTGTGGTGGGGTGTTTTCAGGGGATTGGGGATGTCCCCTGTGACCCCCCACCTCCCCATTATGGGGGCTGTGATGATGGGTGGGAAAGAAGCTTGCATTGGGGTGCAGGGTGGATTGGGTGGGGTATATTTGGGGGTTTCAGGATGTCCCCTGTGATCCCCCATTATGGAGGCTGTGGTGATGGGCGGTCAGGATGCTCATGTTGGGGTTCAGGGTGGCTGTGGTGGGCTGTGTTTGGGGGTTTTGGGATGTCCCTTGTGACCCCCATTTCTGGGGCTGTGATGATGGGTGGGAAGGATGCTCATGTTGGGATTGGGGTGGTCATCATGGGGTGTGTTGGTGGGTTTCAGGATGCCCCCTGTGATCCCTCATTATGGGGGCCATGGTGATGGGTGGGAAGGATGCTCATGTTGGGGTGTGGGGTGGTTGTCAGGGGGTATGTTTGGGGGTTTCAGGATGTCCCCTGTGACCCCCATTATGGGGGCTGTGATGATGGGTGGGAAGGATGCTCATGTTGGGATTGGGGTGGTCATCATGGGGTGTGTTGGGGGGTTTTGAGATGTCCCTTGTGACCCCCCATTTCTGGGGCTGTGATGATGGGTGGGAAGGATGCTCATGTTGGGGTGTGGTGTGGTCATCATGGGGTGTGTTTGGGGCTTTCAGGATCTTCCTTGTGACCCCTCCCACCCCATTTCTGGAGGCTGTGATGATGGGCGGTCAGGATGCTCTCCCTGGGGTGCAGGAATCCAGGGGTGCTGTTCCCAGGGCTCACCCCCTATCTCCCTCCCCTCCCCCCCTCTTCCTCCCAGGGATGGCGGGGCCCGAGGCCGTGCTGGGGTGCCGGTGAGGTGCCCCCCTCCACCTGCCCTGAGCCTGGAGCACGATGAACAAGCTGCCCTTCCACAACAACCGAGTCATGCAGGACCGCCGCAGCGTGTGCATCTTCCTCCCCAACGACGACTCCCTCAACATCATCATCAACGTAAGGGGGGGCAACAGGGGCCAGGGAAACCCACACCCCTACACCCCACCACCCCCCTTCCTTCCCTCAGCACGGGTGTTTTCATCACACCCAAAGGCTGGCTGCATTTGGAAGCTCTGCTTTTCATTTTGAGCCCTTCCCCAGCTCCTTCTTGACTGTGTTTTTTTTTTTTGGGGGGGGGGGGGGGACCTGCTATGTGCCATCCTGGGGGCACTGTGAGGAGCAGGCAGTCCTCCCTCCTCCAGTCCTTGCTCCCCACATCCATTGCAGATGGTGATTTGGCCTCATGTATCCCAGCAAACAAGCAGGAGGGGCTTTGGCTTGGATCTGGGAATAGTATTTAACATGAAAATCCCCATTTTTGGGTCTTTTTTTTAAATTCCTCACCACTCAGGGTCCTGTTTTCTGTCCCCAAACCATCTCCCCAGGGACAGGATGGTTGCAGGTGGGTCTCCACCATTGCCTGCTGCCCTTGATGGATGCCCTGTGCATCTCTGGTCCCATACCCCAGGGTGGGATCCTGCTTTTGGGCACCAATGTGTTGTCCCCATGGGAAAACAAGCCCCACACAGCCCAGCCTGTCACCCCCTCCCCACCCCAGTCCTGGCAGGGGGTGAGGTGCTTCCATCCTGCACGGTGTGGATGCAGTAGGACCCACGTGATGGGGTTTGGGGGTTTCTTTTGCAGGTGAAGATCTTGTGCCACGAGTTGCTGGTGCAGGTGTGTGACCTCCTGAGGCTGAAGGACTGTCACCTCTTTGGGCTCAGCGTCATCCAGAGTAAGTCAGGATTGATTTATGGGGTGGGTTTGATGCCCAGGGCTGCTCCAGCCTGATGCCAGCATGGCTCTGTGAGGCACCATGCCACCAAATAGGGGCTGTGGGTTTGCCCAAAAGTGGGTGCAAATCCACCTAGCCCTTTGGTGGCCTCTCATTAGGTGGGGAGGAGATTATGGAACCTCCTCCTGCAACACCCACCGCTGGGTTTGGGGAGGCCAGGATGGAGTTTGGCAGGATACAGGGGGCAGGCAGGGAGGGTGCTGACCCCACCTCTGTCCCACCCAGACAATGAGCACGTGTACATGGACCTGGCCCAGAAACTCTACAAGTACTGCCCCAAGGAGTGGAAGAAGGAGGCCAGCAAGGTCAGCGGTGAGGTCTTGCATGGAGAGCTGACGGCAGTAAGGCCACCTCTGTCCCCGTCGCAGGTCACTTCCAGGACACGGGAAAGGCGGCCAAGGGTTGGGGAGGGTGGGGGGGGGGACACTTGGCTGTTTAGCACAGGGTGGGGGTGTGGGGGAGTGCAAAACAAAGCCCAGGTGATGTTTGAGGGCCACCACCCCAGGTGCCACCACGTGCCCCAGCTGGGGACGTGTCCTCCATGCTCCATGTTTCTACCATCGAGTGTTTGGGGTGGGTTTTTTCCTCCCAAAACACCTTTTAATTATTTGGATGCAACGTGCTGAGGGGGTTGGTGTGACAGCACCCAGGGTGGTCACTGAGATGGGGACTGGTGGGAGAGAAGCCGAGGAGAGATAGGGGTGTGGGGGGGCTGCAGACCCAGCTTTAAACCCAAATTCCCTTTGTGTTGCATCTTATTGGGGAAGGAAAAATGAGTTTCAAACTCTTCATTCAGGGAAACACCCCCCCCATGAGTGGTGTGAACTCTGCCCTGGTAGGGGGTAAGGGAGGGGGGGCTGTGATGGAGCTCCCCCTGGATGAGCTGAGGTGAGGGGCTGGGGGCTGGGATGTGATGCTGGGATCTCCACAGGACTCCTGAATATCTCCTCCCTTCCAGGGGATCGACCAGTTTGGGCCCCCGATGATCATCCACTTCCGAGTGCAGTACTACGTGGAGAACGGCAGGCTGATCAGGTGGGGTGATGGGCAACCACCCCTCTGGGGTGAGCAGCTGGTGGGAGAGCACCCTGGGGTGCCCCTGACTTGGGTACCCCTGGCTGGGGCTGCACAGCCCTGGGATGCTGCAGGTTGGATGCTCATCCTTTTGGTCAGGGCACTTTGTGGCTGGATGCCAGGGGAAGGTGGGGACACTGGTCCCAGCCAGCAAGGGGGGAGCCTTTTTTGGGGAGTGGTGCTAGGGGGGGTAGGGACATCACATTTAGGGGTTTGTTGTGCTTATCCCATGGCACAGCCTGATTTTGGTGCACCCATGTGCCTCTGGCTAGGGGGAGGGGGGCAGCTTGAGGTTTTGGGGGGTACAAAGCCAATTTTCAGGGCCGTGGTGACGTGGTGTGACATCTTGCAGCCACATGAGGATGCTGGAAGGGGTTGTGGGGCGGGGGGGAGGTCTGTTCTGGCTGTGGGACCCCTAGAAATTCCAGCATATGGGAGGCCCAGCTTTGATGAACCAGTGATCAAACGACTCGCCACCTCGGCGCTGCTCCCTCTGTCACAGAAAGTGCCAGAGATTCCCCACCCCTTCCCCACCTCAAACCCCACAATCCCAAGCATGAGTGGGTGTCCCCCTTGGTCCCTTCTCCTCCCCAAATCTCTCCTCTCCTTCCCCACCCCTGGCAGTGACCGCACGGCCCGTTACTACTACTACTGGCACCTCCGGAAGCAGGTGCTGCACTCGCAGTGCGTGCTGCGCGAGGAGGCCTACTTCCTGCTCACCGCCTTCGCCCTCCAAGCCGACCTGGGCGACTTCAAGCGCAACAAGCACTATGGGAAGTACTTTGAGCCCGAAGCCTATTTCCCTGCCTGGGTAAGAATCCCCTGAGGGGGTCCCCGCTGTAACCCCCATGGGGTTGGTGATGCTGTGTGGCTCTGAGGCCAGCTGCATGGCTCTGAGGCCTGCTGCGTGGCTCTGAGGCCTGTTGCGTGGCTCTGAGGCTTGCTGGGTGGCTCTGAGGCCTGTTGCGTGGCTCTGAGGCTTGCTGGGTGGCTCTGAGGCTTGCTGGGTGGCTCTGAGGCTTGCTGGGTGGCTCTGAGGCTTGCTGGGTGGCTCTGAGGCTTGTTGCGTTGCTCTGAGGCCTGCTGCGTGGCTCTGAGGCCTGCTGGGTGGCTCTGAGGCCTGCTGGGTGGCTCTGAGGCCTGCTGGGTGGCTCTGAGGCCTGCTGGGTGGCTCTGAGGCCTGCTGGGTGGCTCTGAGGCCTGCTGGGTGGCTCTGAGGCCTGTTGGGTTGCTCTGAGGCCTGTTGCGTGGCTCTGAGGCCTGCTGCGTGGCTCTGAGGCTTGCTGGGTGGCTCTGAGGCCTGTTGCGTGGCTCTGAGGCTTGCTGGGTGGCTCTGAGGCCTGCTGGGTGGCTCTGAGGCTTGCTGGGTGGCTCTGAGGCCTGCTGCGTGGCTCTGAGGCCTGCTGCGTGGCTCTGAGGCCTGCTGGGTGGCTCTGAGGCCTGCTGCGTGGCTCTGAGGCCTGCTGCGTGGCTCTGAGGCTTGCTGGGTGGCTCTGAGGCCTGCTGCGTGGCTCTGAGGCCTGCTGCGTGGCTCTGAGGCCTGCTGCGTGGCTCTGAGGCCTGCTGCGTGGCCAGCGTTCCTCCTGACTCCCTGTCTCTGGCCTAGTGCTGGTGGGTCATAAACAGCGGCTGCTGGGTGTCAAAAAGCTGTGGGGAGGGAGGTTTGGGGGGCTTAGGGGGTGTGGTGGCTGGGGGAGCCCATGCTACTGCTGCTGGGGGGCTTCCCTGCGTTCCACATCCCAGCACATCCCACCATCATCAGGTGCAACGCCTTGGGTTTTGAAGCCCTTTGGTTGTACTCCAGGCCAGCAGCAGCCACGGGTGTAGGCAGGTCCTGGGACTGTCCTGGGGGAAACTGAAGCAGAGAGGGGTGACAGGTTCTGTGACCAACAGGCAGAGCTGGGTACTGGGGTGATGCTCAGTGACAGGGAGGGGATTGTCCCTCTCTGCTCTGCCCTGGGGAGGCCCCAGCTGGAGTCCTGTGTCCAGAGCGGGGGCTCCAACACAAGAGAGATGTGGGGCTGTTGGAGAGGGGTCAGAGGAGCCCCGGAGATGCTCAGAGGGCTGGAGCAGCTCCCCTCTGGAGAGAGGCTGAGGAAGCCTGAGAGGGGATCTGATCACTGGGGATCAATAGCTGAAGGGTGGGACACAGGGGGACATGGGCAGCCTCTGCTCAGTGTCTGTGGGGACAGGACAAGGGGCGATGGGCTCAAGTTGGAGCACAGGGAGTTCCACACCAACAAGGGGAAGAACTTTTCCCCAGTGAGGGTGAGGGAGCCCTGGGCCAGGCTGCCCAGGGGGTGTGGAGTCTCCTTCTCTGGAGAGATTCCAGCCCCGTCTGGACACCGCCCTGTGTGCCCTGTCCTAGGGACCCTGCTTTGGCAGGGGGTTGGACTCAATCTCTGAAGGTCCCTTCCAACCCCTGCCATTCTGTGATTCCCCACAGACAGTTCTGGGAAGATTAATAAAAGCTGGAGGTACCAGCTTCTCTTCTTACTGTACGTGTTGTTGAGGAGCGGTGGCCTTGGCACCACGTCCCCAGCCAGGCAGGGACCCCATGCATGGCTGTGCCTTCCCTGGTGTGGGCATCACGGGTGGGCACGCAGAGCAAACATGAACTTCTCAGTGGGAAATCCTGCCAGCAAGTTGTTTTCAGCCACTGTATCTGCTTTATTTTTGCTTGCAGGCCTCTAGAAACTGAGTGTATTGCTCCAAGTCCCCTTTTCCCTGGGAATTGGTGCAGTTCAGGAGCACCTGGGCTGGAACCCAGAGCAGCTCCCCTGGATGAGCTTCTCTTCTTCCCCAAACAGGTGGTTGCCAAGAGGGGTAAGGACTACATCCTGAAGCACGTCCCAAACATGCACAAAGACCAGTTTGCCCTGACAGCCTCAGAAGCACATCTCAAATACATCAAGGAAGCTGTCCGGCTGGATGATGTGGCCGTGCACTACTACAGGTTGTACAAGGTGAGCTCCAACCCCGAGCCCAGCCTGGGTGTTGGGTGATTCAGGGAGGCTTTGTGTGGAAAGGAGCCATTTCCAAAGTGTTTTGGGAAGAGTTGGGTTTCATTTCTGTGTCCAGAGCTGGGGCCCCAACACAAGAAAGATGTGGGGCTGTTGGAGAGGGGTCAGAGGAGCCACAGAGATGCTCAGAGGGCTGGAGCAGCTCCCCTCTGGAGAGAGGCTGAGGGAGCTGGGCTGGGTCAGCCCAGAGAAGAGAAGGCTGTGGGGGGACCTCACTGCAGCCTGCCAGTCCCTGAAGGGAGCAGAGGAACAGGAGGGGAATCAGCTTCTTCAAAGGGCAGAGCCTGGCAGGACAAGGGGGCTGGAGTGAAGCTGGAGGAGGGAAGGGGGAGAGGAGATCTGAGGGGGAAGCTCTTTGCAGAGAGAGTGGTGAGGGACTGGCAGGGGCTGCCCAGAGAGGGGGTGGGTGCCCCGTCCCTGGGGGTGTTGAAGGCCAGGTTGGCTGGGGCCCTGGGCAACCCTGTGTAGCTCCAGGCCTGGAGGTTGGTGTCCCTGCCTGTGGCAGGGGGTCGGAGCTCTGGGATCCTTGGGGTCCCTTCCAACCCAGACCAGTCTGGGATTCTATGAATGGACACTCGCTGGCTGGAGTGGGGTGGTCTCAAGGGCAGGTTCTCCAGGGAAGCAGCCTTGAGGTTTCTGGGATCTTGGGAACAAAGTAGTTTGGTTTTGCTGGGAGTTGGAGCATCACAAACCCTTTTTGTGGCATCCTTAAGGTGCAGAGGAGAAAAGAGCACAGGGTGCTGGTGCAGGACTGGGTCAGGCTCAAGTGTAAAAGTGCCCCAGCTCTGTTTCTGGAGGTCTCTGAGGTTAATCTGCTTTCAAGCCCCTTGAGCTGGGGTCTTTCTGGACAGTGAGGGGGGCAGCAGGTGCCTGGGGGTGACACTGGGGAAGGTGTCAGAGGATGTGACCAGGTGGTGCATGCACATCATTAATCCAACACTGGGATTTTGGGATCTTAAGGGTCTTTTCCATCCTAAATGATTTCACAACCCTACAATTAACGTGGCACCTACAGCTCCTACTGCTACCTAGGAGGTGGGGTGACCTCAGGAGGGTACCTGGGCTGGGGTGGGGGGGCAGAATTATCCACTTCTTGGTGCAAATTGTGTCATTAAAACATATTTATTTAATTTTTTCCCCCCCTCTTAGGACAAAAGGGAGATAGAAGCCTCCCTGACACTGGGGCTGACGACACGGGGTATCCAGATCTTCCAGGTAGGCAGCTGGGTGAAGGTGACACCTCAGCTCCATGCCCGCTGCTGTCCCCTGTAGCTGAGCCTGTCCCTTCTCTTTCTGCAGAACTTGGATGAAGAGAAGCAGCTGCTCTACGACTTCCCATGGACAAATGTGGGAAAACTGGTGTTTGTGGTGAGTTCCACCATCCCTGGGGCAGAGCATCACTGCCTGGGTCACTCCTGGGCTCTGCTTTGGGCCCGGGGTGATGGATGGTGTACAACCCCCAGGCCAGGGTGATTATAACCTTGGGGGTGGAGGGGTTGGTTATAGATGGTGAAAGAGATTTTTTTCTCTGCAAGGCTGACGTTCTCCCTCCCTCACACACAGGGCAAGAAGTTTGAGATCCTCCCAGATGGGCTGCCCTCAGCCAGGAAGCTCATCTACTACACGGGCTGCCCGCTGCGCTCCCGCCACCTCCTGCAGCTGCTCAGCAGCAGCCACCGGCTCTACATGAACCTGCAGCCCGTCCTGCGCCAGGTCCGCAAGCTGGAGGAGAACGAGGGTAGGTTGACCACCCACCCCAGGGTGTTCTGCCTCTTAACTGGTTCTTGTGCCAGTTACTGGGGCTGGGAGTGTGGTGGAGGGGGTAGGATGTGTCCGCTCCTCCCCCACCCCCGAGCTGTGCCCAATGGGAAGACCCTCTCCTGGCCACAGACCCATTGGCTTAGGGATAGGCACAAGCCCTGGGGTGGTCCCTGATAGCCCAGTTCCTCCCAGTGCTTCCCAGTGCACTGTGTCCCATCTCAGAAAGCCCTTGTGCAAATCTATGATCTTCCTCCTCATCTTCTTCTCCTCTTCATCCTCCTTTAGCTTCTTCCTCTTGCTTCTCCTCTTCTTCCTCCTCCTTGTCCTCTTCTTACTCCTCCTCCTTGTCCTCTTCTTACTCCTCCTCCTCATCCTTTCTCTTCCTCCTCTTCCTTCTCCTTCCTCTTCCTCATTCTCCTTTCTCCTCCTCCTCTTCCTTCTCCTCTTCTTCCTCCTTCTCATCATCCTTTCTCTTCCTCCTCTTCCTTCTCCTCTTCCTTCCCTTCTTCCTCCTCCTCTTCCTTCCCTTCTTCCTCCTCCTCTTCCTTCCCTTCTTCCTCCTCCTCTTCCTTCCCTTCTTCCTCCTCCTCTTCCTTCCCTTCTTCCTCCTCCTCTTCCTTCCCTTCTTCCTCCTCTTCCTTCCCTTCTTCCTCCTCTTCCTTCCCTTCTTCCTCCTCTTCCTTCCCTTCTTCCTCCTCTTCCTTCCCTTCTTCCTCCTCTTCCTTCCCTTCTTCCTCCTCTTCCTTCCCTTCTTCCTCCTCTTCCTTCCCTTCTTCCTCCTCCTCCTCATCCTCTGTGGAGGCATGGCACAGCACAGAGCACAGCAAGTTCAAGGCTCCCCACCATCCCATCCCCAAATGCCACCAGGACAGGGCCGGTGGCCACTGGGTGCGGGTGATGGTGCCACTGGTTGCCCCGGGGGTGGCCATGCCTTTCCCCGTGGGTAGGGGCCAAAGGCACCCCAGGGGTTTGGGGGCGGCCCCGTGCCAACAGCGTGCCTCTGGCCTCACAGAGAAGAAGCAGTACCGTGAGTCCTACATCAGCGACACCCTGGACCTGGACATGGAGCAGCTGGAGAAGCGCTCGCGGGCCAGCGGCAGCAGCGCCGGCAGCATCCGGCATAAGCGGCTCTCCCGGCACTCCACCGCCAGCCACAGCAGCTCCCACACCTCGGGCATCGAGACTGACCCCAAACCCAGGGAGATGGGGCCTGAGGATGGTTTTTCGGGTGCCGGTGCCCACCGCAAGCTGAAGACCTGCAGCTCCATGACCAGCCACGGCAGCTCCCACACCTCCGGGGTGGAGAGCGGTGGGAAGGACCGGCTGGAGGAGGACTCCCAGGATGATGGTGAGACACCAGCTGCCTCCTGCCCGGCCTTCTCACCTTGGGACTGGACGGGTGGCTTGGAAAGGGGCACATCAGTGACTCACCCTGTAACTCCTCCCCACCCACAGAGATTGAGATGCTGGTGGATGACCCCCGGGAGCTGGAGCAGGTTGGGGAGATGGAGGTGAGCCCCGACATGTGCGTCTACATCACGGAGGACATGCTGCTCTCACGCAAGTTCAACGGGCACTCAGGTAAGGCAGTGGTGGCTTTTCACCCCCACCCTGTTCCTCAAAGCAAGGAGCACCTTTGGTGTTTGGCAGAGCACAGTTAGGCCAAGGCATCTGTTTGGAACACTGGGAAAAGCCGGTCACTCGGGAGGGATGGTGTAAATTTGGTGAAGCTGTAAGAAGAAGGGGTTGCCTAGGAAAGGTGTGGGTTTTACTCAGAGTAGGACTGATGCTCCATGACTGATGCTCCATGCAGCCCAGGAGGGTGTGCCCAGGGATTCCAGGTTATTCTGAGATCCCAGGGGAGGATGGCAGGAGCTGCCTGCAGGCGATGGATATCATTTTGGTGATGTTCTCAACTGCTGGCTCCTGTTTTTCATGACAACTCCTTGCTTGTTCACACGGGCGCTGTTATCACATGTGTGAACCTGACTTCTCCAGAATTGTGCCAGCACCCAGACAGCCACCTACGCTTCCAGCTCCTCTGTGCTGGGTACTACTGGGAGGCTTCTGGGGTGCCAGGTTCCCTGGGGATGGCTTTGGGTGGTGTTTCGGTGTAGAATTTGGGACGCTTTATAGGTTGTAAGCAGAGTCATCGCTGCCCTGCTGAGCTGGGGGTGTCTTCCCCTTGAAGCCCCCAAAGGCAGTGGGTATGGAACCCAAGACACCCAAAAAAGCTTCAAAATAACCTTCACAACCCCCTTCTTTCCTTCTGTGCAGGGCTTATTGTGAAAGAGATCAGCTCCTCCACCTCCAGCTCCTCAGAGACGGTGGTGAAGCTGCGGGGACAGAGCACCGACTCCTTACCCCAGGTACGTGGAGCTGGTGGGCTTTGCTGGCACCATGGGGTTTTTTTTTGGGGGGGTTTCCCCCACCCTTTTATTGGTGTTCCCCCACCCCATTAACTCCATCATGGTCCATCTCTTTGCCTTGCTCTAGACGACGTGCAGGAAACCCAAGACATCGACGGACCGTCACAGCCTGAGCCTGGATGACATTCGGCTCTACCAGAAGGACTTCTTGCAGTTGGCCAACCTCTGCCAGGACACGGCCCAGAGCTACACCTTTGGCTGCACCCATGGGCTGGAGGAGGACGGGCTCTACTGCAACGGCTGCTTGGCCCAGCAGTGCATCAACATCCAGGAGACCTTCCCCGTCAAAAGAACCAGCAAATACTTCTCCTTGGATCTCACCCACGACGAAGTCCCCGAGTTCGTGGTCTGAGCGCCGCGAGGAAGGGGTTGGCAGGACCCCCTTGCCCACCCTCCAAAGGGGGAAGAAGTTAGGGGATGCTCCTGCCCTGCTGCCTTTTCCCTGCCACGCTCCCCCGGGAGGGGAACTGAGAGGAAACCCCTCGCGCTCGGCGGGTCGCGGGCGGGATGGATGGATGGATGGATGGAGACGCTCCTCACCCCCATCCCTGGGCACGGAGGGGTCCCACCGGTGGGGTCCTCTCCTGCCCCTCCCAACCCCAGCATCCTTCCTCCTCCTCTGAGCAGGTGGAAGGCACCCCGTGTTTTCTCACGGCCTCTTCTCCTCACCCCCATCCTCAGGGCTCCTGGGGGGCTCCTGGGGAGGGGGGCAGCAGCTGCAGGGGAAGAGCCAGACTGTTGCGTTCAAGCCAAAGAACTGTACATACCCTCAAGGCCAGTATGGGAAGGGAGAGCTGAGCAATAACCGCGGAGCCGAGACCTCCGCAGCCCGGGGCAGGCGGGGCCGGGAGCCGGGGGCAGGGCGGCAGCATCCTGCCGAAACCACTGCCGGGGCTCCAGCCACAGCAACCCCAGCCAGGGGAGGGGGCTGGCAGCCCCCGGAGCCCTTTGCAGCTCGCTTGGTCTCTTGGGTCTGAGTTCTTCTTGGTTCTTTTTCTTTCTTTTCTTTTTTTTTTTTTTCTTTTTTTTTTCTTTTTTTTTTCTTTCTTTTTTTTCCTTTTTTCTTTTTTAATTTATTTTTTCTTTTTACTTTTCATCTTTTCCTTTTTTCCTTTTCCTTTTTTCTTTTTTCCTTTCCCCTTTATTTGTCCTTTTTCCTTTTCCTTTTTTCCTTTTTCCTTTATTTTTCCTTTTCCTTTTTTAATTTCCACTTTTCCTTTTTCTTTTCTTTTTCCTTTTTCCCTTTTTCCCTTATTTTCCCTTTCCCCTTTATTTTCCCTTTCCCCTTTATTTTCCCTTTCCCCTTTATTTTCCCTTTCCCCTTTATTTTCCCTTTCCCCTTTATTTTCCCTTTTCTTTTTTCCCATTTCCTTTTCTATGTTTCCTTTTTTTTCTTTATTTTTGCTTTTTGCTTTATTTTTTCCTTTTTTATTTTTCCCTTTTTTCCTTTTCCCCTTTTTTCTTTTATTTTTGCTTTTTCCTTTGTCTTTCTCATTTTCCTTTTTTCTTTTTCCTTTCTTTTTTCTTTTTCCTGTTTCTTTTTTCTTTTTCCTTTTCCTCTTTCTTCTTTTTCCTTTTTCTTTCTCCTTCCCTTTACTTTGTCCTCTTTTTCCTTTTTTCCTTTTTTTCCTTTTTTCCTTTTTTTCCTTTTTTCCTTTTGTCCTTTTTTCCTTTTGTCCTTTTTTCCTCTTTTTCCTCTTTTTCCTTTTTTCCTTTTTTTTTCCTTTTTTCCTTTTTTTTTTCCTTTTTTCCTTTTTTTCCTTTTTTTCCTTTTTTTTCCTTTTTTCCTTTTTTTCCTTTTTTTCTTTTTTTCCTTTTTTCCTTTTGTCCTTTTTTTTTTCCTTTTGTCCTTTTTTTCCTTTTTTTTCCTTTTTTTTCC
>JAKCOZ010000055.1:3724406-3815802 GCA_022605955.1 Rallus limicola
TGGAGCAGGATCCTCTTAAGGAAGGCGGGATGGGGGGGGTTGGGAGCAGCGCCTGGGTGCATCTCCCCGAGGGGAGGAAGCCCCATCATGTTCATTAAAGCCATGACACCAAGCAGGATCCCACCCAAGACCCTGGGACAGCATCCCAGCTCTGGGCTGAGCACGGGGATGCTTCTGGAGCTCCTTTCCCAGCTCCCAGTGAGGATTTCCCCACACTCCCCTCCTCAGTTTCTCCTTCCCCAGTTGATGTTTTTGGGTGAAGAGTGTGGATTCCCCAGCAGCTGGTGGAGGGCTTGAGCTGCAGCTGGTCCCCCTTCCCCATCACCTAAGGGGTCACCCTCCCCTCTCCCATGCTGCTAGTGCTAATTAAACTCCTCAGAACATAATTAGCCAAGTCTTTTCCTCTTGATTGTGCTGCACCCACTGATCCTGGCACCTGCTGCTGTGGGAGGTATGGATACCCACTGCCTCTCCCAGTCTCCCTTCCCAGTTGCCTGAGCATCTCTTCACCTCCAGCACCTTTATCCAGCCTGCTGCTGAGACATGCCTGGTAGGGAAGGAAGAGAAGGGCTGCCTGGTTGCTCTAATGTCATGAGTTGACCATTTCCTGGGACAAAATCCCTATTTCCTGGTGGAGATGAAGATGAAGATGAAGATGATGAAGAGCCTGTTCACCCACGGGGGAAGCAGCATCTCTTCCTGACATGGTTCCTTCCCAGCAAGGTGCCACTGTGGAGTTACCACCACCCCCCTCCAGGAACCTGGGGCAGCACCAGGACCTTCACTAGGATGGGGTTGGGGCTATGGGACTTGGCACCCCTGGTGTAGGGTACCCCATATGTGTAGGGTATCCCAGAGTGATGCCAGGGAGCATCCCACACCTTCTCTAACTGCCTTGTTCCCAGTGATTTCCCTGGGTCCTCCAAATCCAGCCCTTGCCCTTGGGCACCTGTGGGTCTGGGCACCCAATTGCTGTTGACATGGGATGGTTTGGGGGCAGGGAATTGGCTCAGGGAGGAGAAGGGAGGGAGGGATTTTTGGGAAGGGGCTTAGGAATGCTGCCTGCTACTGAGGACAGCCTCTAGATTTCAGCCCTGGCCCTATAAAATAGGGAAATGTTCCTAAAAAATAGATGTTAAAGGTTTTTTTTTCACCTGGGGGAGGAGTGGGGGATGGGAAGAAGAAGGGAGCTCCCCCCCTCTCCCCAAAGGCTGTGTGTAGCAGAGGATAGAACCCCCAGCCACGCTGGTAAAGGAATCCTCCTCCAGCAGAAGGGATTTGATGGCTTGGTCCCCATTGCTCCTTCATCTTACAGCAGGAGAAGTCCCCAAGGGAGAAAGATTCTCCCATTCCCATCCCAGTTCCCATCCTGGCATGTCCCCAGGCAGCTTTTCATCCTCACTGGCCTTATCCCTGGGATGCTCCTTGGTGCTGGCAACCCTTCTGCTGCTTCTGGGTTACCATTTCACAGGCTCCAGCTCTCCCAGAAGGGCTGCACTCAGGCCAGTTCCTCTTCACTCACTCTGCTTCCAGACTTTTCCATCAGTTCACAGGAGCCTGAGAGGTTGGAAACTTGGGATTTGTAGGCTGACAACATCTACATGTTGGGTTTTTTTGGGGTTGCTTTATAGTTCCAGCTGCCACATGAGCTTTAGAAGACCCAAAAATTGCCATCCCAAGGCTTGGGTTTTATTTTAAAGCATCCAAAGTGGCCAGACTCTCCTCCATCCCTTGCAGAGCATCCTCCTTTCACCAGCCTCTCCAAACCAAGCAACCCCTCCCCCAATCAGCCACCAGTGACTAATTAGTGGTAATTACAAACCTCCCCCATGTGCCAGTGGCTCTTTTAAGCTGGGGAACCTTCTGCACCCTGAGGTGTTGGTGGGATGCAGGACTTCTCATGGCACCCAGCATCACACTGCCCCTGGGATGGGTTGGTGGCTCTGTGGGGAGGGTGTGGGACAGCTGTGCCCATGCTGGGTGCTGTCTGGGGGTGTGTGTGTACCAAGACACCACCCCCACCACCACCTTTCCCCATGGGGAGGGGGGTGAGTGGCAGGACATCCTGGCAGGGCTGAGCTCCTGCATCCCAGTGGCAGGATTCAAGTCATTGGGTGTTGCTATGGAAACAGGAGGGGACACCCACAGCCAGCAGCACCTCTGTGCCAGGAGCCTGGCAGGGTTTGGCTACCTAGAAGGGGTGACACACAGCATCCCCTTCCCCACCCTGTGCCCACCACCAGGGAGGAAGGGGGGGGTCCCACTGCTGCCCTTTGTGGGATGCTCGTGGGGGCTGCATCCCATGGTGCTGCTGCAGCTGTGGGCACTGGTGTGACTGGTTTTTGGGGGGGGGTTGGGGGGGTGCACCCCAGCTCTGCTGTGCCCCCTGCAGCACATTACCACCCCTCCAGTGTGTATATTGAATATATAAACAGCTTGGAGAGCTCCAGAGAGCAGGAAGGTGCAGCCATGGGTGGGCAGCTGGGGTGGCTGCAAAGGTTTTGGGGGGGCAGATGGGGGAAAGGAAAAGAGTTGGTACAACCCCCCCCTCCCCAAACACCTCCCACCCCCCACCTTCCCAGTGCTCATCTGGTCTCTCAGAACTCTGAAATCTTCCCCCTTGGAATGCCCAAACTGGCCAAGGGATGGGCTCAGATGGGGACTTGGGAGCTGGGAAGGGTGCAGGGGGGCAGGGAGGGGGTTGAGGGGGCAGGGTGGGGGTTGAGGGGGCAGGGTGGGGGGCTGTGTCGGTCATGATGCCCCCCACCAGCACAGAGGTGTGAGAGCTGAAGGGTTTTGGGGAGCCTGGGGGGTTAGGAGATGGGGTGCAGGCATGGGGTGTTTGATGGGTGCAGGGGGGCTGGGAGTGCAGGGGTGGGGGTGTGGGGTGCAGGGGGGTGTGATGGGTGGAGGGGAGGGTGGGTGTAAGGTGTCTGATGGGTGCAAGGTGCATGATGGGTGCAGGGGGCTGTGGGGTGCAGGGTGGGGGTGTGGGGTGCAGGGGGGTGCAAGGTACATGATGGGTGCGGGGGGCTGTGGGGTGCAGGGTGGGGGTGTGGGGTGCAGGGGGCTGTGGGGTGCAGGGGGGGGGTCTGGTGGGGGTGGGTGTGAGGGTCGTGGGGGTCGGTGTGTGGCATGTGTGGGGTGCGTGGTCTGGGGGTGCAGGGGGGTTGGGGGGAGGAAGAAGGGGCAGGGGAAGGGGCTGGGGCAAACCCCACTGGGCACAAACAGGGCACAGGGACCAGGAATGGGGCCAGGGGGGGGTGGGCAGGGACAAGGACCGAGGCGCGGTGAGGGGCGGGAGCTTCCAGGGTCTGGGGAAAGGGACCTGTGAAATCTGGGGGGGAGGGGGGGGGAGGGGGAGGAAAGAGAGGGACAGGAGGGGAAGGAGAGGGAGAGGGGGAGGGAGAGGGAGAGGGGGAGGGGGAGGAAGAGCGAGAGGGAGAGGGAGAGGGAGAGGGAGAGGGAGAGGGAGAGGGGAGGGGGGAGGAAGGAGAGGAGAGGGAGGAGGAAGAGGAGAGGGAGGAGGAAGAAAAGAGGGGAGGAGAGGGGGAAGAGGAGAGGGGAGGAGGGAGAGGAGGGGAAGGAGAGGGAGAGGGGGAGGAAGAGGGAGAGGGGGAGGAAGGAGAGGAGAGGGAGGAGGAAGGAGAGGAGAGGGAGGAGGAAGAGGAGAGGGGAGGAGAGGGGGAAGAGGAGAGGGGAGGAGGGAGAAGAGAGAGGAGGGAGAGCAGAGGAGGGAGAGGGAGAGGAGAGGGAGAAGGGGAGGAAGGAGAGGAGGGGGAGACGAGAGGAAGACGAGAGGGAGGAGGGAGAGGAGAGGAAGGAGAGGAAGAGGAGAGGGAGAAGAGGAGAGGGAGAGGGGAAGGAAGGAGAGGGAGAGGGAGACGAGAGGAAGAGGAGAGGGAGGAGGGAGAGGAGAGGGAGGAAGGAGAGGAGAGGAGAGCAGAGGGAGAAGAGAGAGGAGAGGGAGGAAGGAGAGGAGGGAGAGCAGAGGAGCAGAGCAGGAGGAGGAGGAGGAGGAAGTCGGGGCCGAGCCGCTTCCTGTAGGCAGAAGGATGAGCGCAGACAAAGCTGGGTGGGGACTCGGCGCTCGGGGCTGCTGCTGACCACCCCCCTACCCCCCACCACCTCCAGCCCGCATCCCTCCCTCCCCTCCCTCCCTCCGTCCGTCCGTCCGTCCCTCCGTCCCTCCGTCCCGCCGCCGCCCGCCCCGCGAGGGACTCGGGGCAGCACCGCCCGCCTCCAGGTACCGGGGTGGGGAGCCGGGCTTTGGGCTACTGGGAGCACTGGGAGGGTTGGCGCTGGCAGCACTGGGGCGCACTGGGGCGCACTGGGTTTGACGGGGCGCTCCCCAGTCCCCCTCCCTCCCTGGACCCCCGAACCGCTCAGCAAAAAATCCATCCCCCCCCCCCCCCTCCCTCCCCTCTCTGGGTACCAACCCCTGCATCACCCCCCATCTCCACACCCACCCCCCCCAATCACCCCCCCACCCCCCTTCCCGGGGGCTCCCACAGCCTCGGGTGTGGCGGTGGCACCTGCGGGGGGTCCCCATCCCGGGGGGGGGTGGTGGTGGTGATGGTGGGGGGGGGTGTGAGGTGGGGATGCGGGGGTCTCCATCCCTGGGAGGAGGAGGAGGAAGGAGGAGGAGGGGGGGGGGGGCGGGGATGCCGGGGCTGGGGCGAGGCGGGGGGCGGGGTTTGGGGGGGGGTTTGGGGGGGGGGAAGGTACCACGCACGGAGAGTTCAGTCTCCCCCAACAAAGGTTTGCTTTAGCGGCTTTGATCCTCAGTTAATCAACTGCTTTGCCACCACAGGGCAGGCTTTTTCCACCCATGAATGAGCTGTAGTGTTCTTTCTTTCCCTAGGCTTTGGGAGGGGGGGGGGGGGGGGGGGGGGAAAGGAGGAAAGGGGGGGGGGTTTCCCCCCATTATTATTCCCTGGGAAGGAAGGGGGAGACTTTTCCCAATCCCAAATCCCTGTAGGAACCTCAGTTGGGATGGATTTCCCCCCCCAGCCTGGCTTGTTAGTAGGAGGGGAAGGGATGTTTTATGTCTCTGTGTGTGTGTGTGTGGTGACAGCCATCCCCAGGGCCCCACCCTGCCATCCCCATCATTCCCTTTCCCCCCCCCATCATTCCCTTTCCCCCCCCCCATCATTCCCTTTCCCCCCCCATCATTCCCTTTCCCCCCCCATCATTCCCTTTCCCCCCCCATCATTCCCTTTCCCCCCCCATCATTCCCTTCCCCCCCATCATTCCCTTTCCCCCCCCCCATCATTCCCTTCCCCCCCCCATCATTCCCTTTCCCCCCCCATCATTCCCTTCCCCCCCCCATCATTCCCTTCCCCCCCCATCATTCCCTTTCCCCCCCCATCATTCCCTTTCCCCCCCCATCATTCCCTTTCCCCCCCCATCATTCCCTTTCCCCCCCCCATCATTCCCTTTTCCCCCCCCATCATTCCCTTTTCCCCCCCCATCATTCCCTTTTCCCCCCCCATCATTCCCTTTCCCCCCCCATCATTCCCTTTCCCCCCACCACCATTCCCTTTCCCCCCCCACCATTCCCCTTTCCCCCACCACCATTCCCTTTCCCCCCCCCCATCATTCCCTTTCCCCCCCCCATCATTCCCTTTTCCCCCCCCATCATTCCCTTTTCCCCCCCATCATTCCCTTTCCCCCCCATCATTCCCTTTCCCCCCCATCATTCCCTTTTCCCCCCCCTCATCCCCTTTTCCCCCCCCCTCATCCCCTTTTCCCCCCCCATCATCCCCTTTTCCCCCCCCATCATCCCCTTTTCCCCCCCCATCATCCCCTTTCCCCCCCCCCCCATCATCCCCTTTTCCCCCCCCATCATTCCCTTTCCCCCCCATCATTCCCTTTCCCCCCATCATTCCCTTTCCCCCCCCCCCTCATTCCCTTCCCCCCCCCTCATTCCCTTTCCCCCCCCCCCTCATTCCCTTTCCCCCCCCCATCATTCCCTTTCCCCCCCCATCATTCCCTTTCCCCCCCCCACCATTCCCTTTTCCCCCCCCCACCATTCCCTTTTCCCCCCCCACCATTCCCTTTTCCCCCCCATCATTCCCTTTTCCCCCCCATCATTCCCTTTTCCCCCCCCACCATTCCCTTTTTCCCCCCCCACCATTCCCTTTTCCCCCCCCACCATTCCCTTTCCCCCCCCCCACCATTCCCTTTTCCCCCCCATCATTCCCTTTCCCCCCCCATCATTCCCTTTCCCCCCCCATCATTCCCTTTCCCCCCCCCATCATTCCCTTTCCCCCCCCCACCATTCCCTTTTCCCCCCCACCATTCCCTTTTCCCCCCCACCATTCCCTTTTCCCCCCCATCATTCCCTTTCCCCCCCATCATTCCCTTTTCCCCCCCACCATTCCCTTTTCCCCCCCACCATTCCCTTTTCCCCCCCACCATTCCCTTTCCCCCCCCCATCATTCCCTTTCCCCCCCATCATTCCCTTTCCCCCCCCATCATTCCCTTTCCCCCCCCCATCATTCCCTTCCCCCCCCCATCATTCCCTTCCCCCCCCATCATTCCCTTTCCCCCCCCATCATTCCCTTTCCCCCCCCATCATTCCCTTTCCCCCCCCCATCATTCCCTTTCCCCCCCCCATCATTCCCTTTCCCCCCCCCATCATTCCCTTTCCCCCCCCCATCATTCCCTTTCCCCCCCCATCATTCCCTTTCCCCCCCCCTCATTCCCTTCCCCCCCCCCTCATTCCCTTTCCCCCCCCCCTCATTCCCTTTCCCCCCCCCCTCATTCCCTTTCCCCCCCCATCATTCCCTTTCCCCCCCCATCATTCCCTTTCCCCCCCCACCATTCCCTTTTCCCCCCCCACCATTCCCTTTTCCCCCCCACCATTCCCTTTTCCCCCCCATCATTCCCTTTCCCCCCCCCACCATTCCCTTTTCCCCCCCATCATTCCCTTTCCCCCCCCCCATCATTCCCTTTCCCCCCCCCCATCATTCCCTTTCCCCCCCCCATCATTCCCTTTCCCCCCCCCATCATTCCCTTTCCCCCCCATCATTCCCTTCCCCCCCCCATCATTCCCTTTCCCCCCCCATCATTCCCTTTCCCCCCCCATCATTCCCTTTCCCCCCCCATCATTCCCTTTCCCCCCCATCATTCCCTTTCCCCCCCCATCATTCCCTTTCCCCCCCCCCCATCATTCCCTTTCCCCCCCCCCATCATTCCCTTTCCCCCCCCCCATCATTCCCTTTCCCCCCCCCCCATCATTCCCTTTCCCCCCCCCCATCATTCCCTTTCCCCCCCCCCATCATTCCCTTTCCCCCCCCCATCATTCCCTTTCCCCCCCCCCATCATTCCCTTTCCCCCCCCCACCATTCCCTTTCCCCCCCCACCATTCCCCTTTCCCCCCCCACCATTCCCCTTCCCCCCCCCCACCATTCCCTTCTCCCCCCCCCACCATTCCCTTCTCCCCCCCCCACCATTCCCTTCTCCCCCCCCCACCATTCCCTTCTCCCCCCCCCCACCATTCCCTTCTCCCCCCCCCCACCATTCCCTTCTCCCCCCCCCACCATTCCCTTCTCCCCCCCCCCACCATTCCCTTCTCCCCCCCCCCCACCATTCCCTTCTCCCCCCCCCCACCATTCCCTTCTCCCCCCCCACCATTCCCTTCCCCCCCCCTGCATGCAGGGCAGAGCATCTCTTTGGGTTTTCAGGTCCTGTGGGGTTGTTTCATTCCCTCTTTCCCTCTGGATCATCTCCCCCCCCCCCCCCCACCCCCCAAATTTCCCAAGAATCACAGAATCTTAGGGGTTGGAAGGGACCTCAAGAGATCATCAGGTCCAACCCCCCACCACTAAGCCCACGCTCCCTGGCTGAAGGAGGGAAAGGAGCCTGGGCTATGAGGGTGCCACATACCCTGGCAGCAGGTTGGGGCCAGGCACAGAGGATGTTTTTCCCCCCCCCAACCCCCCCTCTTTATAACTGGATTTCCCTGGATGCAGCTGGAGCATGCAGTTTTAATCCTCTTTTCTGCCATATGGCCGCTGGCTGGATTGAAATATGACTCAATTAATTATTGCCAGGACAAGCCCTGGGGCCAAGCCTTTCTCTGGGAGGAGGCTTTGAGGTGCCCCCATGGTAGAACAGGGCTTTGCTCACCCTGGACTGGGGGGGGGGGGTACAGCAGCACATGGCTCAGCCCCATCCTGCCCCAGCTCTGGGAGGCTGTGCTGCTTCCTTGGCACTACTTTGGGTGCTTTTTTTGAAAAATATATATATATTTATATATATATATTTCTTTTTTGGCTCTTCCTGCTTGTGAGAGGAAGCAGGGGGTGGTTTTCTCACTGCCACCACGTGCTGCTGCCTGCTCACCTGTGACATGAGCGTGGCGGTCTCAGCATCACCTCAGGGATGCCCAGACCCAGCCTCACCTTTGAAACTGGCTGTCCCCAGCTTGGGGGGGAGGACACCACAGGTGTGTCCCCCAACTCTCACAGTGCCTTTGTGTGTGTGGGCTCAGATGAGTAGTTGTACCATGGCATGGTACATGCAGGGGGACCTCACTGCAGCCTGCCAGTGCCTGAAGGGAGCAGAGGAACAGGAGGGGAATCAGCTTGTTCAAAGGGCAGAGACTGGCAGGACAAGGGGGCTGGAGTGAAGCTGGAGGAGGGAAGGGGGAGAGGAGATCTGAGGGGGAAGCTCTTTGCAGAGAGAGTGGTGAGGGGCTGGCAGGGGCTGCCCAGAGAGGGGGTGGGTGCCCCGTCCCTGGGGGTGTTGAAGGCCAGGTTGGCTGGGGCCCTGGGCAACCTTGTGTAGCTCCAGGCCTGGAGGTTGGTGTCCCTGCCTGTGGCAGGGAGGTTGGAGCTCTGTGACCCTTGGGGTCCCTCCCAACCCAGCCCAGGCTGGGATTCTGTGATTCTATGGGTGCCCATGGTGGGGTGGGGGGGGTAAGATAACGGGTGTGCATCCCTGCTTGGCAGGGGCTCCCTCATGGTACAGGGGGTTAGCACTTCCCACCAGCAAAACTTTGGCTGGCTCACAGCACAGGGAGAGGGGGTGGGGGAGCAGGGAGGGGGGGGTTATTGAGATGGGGTGCAGGTGATTACAGCAGCACCCAGCAGCAGCCCCATGGATGTGCCTGCTCTGGGCTCCCTGAGCTCCAGGCTCTGAGCGGCCTGAGGAGGCCCCACTTCTCCTTTCAAAACCCAGTGAGTCACTGAGGGAGGAGAGCCAGGCGCCGGCGCAGGCTGTTACCATAGTAATTAGGGCTGGTGAGCCAGCTCCGGGGCCCTGCAGACCCCCAGCACCCCCCTCAAAAGCTGTACCCAAGGCTGGCTGTGCCCCCCACCCCCCACCCCACCCGCCTGGATCAGGATGCTGGAGGCCTGCACGCTCGTGCCTCGTGTGCTGCCCATGGGGAAGGCAGGGCTGCACCCCCTACTCCCTCCCAGCACCCCATTGTTTGGGGGGTTGGGGAAGAAGGGGTTTGTCCTGGGGAGAGCAGCGTTTTCAGGGTGAGTTGTGCCAGTTCTCAGCGTGGCTTCTCCAAGCGTGACCGGGATGCACGAGCAGGATGGGGCCCTGTGTGTTCTCAGATGCAGGAGGAATAAGCAAAGGGATTTGGGGGGGTTCCCAGGTTTTTCTTGCTTTTCCAGGCTGGTTTTCCAGCCCCTCCACCCACCACCACCCCACCACCCCCTCTGGCTTCTTGCTGAGCTGCTTGAGGGGGTCGCAGTGGCTGTTGGAAGGAGGGATGGGATGGGAGGCAGAGGGAGATGCTGTCCCACACCCTTGGTAGGATGCTGGAGGCCTGCACGCTCATGACTTGTGTGCTGCCCATGGGGAAGGCAGGGCTGCACCCCCTGCTCCCTCCCAGCACCCCATTGTTTGGGGGGTTGGGGAAGAAGGGGTTTGTCCTGGGGAAAGGAGCATTTTCAGGGTGAGTTGTGCCAGTTCTCAGCGTGGCTTCTCCAAGCGTGACTGGGATGGTGTGTTCACAGATGCAGGAGGAATGAGCAAAGGGATTTGGGGGGGTTTCCCAGGTTTTTCTTGCTTCTCTAGACTTTTCAGGCTGATTTCCCCCCCTCTCCACCCACCACCACCCCACCACCCCCTCTGGCTTCTTGCTGAGCTGCTTGAGGGGGTCGCAGTGGCTGTTGGAAGGAGGGATGGGATGGGAGGCAGAGGGAGATGCTGTCCCACACCCTTGGTGCAGGGTTGTGGGGTGCAGCATGGTTTGCCAGCAAGGGCATTTTTGTGTAGTTTGATTCCTGGAGGTTGGTGTCCCTGCCTTGTGGCAGGGGGGTTGGAGCTCTGTGATCCTTGGGGTCCCTCCCAACCCAGACCAGGCTGGGATTCTATGATTCTATGATTCCCTGCTCATTCCCAGGGGGGGCTTCACCCCCCCTTCCTCATGCCTATTTCTTCTATATGTGCAAAAATCCGCCCTCCCCCCCCCCCCTCCAAACTCATCCCTTTGAGCTGCCTTTGTGCCCCCCTCCCCAAACTCCTAGGGAGAAGGGAAAGGGAGGGAAGGGGGGGGTGCTGTGGCTGGGGGGGGGGGGGGAAGGCGTGATGGCTGCGGGGGAAGGCTGGCTGTCTCTCCCAGCTCTCCACACACACGCTTGGCACGAGGCTCTTGGCACTCCCCCAGTTCACAGGCATGTCTGAGCTGGGGAGAAGGCTGGGCTCCAGCTGCCAGAAGGACACAGATTGGGCTCTTGCTCCAAAACCCAGCCAAAATCACCCAGGATGGTGCCTGTTGAGGTTGGGGCTTTGGGTCAGGCCAGTGATTAATTAACCATGTCTTCAATCAGGGACACTTTTCTGGGCTGGGAGGCAGCAGCATCCTTGGATATCCTCACCCAGCCCTCAGGGAATGGCTGCTGGATGCAGCCAGTAGAACAGGGCTTTGCTCACCCTGGACTGGGGGGGTACAGCAGCACATGGCTCAGCCCCATCCTGCCCCAGCTCTGGGAGGCTGTGCTGCTTCCTTGGCACTACTTTGGGTGCTTTTTGAAATATATTTTTATATATATATATATATTTCTTTTTTGGCTCTTCCTGCTTGTGAGAGGAAGCAGGGGGTGGTTTCTCACTGCCACCACGTGCTGCTGCCTGCTCACCTGTGACATGAGCGTGGCGGTCTCAGCATCACCTCAGGGATGCCCAGACCCAGCCTCACCTTTGAAACTGGCTGTCCCCAGCTTGGAGGGGGGGGGGACACACACCACAGGTGTGTCCCCCAACTCTCACAGTGCCTTTGTGTGTGTGGGCTCAGATGAGTAGTTGTACCATGGCATGGTACATGCAGGGGGACCTCACTGCAGCCTGCCAGTGCCTGAAGGGAGCAGAGGAACAGGAGGGGAATCAGCTTGTTCAAGGGCAGAGCCTGGCAGGACAAGGGGGATGGAGTGAAGCTGGAGGAGGGAAGGGGGAGAGGAGATCTGAGGGGGAAGTTCTTTGCAGAGAGAGTGGTGAGGGGCTGGCAGGGGCTGCCCAGAGAGGGGGTGGGTGCTGGATGAGCCCAGCCTGGGTGTTGGGTGATTCAGGGAGGCTTTGTGTGGAAAGGAGCCATTTCCTACGTGTTTTGGGAAGAGTTGGGTTTCATTTCTGTGTCCAGAGCTGGGGCCCCAGGACAAGAGAGATGTGGGGCTGTTGGAGAGGGGTCAGAGGAGCCCCGGAGATGCTCAGAGGGCTGGAGCAGCTCCCCTCTGGAGAGAGGCTGAGGGAGCTGGGCTGGGTCAGCCCAGAGAAGAGAAGGCTGTGGGGGGACCTCACTGCAGCCTGCCAGTCCCTGAAGGGAGCAGAGGAACAGGAGGGGAATCAGCTTGTTCAAAGGGCAGAGCCTGGCAGGACAAGGGGGCTGGAGTGAAGCTGGAGAATGCAGCCAGTCCCTGGGGCTGGGTGAAGATGTCCAAGGATGCTGCTGTGCTGGGGCTGGAGTCCAAAATCTCCTGTCTCCTGCATTTTGTGTAGGCATGACACACTCCAGGCACCAAACCCAAATCTTCCACATGCTCAGTGGGGGAAAAAAAAAAAAAAAATCATTAAAAAAGATCTCTGAAATGGCATTTTCCTGAACCTTTAAAGAAATCCCCACCTTGCTTTTCATGTGTGACTGGGAACCCCTCCCCAATTCCCAGGCAGCAGCTGTGCCAGGACCTGCTTATCCTACCAAACACGATTGGTTTTCACCTCATCTCATCCTTCCCTTGCTTTTCCTGCAGAAATTGTCCTCCTGTTGTCATCATTGTAGCTCAGACCAATTAGTTTATCCCAAGGAAGTATGGCTGGGCTGGGGACTGCAGGTACCAGAGTCATGGGGTGGTGTCTCTGGTGCTGGGTGATGCTTTCATTAGCATCCCAAAGCTGGCTGAGCTGCAGGTTGGTTATTCTCAGGGGTGCTGCTGTGAACCCCAAAGTGCTGTACCCAATGTGGTGGGACACCCCAGGAGCTGGGGTAGGGGGGAGGAGGTGGCACACCAGAGAGATGGTGTCTTGGTTTAACAGGTTTATCACCCTGCCCTGCCTTGATCTCCTGAGGGCTTTGGGAAGGAAAATGGGCTCTGTCCCTCCTGTGATGCTCCCTCAAAGCAACTCTCCAGGCCAGGGAGGTTGGGGCTGGGTAGTCAGGTTTGTAAGATGGAGCAGCTCAAGTGGGAAGGAGGAGCTTTGCTTGAGCCTTGGAGCTCATCAGGGATCCTGAGCATCAGTGCACCTTCCTGGATTGCACTTGATCCCACCAAGGTGGAAAAATCCCCTGCACAGGACAGGATATTCCTGCTGTGGTGCTGGCTTTACCCCGTGCCGTGCTGCTCAGCATCCCTCCTCCTGCTGCCTACAGCATCCTCCTGGCCAGGATGGCTAAACCCCAGCTTCAAAGCCTGGCAGATGCCTGAGCTCCCTGTGCCCATCTCCACAGGCAGAGCCCCCCGTGCCCATCCCCATCCCCACAGGCAGAGCTCCCCATCCCCATCCCCAGAGGCAGAGCCCCCCCGTGCCCATCCCCATCCCCACAGGCAGAGCTCCCCATCCCCATCCCCACAGGCAGAGCTCCCCGTGCCCATCCCCATCCCCACAGGCAGAGCTCCCCGTGCCCTTCCCATCCCCATCCCCACAGGCAGAGCCCCCCGTGCCCATCCCCATCCCCACAGGCAGAGCTCCCCATCCCCATCCCCACAGGCAGAGCCCCCTGTGCCCATCCCCATCCCCACAGGCAGAGCCCCCTGTGCCCATCCCCATCCCCACAGGCAGAGCCCCCTGTGCCCATCCCCATCCCCACAGGCAGAGCCCCCCGTGCCCATCCCCATCCCCACAGGCAGAGCTCCCCGTGCCCATCCCCATCCCCATCCCCACAGGCAGAGCCCCCTGTGCCCATCCCCATCCCCACAGGCAGAGCCACCAGCTGCAGCAGGGACTGTGGGGACGTCGGTGCCACCACCGGCGCCTCTGCACAGACACACAGACCTAATTATGGAAGATGTCTAGAGTAAGTCAGCACCAAGAAATCCTTCTCCTTCTCCTCCTCCTCCTCCTCCTCCTCCTGCCCCAGTGCTCCCTTCCCTGGCACCTCAGGGAAAATGGCAAGAGGGTTTTGGGTGAGTCTGTGTGCTAATAATACTGGGGTCGTTTGGGTGCTGTGGTCCCTCTGTGTCACCCCTGCTGTGTTGGGTACCCTGGAGGAACAGTGCCCACGCTGTGCCCCGTAGCATCCCCAGCATGATGGCCCTGTCCCAGCCACCTTGAGTCCTTGTGGTCACGGTGGGACTGGTGTGCTTACAGCCCTGGGGTGTTTCTCCCCAGGCTGGGGACCTGGGGACAGGCAGGGTGTCCCCATGTGCCCGCTGGCAGCTGCTGGGGTGCAGGGAAGCCACGTTTTCTCTCTTGCCTGCTCCCATCTGAGCTTGTCCCAGAGGAGCCACCAGGACCTGAAGCTGGGGGAAGTGCAAGAGCAATTAACCTGTTGCAGCATCCCCTTGAGGATGGCTCAGGGAGCATGGGCCAGGCACCCAAGACTCAGGAGCCTGAGGAGCCATCTCCTTATGGAGGATACTGAAGGGACCCCTCAGGTTTTGGTCATTTTAAAACCCCCAGAGCTGTGAATTCCTGCAGGTAGAGCATGTCACATGGACTGGGGGTTTGGAGGAGCTGGGGGGTTTGGGCTGGTTTTGGGTAAGAAAGAGCTAGTTGCTGGCAGATGTAGGTGATCAGTGATGATGTAATCATTCCTCATCAGTCCTGGTGGCTTTGGTTTTGCCTTGGAGGAGGTGCAGTCAAAGGAGGGAAGCAGGATGATGAGGTTGGGGGAAGTCAGGGTTGTGAGATCCCACAATCCCAGTGTCACTGGGGGTACTGGGATGGTGCCAGCATGTCTCTGAGCATAGCCAAGTGTTAGTCTAAGGGTTGTGTTATGTTTACAGCCATGATACCCAGTTTGGGGTTGTGCTGGGGTGGAGCACCCATGAGCTTTGGGCTCTGGGTGTGTCCCTCCTTCCTCAAGAGCATTGGGTGGGTTTGAGTTTTCCAAAGGGCTGGACCCAAACCCCAGAGCTGCAGCATGGTGGGCTTGGCCTCAGCTTTGCTGTGGGGTTGGGCTGGGTTGCCTTAAACCCTCCAAAGTGAGCTACCCATCACCCACTGGTGTTGAGAAGAGCAGGAGGATCGTTGGTGGCCCAATCAGGGTGAGAGATGGGGGCTCCAGCTTGCTCTCCTGCTGCTGCCATCAGAAGGAATGCAACACATGAGCTGTTTTGAGGCAGGAATCACCTTGCAAGCATTTATTCTCCGTTTCAATGTGCCCCTCCTCAGGCAGACCTTGGGAGGAGCAGGCAGGGGTCAAGGATGCAGGACAGCAAAGAAGCATCTGCCATCTGCTCATGGTCTGTGTGCCCTGTGGAGAGCCCTGGGCCATGCACACAGGGGACATGGCAGGTCAGGAGATCATACAGTCATGGGATGTGTTATAGGTTGGAAGGGACCTTTAAAGGCCACCTAGTCTGCAGTGAGCAGGGACATCTTCAATAGAGCAGGTTGCTCAGAGCCCCATCAAGCCTGAGCTTGGATGTCTCCAGGGATGGGGCCTCCACCACCCCTCTGGACAACTTGTGCCAATGTCTCACCACCCTCAGAGAGAAGGATTTTTTCATAAAATCCAACCTAGATCTTACATTTTTTCTAGTTAAAAACCATCCCCCCTCATCCTACTTGCTCTCATGAGATGTATGGGGGATGAGTTGAGGACACCACATTCTTCCTTGCTGCTGCTTTTGGTTTCACACCTGCAGACACCATTCTGACAAAAATTAGTGTGTCCCCAGTGCCTACAGACATCTTCTCAGGTCAACATGGTGTTAATGGCTCCTTAGGTATGGGTCACATCCAGCCTGTTGAGGTTTATGTCTTTGGAGGAAGGTTCCTGGAGGTCTCTGGGCACTCATGGAGACCAGAAACACCATCTCCTTCCTTCTTCCAAACCCTCCTGACAGATTCTTGCTGCCTTTTGCCTCTTGAAAGGGTCATGTTAGATTCAGGGCTACCAAAACGTTGGTCTGTATCTCCTGAGGACCAAAGCAATAGGAGAAATTCTCAGTGCCCATTTTTCAAAGGCATTATGTGGTCATGGGCAGCTCTAGTGCTGGGACCTGTTAGGAGAGGGTTTACTGTGGGCCTTTCCACAGTCTTGGGAAGGCCTGAAGTGTGGCCTGAGCGTACCAGGAGCTGCACAAAGCTCCTTAGTCACCCTGGAGGTGAACAGATTCAATCTTTAGCTGCTTGGTTGTAAACCTTGTGACATTTCCTGCTCTTTGCTCTTATCAGACAAAACCAGGCCTCTCGTGATCCCCATACATTTTATCTTCAGCAGAGATGTGTTGTTTGCTGCTCTGACCACAGCCCAGCTCACGTGCTGGCGCTTCCCTTCCACACCCCCGCCCCCAGCCAGGCTTTCTTGAACCCTGAGCTGTTGCAGGACAGCAGATCCTTTGTGGGACAAGTCCTCCTTCCCAGAGGCCCAAAGGGTGTGCAGAAAACATCTGACCATTGCATTTCCATGGCTGAGGCTTCCTCACCCGTGGCCCCCACATAGGAGGAGGTTGGGTTGTGTCCTCACAGTTGGGTTTTGGCTTCCTTGCTTCCTCAGGAGGATGCTCCTGTGGTTTTCATCTCGCTTGCATTGTGGTTGAGTTGGCTCCAAGGGCTCCTTCCTGCCTCTGGAATGGGACCCAGTTTTGGTGGGAGCTGGATGAGGAGTGTGGGGAGATGGTCACCTCTCCATGACAGCCTGAGAGGGGTTAAAGGAGTTGGCTGGCTGGTTCAGGGCAAAGGGTGAAATATCTTGGTTGCCTGTGACATGGAGGTGTTTTATGGAAGAAGTCTCCAGCTGCAGTTTGGGCTTTCACCAGTGTTAGTCCTGAGAGCTGTGGAAACAGGTGCCCAAGGACTTGTGCCAGCTCCCTTGATTTTCCTGTTGTTTTCTGGATCCTTCAGGTTTCTTTGAGTGAGCAAACAGTGATTTTGGTAATGAACCAGTATGGTCAATGGCTCATTTAGGTTGGAGGGGGAATCTGAAGGTGTCTGGTCACACCTCCAGCTCAAAGCATGGCTAGCACTATGAGTAGGTCAGTGCTGTCCCCATGGGCATTGTAAAGGTCCACATGGGTCCAGGTGGCCTCAGACTGCTGTGCAGAAACATGGCCAGGTCTTCTCCAAGCATCCATGTTTTCTCCATGTGTCTACATGCCTTGTTGGGGATATCCTACATCCTCAGTGGGTCTGCAGTGGTTTGGGTTCCTCAGGTAAGGAAAGCTGCAGGGTTTCAGATTGGAGATAAGGTCAAGCAGAGATGAACAGCTGGGACATGACAATGGTGACCCATGACCAAGCTAGGGAGAGGCTGACAAAAAGGGACAAACAAGTGGTTCAGTTGCTGGTTGACCAGGCAATCCATGGTGTCCTAATCAATCACCAAGCTGGGGAAGGGTTGGGGAGGGAGATACTTAGACTGGTATCAAGCAAGGAAGCAAATTCTGGACCCAAACAGGTTGTCTGGAAGGAGTGCATGTTCCTCACTGTGGTAAACACAGCCATCCATGACCTACAAACCTCTTCAGACCTCTCCTAAGTGCTCTTCAAGTCTGTGTGGAGGGGTGATCCTCCCCCTCTGCTCTGCCTTGGTCAGGCCCCACCTGGAATATTGTATCCAGTTCTGGGCTCCCTGGTATAAAAAAAGACAGGGATCTTCTGGAGAGAGTCCAGCACAGGGATAAGAAGGTGATTAAAGGCCTGGAGCATCTCCCATATGGGGATAGGCTGAAAGTACTGGGGCTGTTCAGCCTGGAGAGAAGCAGCCTGAGAGGGGATCTGATCAATGGGGATCAATAGCTGAAGGGTGGGACACAGGGGGACATGGGCAGCCTCTGCTCAGCGTCTGTGGGGACAGGACAAGGGGTGATGGCCTCAAGTTGGAGCACAGGGAGTTCCACACCAATTTGGGGAAGAACTTCTTCCCAGAGAGGGTGAGGGAGCCCTGGGCCAGGCTGCCCACGGGGTGTGGAGTCTCCTTCTCTGGAGAGATTCCAGCCCCGTCTGGACACCGCCCTGTGTGCCCTGTCCTAGGGACCCTGCTTTGGCAGGGGGTTGGACCTGATGAGCTCTGGAGGTTCCTTCCAACCCCACCAGCTCTGTGAGTCTGTGTCTGCTGCTGGAGCAGTTCCGCTCACGCTGGAAGGCACCCAGAAGTCTCACACTGGATGGGAAAGCACTGAACGCTGGCCAGGTCTGGTAGAGCCCATCAGTTCGTGTTAGGCCCTTGTTGAAGAACGAGTGGCCTGGTGGCTCTGCTGTGGGGCCAGCACTCCCTGTGTGCCCCAAGGATGGCATTTCCTAAAGGCTTTAGGTTCAGTTACTCAAGTCACAGTGAACCTGGTTGCTCTTCATCCCTTGTATCTTTAATAACGTGGAGCTGTGGTGGTGTCTGCACGGCGCTCGCAGGGCCTGGAACCATCAAAATACTTTGCATTATTTAGCAGCTGGTTTAATATAATTGCTGCTCAGCCTCACATCCTCACTCAGGGTGGTTGGATTTTAGGTCCAGTGCTTCCTTTACTCCCCAGCTAACGCTGGCAGGGGGGGAATCCCACCTCCTCCTTCCACACCATGCTGGGGTGGGGAATAAAAAGATGTAGCAACCCAGCTTAAGGAGAAGTATAAGCAGCATATAAAGGGAGCACTGATTTTATTTTTTAGAATTATTATGTATTATTATTTAATTATTAATATTTTAAATAATTAAAAAATAATTAATATTTTATAATAATGAAAAAAATATATTTTAAAGCCTAGAGCTGACTGATGTAAAAAAATCAGGCTGGCTGTGAATTGATGCTTCTCTATCCTCCCCAGAAAAGAAACCTGCCTCCCCCCCTCCCAAAATTGCAGCTGCCCCTGTTTATTTTCATAGCTCATGCTGGGAAAAATATCCAGATGAATATACCATGCTGAGGTTTCCCAGCACCCAGGTAGGCAGGGAAAGGCACTTGCACTTGCAGAGCAGCAGGGCCTAAAACCCACAGCAGCTCCAGCTCGTTTGGAAGAAGGATTAAAGCTGGGGAGGGGTGGATGGGGGGCATAAATGAAGCATGTGGGGTCTGCAGCATGGCTAGCAGGGATTGATCTCCAGCATGGGAAGTATTGGATGGGTGGGAGGGGAGAGCAAGCCAGCATGGGTGATGCTGTCTTGTGCTGCTTAATCCAGGGACTGCATGATTTCTTTGGCTTTAATTTATTATTTTTTTAATTTTGCTTTAATTTTGTGGAGGGTTTTTGCAGTGCTTGATGTTGCAAGTGTGAAAACACCACCCAGGCTAGCAGCTCTGGGGTGGCTTTCTCCTCCCATCCATGTAATACCAGTGTTTGCTGAACATGTGTCATTCCACACTGTAGTGGTAAAAGCAGGGCCGTTGACTCAGCAGGAAGCGTGGCAGGGATGCTTTGCCTGTGTTTTAAGGGGAAAACAGGCTGGTTCAGGGATTTTTGGGAGCTCTGTGGGAAAAGCAAGAGTTTGTGGAGGTTAGGAAGGGGTTAGGGAGGCCAGAGAAGGGGTGGGGATGGAGTTACACCAGGGGAAATAGTGTGGGAAGAGTTCTGAGGGGGTGGCTCGGGGAAGAAAAGTGAATTTGGGTGGTTTGAAGGAGCATGGTGGTCAGGAGAAGTGTAGGAGGGTCAGGGCTGGGTGTGGGGGAAGCTGCTAAGCCTGCGGTGCTGCTGCCTCTCTATCCCCCTTCCACATCCCTGCCCCAACTGTGCTGGGATGGCCGAGCTCTCCTGTCCCATCACATCATGACAGATCCAGGTATCCTTCCCATCTCCATAACCAGGTCCTACTTTAGACCCAAAAGCAGGAGATTAACGGGGAAAAAAAACCACCTGAGGCAGCAGTGGGCGGCAGAAGTTAAATTTAATTGAGGTAATATGGGTCAGCTCACCGACCGAGGACGGAGGAGCAACCTACTTCTCCCCAGCCAGCCCCAGCTAACCCAGTTTGCAGCACCTCCAGGGCCCTGCCCACAGCCCTGCCACAGACTATCAGCTCAGAGCAGCCCCCCTGGTACCCTCAAGTTGGCCATGAAACATCAGATCCAGCACAAGCTACAATAAATTACTTTTCCAAGTCATTTATTGTGAAAATCTAGTCTAGCATGGGGGATTTTTAATGGGGTTTTTTTCTTTTTCCTTTTTCTTTGTGTTTTTTTTTCCCAGAAACCGGCTAAAATCGCCCACGTTTAGTGGTGATCCTCCACCTGCTGCTTGGGATCTAGCTGTCAGCAAAGGTTTTACTCATTTTACAGGTATCTCAGTGATGCCTTTGTAATGAAACCTTTGCAAGGTACCCATAGCTGCAAGATTTTAAGGGGATTTTACCCCTGTAACTCCTAAAGCACATAAAATCTCAGGAAACAATCACAAAACTCTCCCATTTCCATGTGCTACATCCTCCATTTGACTGGTTGCTCTCTGAGCCAACAGCTCTGGGTGCTGTGAAATAAAAACCAGGCCTGAAAAAGAGATAAAACAGGGAAAAAATGGGGAAAAAAAGAAATCCTCCCAGCCTCGTTGCTTTGGTGGCAAGGGATGGGAAGAGAAATTACAGGCAGCAGCATCTGGGCTTGGCTCAGCTCTAGCAGATAGGCTGTGACCTGTTTGCTGTATTTGAAGCTTGAAATAGAACCTTATGAGTAATGTGGTTCAGGTGCTTATCACTAATTAATTTATTCTTTTGTACGGTGGATACCTAATTAAAGCAGTCTAAGGTAATTCCTGGGGGGCGGGAGTTAAGCTAATGGGATGGTTAACGGGGTTGTTTCTTTGCTGATGTAACTTGTTAGGTGATTCCCAGGGGCTGGGAAGGGTTATTAGGCTGCATGTGAGTGTTACTTAAAATAAAAATTCTAATAAAGGTTTGGTTTGGGTGAAATCACTGGAGAGCAGCTTCTCCTTGCAGTGAGTTCTGCAGCCGAGGGCTTCACATGCCAAAATGGCACGACCAGGCCCAGTGGGTTTGTTTTTATTTTAGCTGGGCTGAAAAATGTTCTGCAGAAGGATGAGCTTGGCACCACAGCAGGGATCATAGAATCACAGAAGGGTTTGGGTTGGAAGGGGCTGGTTTGGGTGAAATCAGTGGAGAGCAGCTTCTCCTTGCAGTGAGTTCTGCAGCTGAAGGCTTCATGTGCCAAAATGGCGCGACCAGGCCCAGCGGGTTTAGGTTTTATTTTAGCTGGGCTGAATAATGTTCTGCAGAAGGATGAGCTTGGCACCACAGCAGGGATCATAGAATCACAGAAGGGTTTGGGTTGGAAGGGGCTGGTTTGGGTGAAATCAGTGGAGAGCAGCTTCTCCTTGCAGTGAGTTCTGCAGCTGAAGGCTTCACGTGCCAAAATGGCACGACCAGGCACAGCGGGTTTGTTTTTGTTTTAGCTGGGCTGAAAAATGTTCTGCAGAAGGATGAGCTTGGCACCACAGCAGGGATCATAGAATCACAGAAGGGTTTGGGTTGGAAGGGGCTGGTTTGGGTGAAATCACTGGAGAGCAGCTTCTCCTTGCAGGGAGTTCTGCAGCCGAGGGCTTCACCTTCCAAAATGGCGTGACCAGGCCCAGCGGGTTTAGGTTTTATTTTAGCTGGGCTGAAAAATGTTCTGCAGAAGGATGAGCTTGGCACCACAACAGGGATCATAGAATCACAGAAGGGTTTGGCTTGGAAGGGGCTGGTTTGGGTGAAATCACTGGAGAGCAGCTTCTCCTTGCAGTGAGTTCTGCAGCTGAGGGCTTCACGTGCCAAAATGGCGCGACCAGGCCCAGCGGGTTTAGGTTTTATTTTAGCTGGGCTGAATAATGTTCTGCAGAAGGATGAGCTTGGCACCACGACAGGGATCATAGAATCACAGAAGGGTTTGGGTTGGAAGGGGCTGGTTTGGGTGAAATCAGTGGAGAGCAGCTTCTCCTTGCAGTGAGTTCTGCAGCTGAGGGCTTCACGTGCCAAAATGGCGCGACCAGGCCCAGCGGGTTTAGGTTTTATTTTAGCTGGGCTGAATAATGTTCTGCAGAAGGATGAGCTTGGAACCACAACAGGGATCATAGAATCACAGAAGGGTTTGGCTTGGAAGGGACCTTAAAGATCATCCAGTCCCACCCCCCTACCATGGGCAAGGACACCTCTCACCAGCCCAGGGTGCTCAAGGCCCCATCCAACCCAGCCTTGAAAACCTCCAGAGGGGCAGCCAACACCTCCCTGGGCAACCTGTGCCAGTTGCCGACCCTTATAGTGAAGATTTTCTTTCTAATATCCAATCTAAATCTCCCCCCTTCCAATTTAAACCTATTCCCCTCATCCTGTCACTCCATGTCCTTCTAAAAAGTCCCACCCCAGCTTCCTTGTAGGCTCCTTCTGGTACTGGAAGGTGCTCTAAGATCTCCCTGGAGCCTTCTCTTCTCCAGGCTGAACAACCCCAACTCTCAACCTTCAAAATCCACTCCCTAAAAACATGCCATTTTAGCCAAATCAGGACAATTCAGTAGCTTCCCCCCCAATTCCTTCAGTGGGGCCAAGGGTGGTTGTACCCCCATGCTGCCAGATGGGTGGTTGTTAAACACCATGGCCTTGAATTCAGGGTGACTTTGCATGAGGCTTGGGGTGGGTTTGTCCCTTCAGGAACGGTGTTGACACAACCAAATACCCAAATCCTTGTGACACTAGGTGCAACGCCTCCACCGGGCAGCATTCCTGTCTCCTCTGCTTCCAAACCTTGTGTCACACCTTCCCCTAAAGGTCTTTATCCTGGCCCTGGCACATACAGGATGTTAAAAACTGAAACCCAAGAATGAATTGGTTAATTAACATAAAATAATAGCTTTTGGCTGCTTCCTTTAATTAAGGGTCAGGAGTTCAGAGCAGTACGAACAGATGTTGAGCTCCTTTTTCCAGTACAGGAGCTCATTGCTTCCTCCATAGATTTCATAGAATCCTACCATCTCTCTTTTTTTCCTGGAAAAAAGGAGCAGGGAATTGGGATTTCTGACCAAGGTGTGTACAAAGAAATTATTTCAGGGTCGATTCGAGTTGGTTTTGGGGAGGACTCAAGAACCAAAGGAACTGAGAAGTCATAGGTGTGATGATGCTTCTAATTAGAGGGTGAGTTTGGTCTTTTAGAGGTCTCTCCACTGGGGAGAAAAGAGGTTTTTTGGAGGTTTTCTGCTCTTTTCTGGCCTGCAGTGAGTTGATGTGTGTTTCCTAGACCTAGGTTCTCCTTCATAGCAGAACCTTCTGTGTGGCAAAGTAAGGGACTACCCAGCCTGCTGCCACTTCATCAGTAGGAAATAAGTTTCATGGATTTGGGGATCCAAGAGAGAATTGGGGGGTTTCAATGGGATTTCAGTGTAAATTTTGTATTTGGTTGATTTGTTCATGTTTTACTCCACAGACCTGCTCTTCCCTCAGTGTGTGGGAGGTGGTAGTGCTGGGCTGTCACCAGCTGCCCCTCACATGGTTACATGAGGGTAGCTCCAGCCTGGGAAGAGTCATGCCTGTGGCAAGTATTTGGCTGGGAAAATAACCCAAAAGAAAAGGTTTGCCATGCTGTACAGCATTATAGAAGAGGAACCAGGCTTTCCTTGGCCTTTGCTGCAGCAGAATTAGATCCTTAAGTATTTTTAAGGGTGTCTGTGTAGTGTTTTAACTGATGCTAAAAAGTCCCAGGGTTGCAGATAGTGCTGTTGATCTCTGGAATGGGCTGAGCTCCATGCAGGGAATGACCCTCCAGTGCAAGAGAAACCCATGGGGTTGTGATGCCCTGAGGCTTAGCAGCCACTTTTCCAAGGTTTTTGTGGATCTGATGGGGAGAAATCTGGATGTCTGACTCGTGAGAGGACATGGGACAACAGGGTTCATGGCCCTGCTCATTGGTTGGGTTGGGGGGGAAGGTCTGTACTGGTGAGCGATGGTCACCTTGGGGTGATGTGTGACCTATCTGTACATCCCCCCTGAGCACTGCTCCTCTCTGCTTGGATCCCCCCTCCTCCTCTTTTCCTGTATTTACTGGGCAATCTGCATGCTGGAGACATTTTGGTTAGGCCAGGGGATTTCAAAGATGGTGATGATGTCTCCATCCTCCAGCCTGATGGGGAGGTTGGAGACGCAGCAGGTCAGTACCACTTTGCAAGAGGGCATTTCAGGAAACCCCTGGATTTCCAAGGAGCACTGGTAGTTTTAGGGTATCCCCAAAGCTGCATGGTCTCCTCTCAGGCAAGTAAAATGCAGGCAGCTGAATTCATTAGGGGGTTTTATTATATCTGGGTGGGATGAAGGTTAATGGTGGCTTGGATGGAGGAGCAGCTGCCTCCTTTACAGCCAGGGTTTTGCTGCAAGCCTACCCTGGAGATCTGCAGGACAGAGGCTCCTCAAGTTCCTGCTCCTCCTCACACACACTGCAGAGAGCTTTGACCTCTGGGTGTGTTTTAACATTTCAGTAAATTCAAAAAAAAAAACAACCACCCCCACCCCCAAACCACAAACCAACGAGGAGGGGGAAGGAAAAAAGCCCAGCCCTTGAATCATTTTCATTTTCAGTCAAGCACAGACAGCAGAGCTGCTGGTGGTGGTGTTGGTGGTGCTCTTTCAGTGATGGGGACCACAGAAGTGGAGCTTGTGCTTAAAGCCTCTGCTGCAGGAGAACCTGAAGAGCGATGCTGGGGATGGCGTGACAGGATGTGTGCCCTTATCTGTCCCCCTGGCGTGTCACACGCTGAAACGTGACAGCCAAGGTCTTCTTTTTCTTTCTATGCTACAGCTTAAGGAGATACAAGGGGAGATAGCCAGCCTCTGCTCAGTGTCTGTGGGGACAGGACAAGGGGTGATGGCCTCAAGTTGGAGCACAGGGAGTTCCACACCAATGTGGGGAAGAACTTTTCCCCAGGGAGGGTGAGGGAGCCCTGGGCCAGGCTGCCCAGGGGGTGTGGAGTCTCCTTCTCTGGAGAGATTCCAGCCCCGTCTGGACACCGCCCTGTGTGCCCTGTCCTAGGGACCCTGCTTTGGCAGGGGGTTGGACCTGATGAGCTCTGGAGGTCCCTGCCAACTCCACCAGCTCTGTGAGTCTGTGATGGTGAGGAGGTCAGCTGCCCTCCCCCTGGCAGGCATTGCCCCAGCATGCATCACTGGGTGCATACATGGGTGCTGAGGGCATGACAGGGAGCTGACCAGGGGTCAGGACTGAGTTCACGTGGGTACTTTTAACCTGGATGACAACCTCAGGCCCACCTCAGGGAGGAAGGTGATGTTTGGCTGCAGCTTCACTTGCTCGGACCACTGGACAGTGTGTCTGGGCATCCTTATTCCCTGTTTTTTGGCTGAGCTCCTGGTGCACCAGTCCTCCCAGTGCTTGATCCATGCACACTGCTGGGTTTGCCCCTTGTGTGTTAACCCCAACCACTTTTTCCCTATTTTTTTTTCCCCCAGCTGATGGTGGGGAAGCTTTTCCTCTTTAGAGATACATCTCCAAAAGCCCTGGAGTGGGGCAGGGGGGTGGCATGGCTTTTGGCTTGCTGGAAATCTCCAGGGGGAAAACAATGCTGTTGTTATTAAACCCCAGACTGGGGGGGGGGGGGGATGGTTTAGGGGTTCAGCAACTCCAACAGTGCTCCCACTGTGCCAGAGCCTTGTGCTGACCCTGGAGCAGGTTGGTGCTGCCCTCCCTGTGGTACCCAGCTGGGGACAGGCACCATGTGTGAGCGGTGGCAGGAGGGACTGAGCAGATGTCCCAGGCTGTGCTGTCTGGTGCCTGCTCCTTCACCTAAATAATCTCTTAAAAAAAACCAAACCAAACCAAACCAAAACCAGGAAGTTGAAGCAGGTTTGTGCTTGCCTTCCTTTCGAGCCCTTAGGAAGCCTGTGAGAAAATCAAGAGCTGAGATTCTCACTTGCACGTGATGCCCACAGCACTGTGACTTCTCCAGGCCAAAGGGAATAGCCCTGCACCACCCAAAAGGTTCCCATGGGGTCCTGGCTCCATCACTGCTGCATCTCACCCTCTGCTCCACTCCAGGTCTGTAGGAGCTTCACTCCGAGCTCACTCGGGCTCTCCAAAGGGATGGATGTTGTTAAGATGGATGGAGGGGACATCCCAAGCCAGGCTCTCCACGGGGCCACCCCTAGTGCTGAGCTCTTGATTTAATCCCCCAGCAAAATTTGGTTAGAGAAGAATCTTTGCTCCTTATGCCCTGCATTGCCTTGATAATGACATTTCCCCAGGGGAGCCAGTGGCAGGCTGGGTCTACCCACCCCCCCCCTCCCACCCTCCAGTGCTGCTTTTGGGGTGAAATACAGCAGAATATGGGCAATATATTTTTGCATCCTCCTGATAGAAGCCAACAGGAGGTCAGGCCAGCTGCAGGGGCAGCACCAAAACCCACCCCCATGGGCAAAACACCAGTGTCAGGGCCAAAACAGGCACCCATCTCACCTCACCCCTGTTTGGCAGGAGAGATGGGATGCTGGTGTGATACGAAAGCTGTTTCCATGGAAACAGGCTCATATTTCCCCCCCTTCCCCTCACTCAGGCACCTTTTAATTAATTTCTTTATATCCCAGCACATCTCCAACCCCACAAAGCTGCTTCTCAGCAATTTAAATACTGGATTGGACATAAAAAAAACCCCACCAAAACCCTGGACATTGGAGAAGGGACTCAAATCCCTGTGGATGGGGGCTGGGAGCTGCTGGTGTAACCACCACTGAGGAGGAAGGTCCTCTGCCCCAGCAAAGGGGCTTGATGGGTCTTGATCCAGCTCATAACATTCACTTTGCTGGAGGGAAATAATGAAACACATGTAATTTGGGAGTACAGAGGCTCCTTTCCCAGCCAGGTCTGCAACTGCTGTGGAGATCAATGTGACTACAGCAGCTCCCACCCCCTGGAATCCCAGCTCAGCTATTTTTCTATTCTGTCTGGGATATTTTTATATTTTCCTGGATATATTTAGCAACTCCTTGTATTTCATTTTATTTTTTTTTTTTTTTTTTTCAGCCCAGCTGACTATTTTTAGCCAGGGCTTTTAGCAAAAGGGGGGGAGAGGGGGGGGGGGGGGGGAAAAGGCAACAGAATGGCTTGGAAAGGCAGCCAACCCTGCCTGAGGGATTCCCACGCTCCACCCGGCCAGTGACCAGCAGCACTGGCTGTGGGAAGGATGACAGCACAGCCCTATGCTCTGTTACCCATTCTGGATGCCATAGCATGCCTAGTTTTGGGGAAGGAAAAGCATTTTGTGGGAGAGCTTGCTTGCCTCAGTTGGGATTGCACCGATCCTAAGCCTGGCTGTGCTTCTTGGGTGCAGTGAGTTGGGTTGGTCTCAGCTGCTGGGTTGTATAGGAGCCAGGAACAGTCCCAGCTTGCACAAGAGCTGGAACAAATCCCTCCTTTATCATATCCTAGCATCTTTTCTGGGCAAAGAAGCTCTGTGCTCCCCCAAATCACAGAATCAGAGGGGTTGGAAGGGCCCTCCAGAGCTCATGCTGCAGCCCAGCATCACCTTCCTCCCTGAGGTTGGGCCTGAGGTTGTCATCCAGGTTAAAAGTACCCACATGAACTCAGTCCTGACCCCCAGTCAGCTCCCTGTCATGCCCTCAGCACCCATGTATGCACCCAGTGATGCATGCTGGGGCAATGCCTGCCAGGGGGAGGGCAGCTGACCTCCTCACCATCACAGACTCACAGAGCTGGTGGGGTTGGAAGGGACCTCCAGAGCTCCTCAGGTCCAACCCCCTGCCAAAGCAGGGTCCCTAGGACAGGGCACACAGGGCGGTGTCCAGACGGGGCTGGAATCTCTCCAGAGAAGGAGACTCCACACCCCCTGGGCAGCCTGGCCCAGGGCTCCCTCACCCTCACTGGGGAAAAGTTCTTCCCCATGTTGGTACCCCCCTTCACCCAACTGGGTGGAAAACACCAGTCCATCAGTGATGGAAACCAAGAAGCAGGGAGATTCCTGCTTTCCCCCTGAAAAGGAGCTGGCCTCAGTGGTGGGTGATGCCATGTGATGCTCCAGTGATGCCTTGTGATGCTCCAGGGAGCTGCTCTTGGTCTTCACAGTGAAGGACCAGGGATGATTTTGTGCTGGCAGATGTCAACGCTTTCAGTTTCTTTCTGCTTTTCCTTTCGGTTCAGCTCAGGGGAGCTGTGGGGAAGAATGGTTTTCCAGCCATGGGAAGTGAAAAAAAGCCTGGAAAATTGGGTGATAGGAGAGGATGTGGCCCACAGGTGTCAAAACACTGAGAGTGGGTAAAGACTGTGGTCTCCTTGAGATGCAGGAGGTGTCTCAAGGCACCAGTAAAACCTCACTCGATGCCCAGTTGCACCTTCAAGGCTGTAAGAAGATGCTTTGGGAGGGTGCTGGTGTGTGCCAGCCAGGTTTAGCAGTGCAGAAGGTGCTCCAGGAGAGCCCTTGTGTAAGGAGAGCTGATGCTTTAAGGTAATTAGGCTAAATAATCACCCTTAAAATGCCATTTTAAATAACTTTAGGAGAAATCTGGTCTCCACCCAAATGCAATTTGAGATAAAATTGGGGATAGCTTTGGGAGGGGAGGTTGGGCTCAGGTTTTGTAGGGTTTGGGCTAGTGATGGGGTGATGGAGGTCTGGGAGACCCCCTCCTGCCCAAGTGCTGCCTTTTGGGCACAGCTCTATGCAAAGCAGGAGGCAGCTCACGCTGATGAGGAGCTGGCAAACGAAGGCTAATTACTCTTGCAAGCAGGGCTGGCAGCTGCAGGATGCCCAGTTCCAGAGGAAGGAGTAGGACAGGCAGCTTAGCAGGAGGGCTAGCTTGCTCTGGTTGTTAAGGAACTCTCCTTTGGTGGTGGCTTTTTAGGGGCTGGACACAGAGTTTTCCCTCCCTCCCTCAGCTGAGGTGATGCCATGGCAGGGCAGCTCATGCTGGGAGGCAGCACCAGCAGCTCACCAGGCTGGAGCTGGATGGGGAGCAGCAAATAATTTGGTAAATTAATTTCCCATTGAGTTAAACGATGCTGGCAGGATGGGGGAGGGTCAGTGCCTCTGTGCCAGCTCTCTCAGGGAGTTGGGGGGACAGGGGAGCAGCACCAACGCTGTCACTGGAGATTATGGGATCCATAAACCTGCTGGGAGGGGGAAACGCATCCAGAAAGCAAGGGCAATGCAATTAGTTTACTGGGATGAAGGAGGAGGGCTGTTCATCTCTGGGCTCAAAGCAATGGTGGCTTTTAAGGAAGAGCAAATTAACCCCTGATCTCACCCCACTGTGCAGCACGAGGACACAGCACCAGCAGGCAGCTCAGGGCTGGGTTTTACCCTCAACATCATGGGTAAAAGCTGAAGGTTTTGGCAAATCCAGAGCAAGCAGGCTGAGAGCAGAGAGAGCTGCAAATACTGGACCAGTGCCCCCATGTCAGGAGCATCCCTAACTCTTTGCCCAATTCAATCCTGATTTTCAGTGCCTGTTTTGCCTGGGTGCCCCTGGTGGGAAGGAGGAAATATCCTTTGACTCTCAACTGCTCCTCATTACACAAAGACACAGCAATAAATTAGGGGCTTCTTTGGAGAGTAGGTACCAGCTTGGAAAAAAAGCAGCAGCCAAATTTCCCAGCCCAAGGCATGTGGTGCAAATGCTTCTGCATCCTTTGAAATGAATCCAGCCTCGTGCCATGAGGAGTCAATAACCCCCACACCCCCTCAATATGGACAAGTCTCAAACCAACCCAGTGGTTTGGGTTGTAATTAAAGGGACAATATCCATGTGCTGCACATGCTAAACATTGTTAGGGTGGTGATAATGTCCTTCCTCATTAACCTCACCTCCCTTTGTAAGGGAGAGGCTGAGGGAGCTGGGCTGGGTCAGCCCAGAGAAGAGAAGGCTGTGGGGGGACCTCACTGCAGCCTGCCAGTCCCTGAAGGGAGCAGAGGAACAGGAGGGGAATCAGCTTGTTCAAAGGGCAGAGCCTGGCAGGACAAGGGGGCTGGAGTGAAGCTGGAGGAGGGAAGGGTGAGAGGAGATCTGAGGGGGAAGTTCTTTGCAGAGAGAGTGGAGAGGGGCTGGCAGGGGCTGCCCAGAGAGGGGGTGGGTGCCCCGTCCCTGGGGGTGTTGAAGGCCAGGTTGGCTGGGGCCCTGGGCAACCTTGTGTAGCTCCAGGCCTGGAGGTTGGTGTCCCTGCCTGTGGCAGGGGGATAGAATTCTATGATCCTTGAGGTCCTTCCCAACCCAGACCAGTCTATGATTAACCTATGGGCTCCAAGGTGGGAATCCTGTTACCCAGGGAGGGGTTACTGAGTGCCACCCAAGCCTGTGCCTTCTCCAGCACATCAGCAGCGGGTGGGAGGACAGCCCCGTGGCAACAGGGAGATGGGGATATACTGGGAGGAGTGGGGATTTTGATGGTTAGGGTTAGGGGGGGAGCTGTGGCAGCTGGAGGGGACCTGTAGGTAAATCAGAGCGATGCAGTGAGCGCTGGCATGTGTCCCTCCTGCGTGATGGCTCCATCCCATCAGTCCCAGTACAAACCAGATGTGTCTGAGCGCTGTGGTGCTGGGAAGTACCTGCATTCCCCAAACGGGGTTAGGGGTCTATCTGGGTCTAGTGGATCTCTGATCCCAGCTCTGAATCATAGAATCATAGGGGTTGGAAGGGGCCTCCAGAGCCCATGGGGTCCAACCCCCTGCCAAAGCAGGGTCCCTAGGACAGGGCACACAGGGCGGTGTCCAGACGGGGCTGGAATCTCTCCAGAGAAGGAGACTCCACACCCCCTGGGCAGCCTGGCCCAGGGCTCCCTCACCCTCACTGGGGAAAAGTTCTTCCCCACATTGGGGGGGAATTCCCTGTGCTCCAACTTGAGCCCATCACCCCTTGTCCTGTCCCCACAGACACTGAGAAGGGGCTGCCCATGTCCCCCTGTGTCCCATGCTTAAGATATTTATAAACATTAATTAGGTCCCCCCTTAGTCTTCTCTTCTCCAGGCTGAACAGCCCCAGCTCCCTCAGCCTTTCCTCACAGGGGAGATGCTCCAGGCCCTTCAGCATCTCCAGAGCCTCCTCTGGACTCTCTCCAGGAGATCCCTGTCCTTTTGATCCCAGGGAGCCCAGCACTGGACACAACACTCCAGCTGGGGCCTGAGCAGGGCAGAGCAGAGGGGGAGGATCCCCTCCTGTCACCTGCTGCCCACACTCCTCCTGATGCCCCCAGGATCCCATTGTCTCTCTCAGCCCCAGGACACACTGCTGGCTCATGGCCACCCTGGCATCTCCCAGCACCCCCAGGTCCTTCTCCCCAGAGCTCCTCTCCAGCAGCTCCCCCCCAGCCTGTCCTGATAGGAAGGGTTGTTCCTTCCCAGGGGCCAGACTCTCCACTTGCTCTTGTTGAACTTGATGAGGTTTCTCCCTGCCCAGCTCTCCAGCCTGGCCAGGTCTCTCTGGGTGGCAAGCCACAAACTTCCCATCCCAGCAGCTGCCCACAGAGGGATGACAGGGCTCAGAAATGAGCTGTCTGGCAAGGCAGTTCCCTTCCAGAGGCAAATATTTTGGCATTTGTCCTCCAGTCTGAGGATTTAGATCCTTCCCAGGGTGGGGTTAATTTGTGTGACCTCTGATGCCCTTGGTGCCTGCCCACTAAGGAGTATTTTCTAGTCCCATGGCAGGGAACCCCACACCTCGCTGGGTCTCAGGGAAGAGAAGTAAATCACAGGATCTCAGAAGGGTTTGAGTTGAAGGGACCTTTCCAAGGCCATCAGGTCCAACCCTGCAGTGAGCAGGGCCATCTTCAACTAAATCAGGTCTCTCAGACCCTCATCCAACCTGACCATGGATGCTTCCAGGGATGGGGCATCTACCACCTCTCTGGGCACCCTGTGCCAGTGTCTCACCACCCTCAGTGTAACAAATTTCCTCCTTCTATCTAATCTAAGCTGTACATTTACACCTGCCAGGGGGTGGGGTGGGTGGGTTGGTTGGTTGCAATCAGCAGTAAAGAGGCTCTGGGGGTTACAGGAGAGGGGGATGCTCTAGTTTGGCATAAATCAAATCCAAACTGAAGAGCCACAGAGGTTTTGGCACCTCCTGGGGTTACAATGGGGTCTGAACTCTGTTGGGATAAAACCAGCTGCCCAAACAACCTTGCTGAGTGGTACCTGGGTTGTTTTTTTGGTGGGGAATAGTGTGATGAGCTCTCTTCACCGTGTCACCTGCTCTTATCTCCTTACCCATGCTGGAGGAAGCACGCTCAGTTGCTTCCAGTGGGGAAAGGCTGTTTGTTGGCCCCAAAACTATTCAAGTTCCTACACCAGGTCTCCACAGAGGGGCTGAGCATGGGGCATGTGGCCAGTTCCTGGGGATGCCAAGGTCCTGCAGGCTGTCCATGGGTCCCCAGCATCATCCCAGCAGCGCTGTGCGTGGCAGGGTGCTCACATGGATGTCCCCTCCGCTGTCCCACTGGGGTCTTGGGCTTCTTAGGCTTTGTTTTGGGGGGTGTAGGAAGAGTAGGGAGGGTTTTCTTGTGTGAGGGCAGTAGCAGGGTTTGGGTACATGTAGTTAAGGGATGTACCAGCCATACAGCAGCTCTGTGCAGTCCCCTCCACTCCTGTGCCTCCTCCTGTGACATTTAACTCCTGTCCCTGAGTGACTCTCTGCCACCAGAGCAGCCACAGACCACAGCCCTCTGAGAAATGGCACCAAATCACTGAGGCAAACATTTCCCACACTGGAAAAGTCCCTGGGGGGGGGGGGTGTCCCAAATTGTGCAATGGAGCCTTGGGTGATGGGCACCTTGGTGAACCTAAGTGGCTGCTGGCTTTCTCATCAGCCCCGATGCTGGTGAGGAACAGGCTGGCATCAGCATCGTGGTTTTGCAGGGAGAATTGAAAGCAAAAGCAGGAGGCACAGGCCTGCTGCTCAAACACCTCTCCAGCAAGGAAACTGGGGGAGACCTGAGCAAAACCAGTGTGGCAAACAGGTCACAGACACTTGAGCTGAACCTCGAGCCATGGCGCAGAGCTTTGAGGGGGCTCTGACTGTTGGGGATGCTCAGTAGGAGCAGAACTATGCTGGAGGGGGGAGGGATTTTGGTAGCCCTCCCCAGGGTGGGGGTGTGGGGGATGCTCTTTCCACCCCACCACGTGCTCTTGCTCCCCAGACAGTCAGAACTCCCCCTTCTTGCAGCTCATGCCCTGCGCTGTGCCGTGCCGCAGGGCTGGCTGCAAGCTGGGGGAACAGCCTGGCTGCCAGCAGCCCTTGGAGAGCTGCCTGCTGACTTGAAACCTCTTCCTCTGCTGAAAACCTCGCTGAAAGCAAACAGATACTACTGCTTGGAGGGGGCAGTGTGTGTATGTGGGGAGAAGGGGGGGGATACAGAAGGAAACCCACAGCTTTTCTGCCTCCCCAGTACAGGACTTGGCATCTCCGAGGGCTCTGGGTTTCCTGGTGCCATGAAGGATGTTCTCCTCATGTTGATTGGCAGCTCAGCTGGGTCTGAGCTGGGTCTTTAATTGTGTTTTTTTATCTTGTCTTTAAAGGGAGCAAGCAGCTGAGAGGAGCAGACCATCCCCTAGAAGCACAAATCACCAGGGAGACCTGCTTCTGGTAAAAACAAACCCCACCCAAACCCTTTTCCTTCTACCTCTCCTTTTAGGGCTGTTGTACCATCCTTGTCCCATCACCTGAGGAACTGGTACCCAGCTATTGCAGAACATCCCTGAAGCACCCCCAAGCCTTCCCCCTTCCCCCATTTTTAGGCAGGCAGCTGGAACAGCATCTGCTGCCAGATGAGCTGCACGCTGGGGCTTCTGGCTGGTGCTCCAGAAGCTTCTGGCTGTTGCAAGGTAACAGGAAAACATCCGGGATTGAGAGGGTGGGGACATCATGAGCATCCCCCACACCTTCCCCTCCCCTCTTCTCCCCTCCCCTCCCTGCCTGTCTGGGGTAGAAGTCTCCAGAAACAGGAAACTTCAGCATCCTGTTTAGCATCTCAATGCTCAAGTTGGCAGCAGGGACAAAGGGAGGGAGGCCAAGGGACAGCCAGAGCTGGGCTGGATGATGTGCCCAGCTCAGGGCAAGGGAACCAGCCCAGCATGGGGATGCTTGGGCTGGAGTTCCTTCTCCTGTTTCCTTTGCCTTGGTGCTGCCACAGGCTTTCAGAGAGCAGAGAAAGCCCAAGTGTGGTTCAGCTGGGGTCCTGGTGCTGGTCTCCAGAAGGTCCTGGCATCCCCTAAGCGTGGCTTTAGGGAACCCCCCACATTGGCAATGATGGGGGTGGCACAGGAGGGCATTGCTGGCAGCCTGAGACTGCCCACAAAGGCTGGTGCCTCTCTGCCCTCATCTGACCACAGGATTAAACACCAGCTGAAACATCCAGGTCTTCATCTTCCATCCATGGTTGAGGGCAGGAACAGTTGCCCTTGATGACATTAAAGGTCTTTTCCAACCATGTGCATCTGTGGTGACTCACAGTGGGACAGCTCCACATGTCCAACCCCAGCCTATCATTTGGGGGGGGGGTAGATTTCAGCTCACCCATGTGTGTTTGTTGCCCACAGCCCATCTGCAGAGCGTGCCTGGCCTGCCCATGGCTAGCAACAACACTGCTAGCATAGCACAAGCCCGCAAGCTGGTGGAGCAGCTGAAGATGGAGGCCAACATCGACAGGATAAAGGTAGGAGGGCTCTGGGGTGGCAGGGCCAGCCCTCAGGTCAGAGGGATGTTGCAAGGCTGTGCCCCATGCTGAGTGGCTGCCAAAAATTGCAGGAGCCAGGCTGTGGTGGTGGGGGGTGTTTATGGAAGATGCTCCTGTAACGGTGCTGAAGGCAGCCTGGGGGAGAGTGGCTGGAGAGCTGTCAGGCAGAGAAGGACCTGGGGGTGTTGGGTGACTGCAGGCTGAGCATGAGCCAGCAGTGTGCCCAGGGGGCCAGGAAAGCCAAGGGCATCCTGGCTTGTGTCAGAAATAGTGTGGCCAGTAGGTCTGGGGAGGGGATTGTGCCCCTGGACTGGGCACTGGGGAGGCTGCACCTGGAGTGCTGGGTCCAGTTCTGGGCCCCTCACTCCAAGAAGGACATTGAGGGCCTGGAGTGAGTCCAGAGAAGGGCAACCAGGCTGGGGAAGGGGCTGGAGGGCAAATCCTCTGAGGAGCAGCTGAGGGAGCTGGGGGTGTTGGTGGGCACAGTGACTGAGTGAGGAATGCCCAGGAGCGTGTGAAGAGCCAGGGCAGAGCACCAGCAGACATGGGGTGGGCTTTGGAAGGGCAAACAGCAGGCACTGCATCATGGAAACAGGGTCCTGTTGGTGCCCCTTGGTGCCAGGTCCTGCACAGAGCAAGGACATGCACTACATGCTGTACAGCACAGCATGTGGTGGGAGGCAAATCCTCTGAGGAGCAGCTGAGGGAGCTGGGGGTGTTGAGCCTGGAGAAGAGGAGGCTGAGGGGAGACCTTCTCCCCACCTGCCCTGCCCTGCCAGGAGGGCGCAGAGAGGTGGGCGCTGGTCTCTTCAGCCAGGGGCCAGGAGCTGGGACAAGGGGCAATGGGCTCAGGCTGTGCCAGGGCAGGCTCAGCTCAGCTGGGAGGGCAAAGTTCTTCCCTGGCAGAGTTGTCAGGGCCTGGCCCAGGCTGCCCAGGGAGGGGGCTGAGTCCCCAGCCCTGGGGGTGTTGAACAGAGGGGAGATGAGGTGCTCAGGGATCTGGGTTAGCACAGGACAGGGATGGTTGGACTCAATGAGCTTAAAGTTCTTTCCCAACCTGGTGATTCTGTGATTCTGAGATACTCACCCAGGGAAGGTTCTGGAAGCATTGGCTGCAGCCCTGCTGGGGGTGGGAAGGACTGAATTACCCCCCCCTCCCCAGGCAGTTTGTCCCTCCCAGGAACATGTTATACCTACGCCCATCCTTGTTCAAACCATCCCTTGGGCAGGGCTTGGTGCTCAGCCCTGAGGTTAGTGGGGAAACCTCAAATCAAGGGTGTCCCCAAACCTCACTGGTGGGGAAAGCCTGCTCCTTTCTGGGAGGTGGTTTCCCCACTCTAACTGCTTCTGCTCCACCCCAGTGGAACCACTGCTCCTGGGCACCTAAAGGCTCATTGGCTTCAAGCCTGAGATCCCAGGGGATTTGGCTTTTCCCCTGAGGTGGTTTTGGATGACAGCAGGTCCCAAGGAGAGAGGTGCTCTGGGGCTGGCTGCTGGCATCTCTGGGGGCTTGCAAGTGAAACCTCATCTTGCAGGGCTGGGGTGAGCTCTGGCAGCTTGGGATCTGCCCCCCTGTCCTGGATAAATCCCCAGGTCAGTGGCTGTGGGCTGCAAATGTTGGTTTAGCAGCTCTGGATGTCCCTGCTGAGGGATGGTGGGGGACTGAGGCAGTGGGGATCACAGAATCACAGAATCATAGGGGTTGGAAGGGCCCTCCAGAGCCCATCAGGTCCAACCCCCTGCCAAAGCAGGGTCCCTAGGACAGGGCACACAGGGCGGTGTCCAGACGGGGCTGGAATCTCTCCAGAGAAGGAGACTCCACACCCCCTGGGCAGCCTGGCCCAGGGCTCCCTCACCCTCACTGGGGAAAAGTTCTTCTCTACATTGGGGGGGAACTCCCTGTGCTCCAACTTGAGGCCATCACCCCTTGTCCTGTCCCCACAGACACTGAGAAGGGGCTGCCCATGTCCCCCTGCATCCCATGCTTAAGATATTTATAACCATGAATCAGGTCCCCCCTAAGTCTTCTTCTCTCCAGGCTGAACAGCCCCAGCTCCCTCAGCCTTTCCTCACAGGGGAGATGCTCCAGGCCCTTCAGCATCTCCAGAGCCTGCTGAAGCCAGTCCTCACTGGGATGTGGTTGGGTGAAGGGTGCCAGGGATGCTCACAGGAGCGTGAGGTGACAAAGCCGGGAGAGCAAACCCAGCCCTAGCAGGGAACAGCCACCGCCTCACCCGTCAGGTCACTCCAGGGATGCTGGGAGCCCAATCCCATGGCTGAGCTCCCTCAGGAGGGGATGTCCCCAGCACAGCCTGTCCCTAACACAGGGGCTCCTTCTATTCCAGGTGTCAAAGGCAGCAGCAGACCTGATGGCGTACTGCGAAGCCCACGCCAAGGAGGACCCCCTATTGACCCCCGTCCCGGCTTCAGAAAACCCCTTTAGAGAGAAGAAGTTCTTCTGTGTCATCCTGTAAACCCTGGAGGAGCCTGACCAACACTCAGGCCACCCTGAACACTGATGTAGAGTTTTTAGGAACGGGGATAACTGGCTAGTGTGAAGAATTGAAACAAAAATCAGTTAAAACAACCCCCCCACTCCCTCCTCCCACCCCCTCCAACCCCCCCCCCCACCCAAAACACAGCCTGGAGGCTACAGAGAATGTGCATGTTTCAAGAACCTGGCCACCTTTTTTTGGAGGGGAGGGGGGTGGGATATATTTGCCTTGAAAGGCAAAAAAAAAAGATCTGAAAAGGGAAAAAAAAAACCCAAAACAAAAGAAGAAGAATTAATAATTATTATTAATAATAATAATATCAAGAATAAATCCTTCTCACTTTTTTCCTGCTCCCCAAACTGGTTGGTTGGTCCATATTTAAAGCACCAGAGGTGTGCTGAGCAAAGTAACTGCTAAGGATGGGTAGAACCTTCTCAGAATGCTCTAGTGTTCTGGTTTGCTTTCTTCCCCAGCCCCTGGGTTCTCAGCTGAAGTTGTTGGGCATACAGCACCAAGGTTAGGTGACTATGATCTTGCCTCTTTGCTCTTGTGCTTCTTTTCATTCCTGGCAGTAGCAGAGCACAGGGCTTGGGAAACAGGCCCTGTGGTGGGTTAGGTGAGGTACAGCCAGCAGCTCCTGCCTGTAACCCCCTCCCCCTCCCAAAAAAACCCCCTGTGCCAGCACCTCTGTGTTTCTAGCAACCCCCCCCCCCTCCCCACCACCCCCTTTGGTACCATCTTTATCTCTGGTTAGCTTCAGCTCTGCCAGTGAACAAGTGAATGGTTGTGTTGTGGTTGGTGCTTCATACTCCTTGTGATGACATTTGGTGGTTAGTGCATGAGAGTCTCTCTCTCTCTCTCTCTCTCTCTCTCCCTCTCTCTCCTTCTTCATCTGCTCCAGAGTTTTCTCTCCTCATCCTCTGACACCACTTGTGCTGCTTGGGAGAAGCTTGTAGGGAGGAAAGCCAGGCCCCATTCCCTAAGGAAAAGCGGCTCTGGTGATGCCTTAGACCTGTGCCTGAAATACCTCCTGCTTTAGGGGAGGTGCCAGCCCTCCCCAATGCTTCCCCACCCAGCCCTGGGTGCTGGGAGGGGGGCTGGGTTGGGGGTGGCCCCCTCTCTAGGTGTTGTGGGGTAGGTAGAGAATCTGCAAATCAAAGCCGACCACTTCTTTCCAGGTCTTTCCTCTTCTCCTACACCTCTGTGCCTCTGCCCTCCTCTCCTTGGTCCCCTCCTCTCCTTGGTCCCCTCCTCTCCCCTCCTCTCCTTGGTCCCCTCCTCTCCTTGGTCCCCTCCTCTCCCCCCCTCTCCTTGTTCCCCCCCTTAGCTTGGTCCCCCCCTCTCCTTGGTCCCCCCCTCTCCTTGGTCCCCTCCTCTCCTTGGTCCCCCCCTCTCCTTGGTCCCTCCCCTGCTCTTTTGCCTTTCCCAGCAGCATCTCCATCCCTTTTGGGATTGGGTCAGGATGCTTCTGCCCTTTCCCATTCCCACCAGCTCTGCAGTTCCCACTGCTGCCTCACCACAATGGGTAAGGGCAGGGGAGCAGCTCTGGGAGCTGGTGGGGGGGTGAAGCTGGGGGGCCAGCCCTTCACAGAGGTGCCTGATACCTTGTTTACACACAGCCTGAGCTCCACATCAGGCCAGGGAATGATTCCCAGGTCCTGTTTATCCACCATTTGGGGGGGAGGGTGATGTGGACACCCACCACCTTTTTTTTTTGGGGTGTGTGTGTGTGGGGGGGGGTTCCACCTTGGGATAAAGCTTTTGCAGACACAGCTTGCCTCTCCTTTCCACTGCTAAACACCTCCCAGCTTTCCCTGCTCATCTCCACTCCCAGGGAACTTTGGGAATGACAACTTGGGGAGCTGGGTACAACACTCAGTGGGTATCACAATAGGGGGGCAGGGTGGAAGGGGATGGGGGATCCTGCTGTGCCCTTGCTAAGACATCATTCCCAATCAGGTATCAGCTTAAAAATCCCTGTGGATTCAAGAGGGCAATAGTCTCTGGGTACTTTTCAGTGAACCTTTTCCAGCCCAAAACAAGTGCATTTTGGTTTTTCTACCTTTTCTTACTCTTTTTCTAGTCTTCTACAGAGAAGACCAGTTGTTCTTACACTGGGCTTGAAAACTTTGCCCATCTGGGAATGGTTATACACCATGAATAGCCTAGATGGTCCCCAAAAACCCTCCCATGGTGGCTTTCATCACCCTCTCCCTCTTACAACCACCACCCCAACCTCCCCAGCTTGATCTTTTTCCTTGTGTAGCTTTGGGTTGGGAGGATGTGGATGAAGTTGGTTGCTCTGCAGTAGGTTTTTCCCCCCTTTGGGGTTTACATGGGCAAGCATGTAAACACCCCCATTTTGGGGTTCTGTCTCTTCTTTCCAACACCTCTTTACCTTGATGGAGAGTGAGGTGCAGCAGGTCTGACCTGAGCTTTGCACCCCAGATGGTGTCACAAAGGGGTTTGTAACAATCTTTTTGTAACCACTTTGCCTATTTTACAACTTGAATTCTTAATAAAGAAGCAGAGAAATTCACCTGCATGAAAAGGGAAAAGGGAAGGGGAGGGGGGGTGGGTGGGAAGGAGGGGGTGGGATGGGGGGGGAGGGGGTGTGGGGGGGATTTTGAATGAGCCTAAATTACTCCTTGAAGGTGTTTTACTCCGTTGCTGGTCTCTTTGTTTTCTGTTGGGAGTGGTGTTGCCATTGGTGTGCTGCCAGGTATTTCACCCCAGGAATTTATATTGACCCAGCTTATACCTTCATTAGCCAAGTAGAGATTGCCTGCCAAGCTCCTTTCTTTCCCCACCTCCCCCCCACCCCCCTCAATTCCAATCATCTCTCCATCCTGATGCTGTATTTCCAGCGTGGTATCAACTGCCATTCAACTCTCCTCCTCCTCCTCTCTCCTCTCACCCCTTCCCCTCCCAGGTAAAGGAGTTCTGGGAAAGGATTTTGTCCTTATTGTTGGCTGGGTGGGTGGGTAGGGGGGGGGGGCAAATCCATCCCTCTGGTGCCAGGCTTTTTGGGGAAGGGGTGGTTGCAAGAGGAAGGCAGCGCGGGGAGGTCGGCGTTGTGGTGTGGCTCATCCCCATCATCCCCATCATCCCCATCCCATGTGCTCTGTGTACTTGTTGGAAATAAACTTTTTGGATTTGTTTCAAAAAAAAAAACAACCAAAAACCCCACCTTTGGAGGTGATGCTCTGGGTTCTTTTCCAGGGGAAATTGGGGGTTGCTGTGTTGGATGGAGGTTCTCCTCCCAATAGAGCTTGGGAGAAGGTTTGGTGGTTGTTGGTGGAGCCTCTCAAGGTTTCAGGTCTTGTTGATCATGGGGGGGGGGGGGGATCAGGCTTGGTTAGGTTGGGATGTTGCTCCTTGCTTCACCACTGCCCCAACATTGAACCCCTGAATGGTGTTGGTTGGAAAAGACCTTCAAGAAGATCAAGTCCAACTATCTACCCAACCCTAGTGTTGAGCCTACCATCCAGGTCCAGCACTAGACCATGTCACCAAACACCCCAGCTCTTCTTTTCACCCCCTCCAGGATGGATGGTTGAGAGGCACCCAAAAGCTCTAACCTGGGTATTTATCCCACCTCCCCAAGCTTTCCTTCTGCTCCCATCCCTGGCAGCAAGTACAGGCTCCCCCCAGTGCCCAGGAGCAGCATTGGCCTCATTTGGGGCTCTTTTAGGGAGACTCTGATGCTCTGAGCCCCATCCTTGCTGCTGGGGGAGGTTGGGGAAGGGGTGATGGAGAGCAGCACAGCTGGACTCCCTCTGTGCCCACCAAAGGCACCCTGCTCCCACCAAATTCACCACAGCCCACGCTGTCTGGTGTTGTAGGGCCCTGGCAGGCAAACCATTTCTTGGCTGTGGTCTGAGGCTGGGTGTTTGAGGGAGCTGGGGGTGCTCAGCCTGGAGAAGAGGAGGCTGAGGGGAGCCCTTCTCCCCACCTCCCCTGCCCTGCCAGGAGGGTGCAGAGAGGTGGGCGCTGGTCTCTGCAGCCAGGGGCCAGGAGCTGGGACAAGGGGCAATGGGCTCAAGCTGGGCCAGGGCAGGCTCAGCTCAGCTGGGAGGGCAAAGTTCTTCCCTGGCAGAGTTGTCAGGGTCTGGCCCAGGCTGCCCAGGGAGGGGGCTGAGTCCCCAGCCCTGGGGGTGTTGAACAGAGGGGAGATGAGGTGCTCAGGGATCTGGTTTAGCACAGGACAGGGACGGTTGGACTCCATGATCCTCAAGGTCTTTCCCAACCTGGTGCCTCTGTGTGATTCTTGCTCTCCACAGAGGCCAGAGGTGGATTCCCCACCTGGGCTCACCCATCAGAGCACCCCAGTTGTGGTGGGGAAGGGACCCATGTCCTGGGTGAAAAGGGACCCATGTCCAGCCCTCAGCAGGGTCAGCCCCACTGCAGGCCAGCCCACAGCTCCGTGGGGAAAAGCCCAGCTTGGAATTGATGATCTTGAAGGTCTTTTCCATCCTTGTGATTTTGGGTCATCTCTGGGGCCAGGAGCAAAGCAAGAGTGGGTTTTGGGGTGATACCCACCGCTGCTGAGTCCAGGGTGGACACCCTGGGTGGGAATTCCAGTTTTCCCTGTATATTAAGAGCATCTCAGTGGAGGGGAGATCATTGCCCATCCCTGGGGAGACAGCAGAAGGGTGGCCTGACTTCCCCACACCAACTGGCTCAACTGGGAGCTCCTCATCCCTCACTGTGAGCTGGCTGGAAGGGCAACAGCATCAGTGTCACCACAGAAGAACCAGCCAGGAGCCAGGCTCCCCTCCATTCCCAAACCTTGCTCCTCACCTCCCCAGGCTCCTCAGAGCACAGGACAGGGATGGTTGGACTCCATGAGCTTAAAGTTCTTTTCCAACCTGGTGATTCTGTGATTCTGAGATACTCACCCAGGGAAGGTTCTGGAAGCATTGGCTGCAGCCCTGCTGGGGGTGGGAAGGACTGAATTACCCCCCCTCCCCAGGCAGTTTGTCCCTCCCAGGAACATGTTATACCTACGCCCATCCTTGTTCAAACCATCCCTTGGGCAGGGCTTGGTGCTCAGCCCTGAGGTTAGTGGGGAAACCTCAAATCAAGGGTGTCCCCAAACCTCACTGGTGGGGAAAGCCTGCTCCTCTCTGGGAGGTGGTTTCCCCACTCTAACTGCTTCTGCTCCACCCCAGTGGAACCACTGCTCCTGGGCACCTGAAGGCTCATTGGCTTCAAGCCTGAGATCCCAGGGGATTTGGCTTTTCCCCTGAGATCATTGCCCATCCCTGGGGAGACAGCAGAAGGGTGGCCTGACTTCCCCACACCAACTGGCTCGACTGGGAGCTCCCCATCCCTCACTGTGGGCTGGCTGGAAGGGCAACAGCATCAGTGTCCCCACAGAAGAACCAGCCAGGAGCCAGGCTCCCCTCCATTCCCAAACCTTGCTCCTCACCTCCCCAGGCTCCCCAGAGGCTGAGCAGGAGGAGGAGGAGGAGGAGGAGGTGTGGAACACCCAAGGGAAAGCCTAGGTGACATGATGCTCCCTGTCAACACCACTGCTTTGCCCCATCCATGCTCCTTGACACCAGCTCTGGGAGGCTTGCTAATGAGAATTAAACCCCTTTGCAGCACTAATTGCATTCATTAAGGCATGAGGCTGTTAGATGTTGGTGGGGAAGAAGGAGAAGCTTGAGCCCTCCCTGCAGCTCCTGGGGATGCTGCAAAGGTCAGAGCCCTTGTGCCTTGTCCCCAGCATGCCAGAGGCTGTGGTTTTGAAAGCCAAAGGAGGCAGAGCTGGGTCCCTGCCTGCTCTGGGCAGGGCTGCAGCAGGCATGGAGCCTGTTCCTGCAGTTAAACCCTTCCATCTTTGAGGAGAGGACTGGTCTGAATGGGGAAAGGAGGGAGAAGCCCCCTCCCAGGGTGGCTGTGAGGGGAGGAGGGCTGTGGCTCAGCTCCAGGCCACCCTGCCATCTCAAGTGGCTGTGCTGGCTGCCAGCTGGAAGAGCTGGGCAGGGCTGTGGCACCAGGACACATGGCAGGCTGAGCATGGCATTGGCTCCTTGTGCCTTCAGCACCCTGGCTGCAAAGGGTGGGGGGGGGGGGTGGGAACACAGATGGAGGTGGTCTCACCCCCACCCACCCACCCCCTCCAGGCTCATCACCTTCTCCAGGCATTACCACCCAGCTCCCCCCTTTAAATGGGTGCCCTTCCCCTTTGCCACTGGTGCTGACACAAGATGCCACCAGAGCAGGAGCTTTCCCTGCCACTAAACCACATTGACCCCCCCACCCCAGCCCACCCCATCCCACCCCAGCCCACCCCATCCCTGGGAGATGATGGAAACAACCTGGGAGCAAAGTGGGATGAGCAGCAGCAGCATTTACATGGAAACCAGTTTCATTCCAAGCTTGGGGAGGGGGGGAGGGAGGGGGGTTTAATTCTGAGCTGAAGGGAGAAGGGGCTCAGGCTCAGCAGGCAGCAGCATCCCCTGCCCCAAAACACCCCCCCCACCTCCTTCCCTCTGCTTCCCAGGAGGATGCCAGAGGGTTGAGGAGCCAGGGGTTGCTTTGCACCCTCCTCAGGATGATTCCTGCTGGGGAAGGGGGAGGTTGGGGGTGGGGTGGGGTTTGAAGACTCCCAAGAGAATTTGCTGGAGACTGGAGAACAAACCCCAACACCTGCACTGGGAGGGGAGAACCAGTCCCCCTTCTCTGCCCAGTTGGGTGTTTCCCAGTTCAGCTCTTGCCCTGTTTCATGAGGGGCTTTGCTGGTACCAGGAAGAAGGGAGAACCACAGGGTTGGGATCATACTGGCCCCCCCCCCCACCCCAATTCCTCCCCCCTCCCCCCCAGGGCTGTGACCTCTCACTCCCCACAGCCCTTGCTGGAGCCACAGGACAGGGTGCAGCACCCCAACCCCTCTCCTTGGGGGCACCAGGCTGCACTGGGGGAGGAGGCACAGCTGGGCCTCCTCCCCCAGTAGGTCCAGAGTGTACTAATTGCACTCATTAAGGGATGAGGCTGTTAGATGTTGGTGGGGAAGAAGGAGAAGCTTGAGCCCTCCCTGCAGCTCCTGGGGATGCTGCAAAGGTCAGAGCCCTTGTGCCTTGTCCCCAGCATGCCAGAGGCTGTGGTTCTGAAAGCCAAAGGAGGCAGAGCTGGGTCCCTGCCTGCTCTGGGCAGGGCTGCAGCAGGCATGGAGCCTGTTCCTGCAGTTAAACCCTTCCATCTTTGAGGAGAGGACTGGTCTGAATGGGGAAAGGAGGGAGAAGCCCCCTCCCAGGGTGGCTGTGAGGGGAGGAGGGCTGTGGCTCAGCTCCAGGCCACCCTGCCATCTCAAGTGGCTGTGCTGGCTGCCAGCTGGAAGAGCTGGGCAGGGCTGTGGCACCAGGACACATGGCAGGCTGAGCATGGCATTGGCTCCTTGTGCCTTCAGCACCCTGGCTGCAAAGGGTGGGGGGGGGTATGGGAACACAGATGGAGGTGGTCTCACCCCCCCACCCACCCACCTTCTCCAGGCATTACCACCCAACTCCCCCCTTTAAATGGGTGCCCTTCCCCTTTGCCACTGGTGCTGACACAAGATGCCACCAGAGCAGGAGCTTTCCCTGCCACTAAACCACATTGACCCCCCCATCCCAGCCCACCCCACCCCACCCCATCCCACCCCATCCCTGGGGGATGATGGAAACAACCTGGGAGCAAAGTGGGATGAGCAGCAGCAGCATTTACATGGAAACCAGTTTCATTCCAAGCTTGGGGAGGGGGGGAGGGAGGGGGGTTTAATTCTGAGCTGAAGGGAGAAGGGGCTCAGGCTCAGCAGGCAGCAGCATCCCCTGCCCCAAAACACCCCCCCACCCCCCACCCCCTCCTCCCCTCTGCTTCCCAGGAGGATGCCAGAGGGTTGAGGAGCCAGGGGTTGCTTTGCACCCTCCTCAGGATGATTCCTGCTGGGGAAGGGGGGGGTTGGGGGTGGGGGTGGGGGGTTTGAAGACTCCCAAGAGAATTTGCTGAAGGCTGGAGAACAAACCCCAACACCTGCACTGGGAGGGGAGAACCAGTCCCCCTTCCCCTGCCCAGTTGGGTGTTTCCCAGTTCAGCTCTTGCCCTGTTTCATGAGGGGCTTTGCTGGTACCAGGAAGAAGGGAGAACCACAGGGTTGGGATCATACTGCCCCCCCCACACCCCAATTCCTCCCTCCCCCTCCCCCCAGGGCTGTGACCTCTCACTCCCCACAGCCCTTGCTGGAGCCACAGGACAGGGTGCAGCACCCCAACCCTTCTCCTTGGGGGCACCAGGCTGCACTGGGGGAGGAGGCCCAGCTGGGCTGGGGTAGGTCCAGAGGGGCTGAGGGCCATGGAGGAGGGAGGGGGGGGCTCACAATGCACTTCAGGGTGGAGCTGTAGGGCTCTCCCAGCGCTCCCCAGTATGGCCCAGTGCTCCCAGGCATGGCCAAGTGGTCCCCAGCACAGCCCAGTGCCCCCCAGCATGGCCAAGTGGTCCCCAGTAAGGCTCAGCACCCCACAGCACAGCCCAGCACACTTCAGTTAAGATCACTGCTCCCCTTTAAGGCCCAGCGCCCCCCAGTACGGCTCAGCGTCCCCCAGTACAGCCCAGCACCCCCCAGTATGGCCCAGCACCCCCAGTATGGCCCAGAGCTCCCCAGTACAGCCCAGCACCCTCGAGTAAGGCTCAGCATCCCCAGTATGGCCCAGCATCCCCAGTATGGCCCAGCAACCCCAGTATGGCCCAGCACCCCCCCAGTACAGCCCAGCACCCCCAGTATGGCCCAGTGCCCCCCAGTACACCCCAGCGCCCCGAGTATGACCCAGCACCCCCAGTATGGCCCAGAGCTCCCCAGTACAGCCCAGCGCCCCCAGTATGGCCCAGCGCCCCCCAGTATGGCCCAGAGCTCCCCAGTACAGCCCAGCACCCCCCAGTATGGCCCAGCACCCCCCAGTACACCCCAGCGCCCCCAGTATGACCCAGCACCCCCCAGTATGGCCCAGCGCCCCCCAGTACAGCCCAGCATTCCCAGTACAGCCCAGCACCCCCAGTATGGCCCAGCACCCCCCAGTACAGCCCAGCGCCCCCAGTATGGCCCAGCGCCCCCCAGTATGGCCCAGCGCCCCCCAGTATGGCCCAGAGCTCCCCAGTACAGCCCAGCACCCCCCAGTATGGCCCAGCACCCCCCAGCGCCCCCAGTATGACCCAGCACCCCCAGTATGGCCCAGCGCCCCCCAGTACAGCCCAGCACTCCCAGTACAGCCCAGCACCCCCAGTAAGGCTCAGCGCCCCCCAGTACAGCCCAGCGCCCCGAGTATGACCCAGCACCCCCAGTATGACCCAGAGTTCCCCAGTACAGCCCAGCACTCCCAGTACAGCCCAGCACCCCCCAGTATGACCCAGCACCCCCAGTATGGCCCAGCGCCCCCCAGTACAGCCCAGCGCCCCCAGTACGGCCCAGCACCCCCCAGTATAGCCCAGCGCCCCCCAGTACAGCCCAGCACCCCCCAGTATGACCCAGCGCCCCCCAGTACAGCCCAGCACCCTCAGTACGGCCCAGCACCCCCCAGTATGACCCAGCGCCCCCAGTACGGCCCAGCGCCCCCCAGTATGGCCCAGCACCCCCCCAGTATGGCCCAGAGCTCCCCAGTATAGCCCAGCACCCCCCAGTATGGCCCAGCACCCCCCAGTACACCCCAGCGCCCCCAGTATGACCCAGCACCCCCCAGTATGGCCCAGCGCCCCCCAGTACAGCCCAGCACTCCCAGTACAGCCCAGCACCCCCAGTAAGGCTCAGCACCCCCCAGTACACCCCAGCGCCCCCAGTATGACCCAGCACCCCCCAGTATGGCCCAGCGCCCCCCAGTACAGCCCAGCACTCCTAGTACAGCCCAGCACCCCCAGTAAGGCTCAGCGCCCCCCAGTACAGCCCAGCGCCCCGAGTATGACCCAGCACCCCCAGTATGACCCAGCACTCCCAGTACAGCCCAGCGCCCCCCAGTACAGCCCAGCACCCCCCAGTATGACCCAGCACCCCCAGTATGACCCAGCGCCCCCAGTACGGCCCAGCGCCCCCAGTATGACCCAGAGCTCCCCAGTTCGGCCCAGTGCCCGCTACAGCCCGCACACCCGCCCCAGCCCGGCCTAGCTCCGCCCCCAGCCCGGCATAGCCCCGCCCCCAGCCTGAGGCCCCGCCCCCAGCCCGAGGCCCCGCCCCCAGCCAAAGGCCCCGCCCCCAGCCTGAGGCCCCGCCTCCGCCACGCGGCCCCGCCCTCCCGCCGCCGTCCGCCCGACGTCGTGTCAATAAAACTGGCCGAAGGGATGCTTCCTCTTCCTGTTGTCTTCTCCGCTTTCTGATTGGCGGCCGAGGCTGCCGCTCAGCTTCGCGCTGACCAACGGGCGTGAAGAGAGCGGGGCAGGGGGGCGGGGGGGACACGACGTTCTTTCCGGTGCGGCCCGTTCGGCTCGGCCTGAGCGGGGGCGAGCGGCTGGGCCCGGCCGTCAGCGGAGGCGGCGCCGGCGCCATGTTCCGCCGCAAGCTCTCGGCGCTCGACTACCACAACCCGGCCGGCTTCAACTGCAGGGGTGAGGGGCTCCGGCGGGGCTCCGCGGGGCCGCTGCGCCGTCGCTTCCCTCCCCCCCCCCCCCCCCCCCACATTCACTTCCCTCCAGCCCCCCCCCCCCCCTCCTCAGTTCCAGGCCCCCCCCCCCCCCTCCCCCCTCCTCAGTTCCAGGCCCCCCCCCCCTCCCCCCCTCCTCAGTTCCAGGCCCCCCCCCCCTCCCCCCTCCTCAGTTCCAGGCCCCCCCCCCCCCCTCAGTTCCAGGGCCCCCCCCGCCCCCCCCCCTCAGTTCCAGGGCCCCCCCCCCCCCCCCCCCCTAAGTTCCAGGGCCCCCCCCCCCCCCCCCCTAAGTTCCAGGGCCCACCCCCCCCCCCCTCCCCTCAGTTCCAGGGCCCCCCCCCCCCCCCCCCCCCCCCTCCCCTCAGTTCCAGGCCCCCCCCCCCCTCAGTTCTAGGCCCCCCCCCCCCCCCCCATCTCCATGGTGGGAGGCACGATGTGATTCACTGGCTTGAATGAGGACAGCCTGGGGGGGAGCTGCTGGAGAGGAGCTCTGGGGAGAAGGACCTGGGGGTGCTGGGAGATGCCAGGGTGGCCATGAGCCAGCAGTGTGTCCTGGGGCTGAGAGAGACAATGGGATCCTGGGGGCATCAGGAGGAGTGTGGGCAGCAGGTGACAGGAGGGGATCCTCCCCCTCTGCTCTGCCCTGCTCAGGCCCCACCTGCAGTGTTGTGTCCAGGGCTGGGCTCCCTGGGATCAAAAGGACAGGGATCTCCTGGAGAGAGTCCAGAGGAGGCTCTGGAGATGCTGAAGGGCCTGGAGCATCTCCCCTGTGAGGAAAGGCTGAGGGAGCTGGGGCTGTTCAGCCTGGAGAAGAGAAGACTCAGGGGGGACCTAATTAATGTTTATAAATATCTTAAGCATGGGATGCAGGGGGACATGGGCAGCCCCTTCTCAGTGTCTGTGGGGACAGGACAAGGGGTGGTGGCCTCAAGTTGGAGCACAGGGAGTTCCCCCCCAATGTGGGGAAGAACTTTTCCCCAGTGAGGGTGAGGGAGCCCTGGGCCAGGCTGCCCAGGGGGTGTGGAGTCTCCTTCTCTGGAGAGATTCCAGCCCCGTCTGGACACCGCCCTGTGTGCCCTGTCCTAGGGACCCTGCTTTGGCAGGGGGTTGGACCTGAGGAGCTCTGGAGGGCCCTGCCAACCCCTACAGCCCTGTGATTTAATAACCATTGACACAAGCCTGCCAAGACATCCAGTGGGTGGTTGTGTTGTGTCCCAGACCATTCAAAAGGCAATGTTGTCACTTTCACTGCAGTGGGAATGGTGGCTGCCCTTTGGCAGCCAGGAGGGGCAACCCCATCCTGGGGTGCATCCAGTCTGGGTGCATCCAGTCTGGCATGGCCAGCAGGGCCAGGGAGGGGTTGTCCTGCTCTGCTCTGCACTGGGGTGGCCTCACCTCCAGTCCTGGGGACAGGTTTGGCTGCCACAGGACAAGAGGGACATAAAAATACTGGGGACTGTCCAGAGGAGGGCACTGAGGATGGGGAAGGGTCTGGAGGGGAAGGGTCACAAGGAGAGGCTGGAGGCCCTGGGCTTGTCCAGCCTGGAGAAGAGGAGGCTGGGGGGAGCCCTCATGGGCTCTGTGGGTTCCTGCTGAGGGGAGCGAGGGGGCAGCCCTGATCTCTCTCCTCTCTTTGGGGCCCAGGGACAGAACCCCAGGGGATGGGGTGAAGCTGCCCCAGGGGAGGTTTGGGCTGGGTGTGAGGAAGAGGTTCTGTGCTGAGAGGGGGGTCTGCACTGGCACAGGCTCCCCAGGGAAGGGGTCCCAGTCCCGAGCTGGGCTGAGGGCAGGAACCCTCTGGCTGATGCCCTCAGTGCCAGCTCGGGCTGGGCTGGGCTGTGTGGAGCCAGGAGCTGCACTCCATGGGCCTGAGGGGTCCCTGCCAGCTCAGGAGATTTGAGGATTCTCATTCTGTGTTTGCCCTGCCTTTAGCCCTGGAGCCAGGGGCCTCCTGTGCAGGAAGCCAGGCAGAGGCAGTGCAGTGAATCAGGGTGGCCTTATGACACCATTAGGGCTGGTTTCTGTAAGTTGGTGTCTCTTTCACCAGGTGTTGCCTACAGGCATCTTCTCCTGTAGTGGGTCTTTTAATTTCCTTACAGGGAGAGTGCTGAGGGGCTGGAACAGGCTGCCAGTGAGATGCTGAGTTGTAATTAAAGGGACAATATCCATGAGCTGTAATTAAAGGGACAATATCCATGTGCTGCACGTGCTAAACATCATTAGGGTGGTGATAATGTCCTTCCTCATTAACCTCACCTCCCTTTGTAAGGGAGAGGCTGAGGGAGCTGGGCTGGCAAGCTGCAGCTGGCAAGGTAGGGCATGGCACTTCTCTTCCCTTTTTATTAAGATTATGGTTTGAATGGCCAGTGGGTCAGTGTCCTTGGTGGCCAGACAAGGACTGGCCCACCAGGTCAAGGACAAGGTCCCCAGGGTTGGGATTTATGCTGACACACTCCTCTTCCATCAGCAGGGACAGGGAGGGGATTGTCCCTCTCTGCTCTGCCCTGGGGAGGCCCCAGCTGGAGTCCTGTGTCCAGAGCTGGGGCCCCAGGACAAGAGAGATGTGGGGCTGTTGGAGAGGGGTCAGAGGAGCCATGGAGATGCTCAGAGGGCTGGAGCAGCTCCCCTCTGGAGAGAGGCTGAGGGAGCTGGGCTGGGTCAGCCCAGAGAAGAGAAGGCTGTGGGGGGACCTCACTGCAGCCTGCCAGTCCCTGAAGGGAGCAGAGGAACAGGAGGGGAATCAGCTTGTTCAAGGGCAGAGCCTGGCAGGACAAGGGGGCTGGAGTGAAGCTGGAGGAGGGAAGGGGGAGAGGAGATCTGAGGGGGAAGCTCTTTGCAGAGAGAGTGGTGAGGGGCTGGCAGGGGCTGCCCAGAGAGGGGGTGGGTGCCCCGTCCCTGGGGGTGTTGAAGGCCAGGTTGGCTGGGGCCCTGGGCAACCTTGTGTAGCTCCAGGCCTGGAGGTTGGTGTCCCTGCCTGTGGCAAGGGGGTTGGAACTCTGGGGTCCCCTCCAACCCAGACCATGGGGTTTTTTTTCCTTTAAATTCATTTTATCTCAAAAAATCTGCAAGCTTTCCTTCCTGTGTTGTGACTCTCTCTCTCAGAACACATCCCACAGAAGCAGGGCACTTCTATCACTTACAAGCCACTTTTCAAGAAGCAAACTTACCATTCTTCTCCCTGATGGGGAGAAATGATGTGCTTACCCCTCCCTGAGATGCAGGAGGATATTAAAAGTTGAGTCAACAGTGAAGGAAGCAAATGTCTTTGCACAGTCATGAGTGGTGCTGTCTGGGAGAAGCAGGGTGTCCCTGCTGTGTGGGACCTGTTTGTCCAGATAACAGGGTTTAGGAACTGAATTTCTCTATTATTATTTCACTTATTGCTTCTCCCTTTAAGTTATAAACATGTCCCAAATTAAAAACACCCTGTTGGCTGATACCTTTCAAGGTTGTCAGTCAACAGGAGCCAGTTGGAAGTGACTTGAATTGGTTAATTTATATATTTTATTTATTTATTTTTTAAATTTCTTTGGGTGTTTCTCCTGACAGATGAAACAGAATTTAGGAATTTTATTGTCTGGCTTGAAGACCAGAAAATCAGGCACTACAAGATTGAGGACAGAGGGAATTTGAGGAACATCCACAGTGATGACTGGCCCAAATCCTTTGAAAAGGTATTTTTCATGTCTCAAATAAGTTTTAAAGGCTGAAGGTGTCTTATATAAGTGACAAATAAGAGCTGCTCCTGTTGGGGAATGTAAATGGCTCTGAATATTCTCCTTTTCTCTGAAACTTTGACATTTTTAGGAATTTAAATGCACTCTTTGAACTGGAGGTGGTGCTGGGGTGGGAGAATGTTCTGCCCATCAGTTCCACTCAGCTGTGGGTTTTGGCAACCAGAAGTATCCATCCTCATCTGTTTCTTGCCTGATTTGATTCTGCTCTTGAAGTGGATAGAAAATCACCTACAAATAAACAGCTTTTCCTCCATTAATGATTCTTATGTTCCAAAAGAAAGCTGGGTTAAGCTAATCCACTTGGAGCCTTTGCAGGCACGTTGGAAGAAAGCTACTTCAGCTCATCTCTGCACCTCTTGAATATTCCAGAGAGATGATTTCCCACTGCTGGCACAAGGCATGGCAAGCAGCCACTGTTTTTGGAGTGATATCCTGCATTTTGAGTCACTGCAGGGTGGTTGAACCTCTTGGTTCCCACTTCCTTTCTCTCCATGCAGCCCTGCAAGGAGCTGAGGAGGCTCTGTAATGCTCAGTGCTTATGCATCTCACTCCTCCCTCCCCAGCCTAGAACCTCTTGCCTTGCTCCCTGCCCTGGAGGGCTGGAGCTGCAGCACTCCTGCTCTGCAGGAGGAGGCACTTGAAGCATTCTGATATCACATACATTGATGTCCCTGCTGTTAGAGTTACTGCCTGCTGGGACTCTTGGGGATCAGTGGGGTCTTTCTAGGCTTGGCCAGACCATCCTGCTCTGCTTGCCTGCCAGGGAAACCCTGCCTGCTCCTGCTCTCCAGCCCCTGATGCCCTTTCCCTCTGGTGCTGCTGGAGCAGAGGCTGTGTGGCACTTCTCCCCAGCAAAAGGACACAGCAGAATGTCCCCATGTCCTGGGTTTTTGTGAGTCTGGGCAGCAGGTTGGCCTTAGGTCCTGTGTTTTGGTTTCAGGAGAGCAGAGACCCTGTCCCAGCTGCTTTTTTTTGTCCTCTCTCATTGCACACAATCCCTAAGAAAGGGAAGATCACTTCTGCTGCCCCTCAGAATCCTCTGATCTCAGCAGTGTGAGAGCCTTAACTAGCATCATTCCTCTCCCCTTCATCAGGTGGGATGTTTTTGCAGCAGTTTCTTCTCTGGCCTTTCCCTTGCCTCCATGCAGTGTGTGAAACCAAACAGTGAGGAAAGAAAGGCTTGGTTTGGTTTCTCCTGCTGCAGTCTGACAAGGAATGTTACCCATCAGGTGCTGCTGTTAAGTGCCAGGTTGGAGTTTAGTGGTGGCTTGGAGCTCTCCAAAAACCAGAACATTTAGCAACTGCCAACTGCAAGGTCTGTGGGGAAAGCAGCTGTTCACAGAGCAGCTCTGTGCTGCTAGCTAACTCTTTAAGGGTCATTAACATCTGTTTTTTTTTCTCCTCTCCTTCTGCCCCTCAGTACATGAAAGATGTGAACTGCCCTTTCAAAGTCCAGGAACGACAGGAGACAGTGGACTGGCTCCTGGGCTTAGCAGTTCGGCTTGAGTATGGAGATAATGGTAAGACTGAGTTTGCTTAATCCTTTCTAATGCCTCAAATCAAGATGATGGCAAAATTATATCCTGTTTCCTTTAGAACACACACCAAAAAAAGAGATTCATCTGCTCAGTTTTGCTCCATATGCAGATGTGAACTGCTTCTCCTCAGCTCCCATGGGACAGGGCAGTAGGATGCTTGTATTTAATCCTCTATTTCTGGATACAGCAAACCCCATTGTATGTTTATACCCTTCTCCCCATGGGATTGCCTTGATGAGAACTTACTCTGAAGTGCATTAAATGCATTTTCTTTAGTACTGCATTAATTCAAAGAAACTCTTTTTAGATCCTTTAGTTTTACAGGGAGTAGATCCCAAACCCTTGGGAACTAGGGCAAGGTTCTGAAAAACTTGAGTTAAATCTGAACACTCAGCAGCAGTTTCCTCTCCTTAGAGTGGGGCTGCAAATGTGAGTCCTGGTGGCAAATACAGTAATGGTCACAGAGTCATTAAGGTTGGAAAATGTAATAGTCAAAGAGTCATTAAGGTTGGAAAAGCCCTCCAAGATCATCTAGTCCAACTGTTGTCCTACCACATCCCTGAGTCCCTTCACCCAACCTTCCCTTGAGCACCCTGAGGGATGGTGACTCCACCACCTCCCTGGGCAACCCCTTTCAAAGCCCAACTGCTCTTTGGGAGGAGAAATTTCTCCTCATTTCTAACCTGAAGCTCCCCTGGCACAACTTGCAGCCATTCCCTCTCCTCCTGGAGCTGGGTATCTGTGAGAAGAGGCTGAGCCCCAGCTCCCCACAACCTCCTGTCAGAGAGCTGGAGAAGTACTGCTTCCCATTACCTTTACTCCCCACAGGGATATAAATACCTGCAGTCTGTAGAGCTGCTGCTCAGTCCCTCCCAATGGACAAATCAAGCTGCCTGGGCTCCTCAGGGTCACAGATAAAGGAGGCAGGAAATCCCATCCTCAAAAGGACTGAAAAAAAAACCCCAACCCAGTGTGGGTTGTAGACAAGTGCTGTGATCTTCAAAGTATAACCTCCACTGGAAGAGTTTTACTTGCTGGTTGGAAGCAACTTCAGCCTGCAGTTCTTGAGCCCTGCATACACTGCCCATGGAGGCAGAGGCCCAACACTGGTTGAACTGACAGATTTTAACAGCAGGACAACTCTAAGGTGCAGCTTGTTTGGTTTTCTGGGATGAAAACTGTAGGAAGAGCTTTAAACAAGTGCATAATTCCCCACAGAAGCATGGAGCACGCTCTGATGCTGCTCTTGGACAGCACTTAAGTTCTCCCCAGCTCTTAGGGTGGCTCATTAGAATGGCAGCTATTTGGGGACCTTCCTAGGGAGCTCCAAAACATCACTGTATAAACCCAGAAGGCTTTTGGGTCACTCCCACCCCCCAGAAATACAAGCTCTAGCAAACTGCAGCTATGTTCTAACTTCTAACTAGTTACTTTAGCATTAGCTCTGATGGTGTTTGTGTTTGCTCCTTCATTTAACAGCTGATAAGTACAAGGATTCTACCCCTGATGGTGCTAAAAACACTGACAACACAGCCAAAAATGCAGAACCACTGATTAACTTGGATGGTGAGTAGGTGGCAACCTCCTTTATGGGTGTGAATGTGTTCTGTGGCCTGTGTGATGCCCTTCAGGTTTAAAGTTGCTATGGTAAAATGATACATACAACTTTTTAAAGCTTTAGGAAGGGGTCAGATACTCTTTTGCTGCCTCTCTGTGAGCAGCATGTTGAGTTGTTTGCACTTACCTGTGTTCCTAGTAAAGGGAAGAGGAGCTGGGGTTGCTCTGTAGGAATCCCAGGTGTCTGCAGAGCTTTTCCTGTTAGGGGGAAGAAGCAGAAGGGCAGAGAAGGAGAACTTTTCCCAGCAAAATAAGGTGCCCAGAGACTTGTTCAGGTATGAATAACATTGAGAGGGCTCTTGCCAGGAAGCAGATGAAGGGTTATTTACCTTACCAGCTCTATAAAACAGGAGTATTTACTGTGGGTTAGGGTGAAATACCAACTTATCTTAAAAAAGAGCAAGCCAACAAAAAAAAAACCCCACCAAAACCAACTAAGGGAACATGAGGGCAGGCTGTTTCCTTCAGTGCTGTGACATATTCTGTGTTGGTTTGGTCTTCCCCAGCTGTACCTCTCAGAATCACTTCTCTGGCTGTTAGGCACAGTCACAATAAATGGAAGTGGTGGGCAAATAGCTACTAAAACTAGCTCTAAATCCTCCCAAGTCTTCTCCCACTGCTTCTTCTACAAACACCCACCTAGGAATTGGTCCTGCCCTCACCCAGCTGGCACAGGTCTGCTCCATGCTGACAGAAAAACACCAAGTAAAGAGAATATTTTTGTGTAATTGGCTTAATTTTTAAAGCCTGAACATAGATTTCCTGTGAGGTAGGACACATGCAGTGTGTTTGGGTGCTGAAAACACTGCTGCTTGTGCTTGGATGATGTTCTGCACCCTGGTTCTCATCCCCAGTGTGCACACTGATTGCTCTGCAGCCAGACAAAGCAGTTGCTTGCTGATGTGTGACCACGGCCTTGCCCAGCCTTTGAGAGCAGCCTGATGCTGCAGAGTCAGGAAGCCAATTCTGATGGGTTCTGAGCCTCTTCAGCTAACATTTTTAATGATGCCAGTTCTTCTTTTTGCAGTGAACAACCCTGATTTCAAGGCTGGAGTGATGGCTTTAGCTAATCTGCTGCAAATTCAGCGCCACGATGATTACCTAGTAATGCTTAAGGTGAGTCTCACAGCTTTTCAGACCTTATTTCTTCCTTCTCCCCAGTGCCTGGGACATGGGTAGTAGTTTGTGGTGCAGAATAACCAATTACTAGGACTTGTAAAGCCCAAATAGAAAGAGAAACTCACCCTCTATGTGCCATTTCAAACAGGTAAGAACACAGAATGTGAATCATGGAAATTAATGTAGGGAAAAGCTGCCTTGGTGGGCAGGGGTAACCTGCCTTGGTGGGCAGGGGAAAAGCTGCCTTGATGGGCAGTTTAGCTGGGTGGTGGAGTTCCACCCCTGAGAGCTGCAGGTCAGAGTTGGAAGTGGTGGAGGTTAGGTCAGAGTTGGAAGTGATGGAGGTTAGCTGAAGTCCTGCTTTCTTTGTGATGAACCTTGGGAACGTTGAGGAACACACTGAAAAGGAGAAGATGGCATTCCAGAGCTAGGAATTAAGAGAAACTTGAAAATGGAGAGGCCAAGGGGTGTAAAGGATGTTTTAAAACACTCAGCCTGGGGAGGAGCCCCAGGTTAAAAGCTGCCATCACCTCCTCCTGGCCTTGGGAGCTTCATACTCCTTGTCAGTGCTGAAATCAGTTTGATTTAGCCTTGACAACTAACCAAGGCTTTTTAATACAAAACATAGGGCTAATTAATTTTCTAAAACATCCTTTTTAAGACTGCTAACATGTGTGGCTTAGGAGAGCATCTGTAAACTTGGGGTTGAACTGGCACTGTATTTCCTGAGGCCCTGGTGATCCCTTGGATTGTGTCGTGATACAGGAGCAGCTGAGTTGTGTTTGGGACCAGAATCAAGTCATTTTGCTGAAGAGAAGTATTAATGTCCATCCACTGGAGAAGCTGTAATATTTGCTGAAGGGTAGAGAAACTAAATGTCACAGGTATTGAATCACAGAGCTGTAGGGGTTGGGAGGGCCCTCCAGAGCTCATCAGGTCCAACCCCCTGCCAAAGCAGGGTCCCTAGGACAGGGCACACAGGGCGGTGTCCAGACGGGGCTGGAATCTCTCCAGAGAAGGAGACTCCACACCCCCTGGGCAGCCTGGCCCAGGGCTCCCTCACCCTCACTGGGGAAAGTTCTTCCCCATGTTGGTGTGGAACTCCCTGTGCTCCAACTTGAGGCCATCACCCCTTGTCCTGTCCCCACAGACACTGAGCAGAGGCTGCCCATGTCCCCCTGTGTCCCAAGTCTAAGATATTTATAAACACTAATTAGGTCCCTCCTAAGTCTTCTCTTCTCCAGACTGAACAGCCCCAGCTCCCTCAGCCTTTCCTCACAGGGGAGATGCTCCAGGCCCTTCAGCATCTCCAGAGCCTCCTCTGGACTCTCTCCAGGAGATCCCTGTCCTTTTGATCCCAGGGAGCCCAGCACTGGACACAACACTGCAGGTGGGGCCTGAGCAGGGCAGAGCAGAGGGGGAGGATCCCCTCCTGTCACCTGCTGCCCACACTCCTCCTGATGCCCCCAGGATCCCATTGTCTCTCTCAGCCCCAGGACACACTGCTGGCTCATGGCCACCCTGGCATCTCCCAGCACCCCCAGGTCCTTCTCCCCAGAGCTCCTCTCCAGCAGCTCACCCCCAGCCTGTCCTGATAGGAAGGGTTGTTCCTCCCCAGGTGCCAGACTCTCCACTTGCTCTTGTTGAACTTGATGAGGTTTCTCCCTGCCCAGCTCTCCAGCCTGGCCAGGTCTCTCTGGGTGGCAGCGCAGTGTCCTGTGTGTCACCCACTCCTCCCAGCTCTGGATCATGGGGTCCTTGCTGAGGGTGGATGCTGTTCCCTCATCAAGGTCTCAGTGAAGATATTAAACAGGACTGGACCCAACTCTGGGGAACACTGCTGCTCACAGGCCTCCAGCCAGACTCTGCTCCACTGAAGTCTGTATGTTGTGTGTAAGTCTGCAGCAGCTCTGCTTCAGCAGTGTTGTCTGACTAGCTGGTTCCTGAAGGAAAGGATTGCCTGCAGTGATCCCATCAATGATGTCCTCCTTCCCTCCAGTGTGGTATCACCCTTTGCCTTCCCAAAATAGCCTTTGAGCCCTTAATCTTTAAGGAGTGCTGGAGAACTTGTATATCAACCCCCTACCAAAAAACCCCCAACCCAACCCCAACCTCCACAATAGAACAGTGGGAAAGATTATCAAGTAGAGAGGGAAGAGACACTTTGACTGGCACCTTTGGGGTTCTGCAGCATGAGTTCAGCCCCTGTTAGTCCTGTAAGAAGACCTGAAGGAGCTCTGTCTCCAGGCTAGCAAACTTCACCTGGGTTCTTCTAACTCAGTGCCAACAACTCAGAGAGAGAGAGAGAAAGCAAATTGTGTTGCCTGTGTGAATGTATTTATGCTTCTGTTGCTACTTCCACAGTCCTAAGCTCACTTTTCTCAGCCAGGAGTGGCTGGACACAGCCACCAGCCTGTATTTTCTTCCCTTTAATTAAAATGGGAAACAGGAGCAGGAATGTTAGATGAGCACCAACAGTGTTCAGGTTTTGGTGGGCTCAGGATGTGTGAGGGGAAACAATTCCACACACCACAGGCTTGCAGTGTGTATGTGGAGGATTCCTGATCCCTCTTTGGCTTGGAATCCTCTGGAATGGATGCTTAGGGAAGGCATCTATTCCAGAGGAATGGATTTGAGCATGCCCCAGACATTTGGGCAGAGCAAGCAGATGTATTTAGAGTCTCCTTTTCTTGATTGAAATCTGGTGTGTTGATCAGAAAGCATCCCTGCAGCACAGTTGGATATCCCTTTTCTAATGCAAAAGGCACTTGGAATTCTCCAGGGTTTGGTTTCACTCCTGGAATTTCAAGTCTTCATTGAATCACTCTTTTTTTTTCTCCTTCAGTTAGAAAGATTTCTAGAAGTATTCAGTGGCACCTTCCTCATAGCCCCTTTCCAGCTCAATCCTGAGCAAGACTGGGTGAGACTGGGTGAGGCTTCTTCTGTCTCCCTTGGCTGCTCCTCAGGGAGAGTCTGAGGAATGTGTTTGACAGACCCAGTTCTTTGGGGTGGAAGTCTGCCTGCTTTGGTATTCCTGTGGTTATTTTTAGAGGTGTTTCCAGCTGTAGGTATCAGGAACTGAGAGCTCTGATACAATTTCATGCTGGGTACTGGAGCCAGTAAGAGCAGATGAGCAGCAGGATTGTGTAAAATCAAGGCTGTGCTTGTTCCTGTGTCTAAAAATAAGAAGCCAGAGAGCAGGAAGGAATTAAGACTTGGATGAGTAGCCTAACTCCAGGTTCCTCTGTGTGTGAAAGGTGGTGCAGCACCTACTAAAGGATGCCAACAGCACAAGTTCCTTCCTGAAGAAGCTGTAATGCTGCAGAGAAAAATAAAAAGCCCTGCTGCTGCTTTGGGATGGCAGTCTGGGAATCACAGGCATTTCATGACTGGTCCTGGGACATTCTGGGCTGAGATGAAGAGCAGAATGTCCTTCCCTCTTCTGGGGAAGCTGCCTTCCCCCAGTCAAAGAAACTACCCCTTTGTAAGGCTCTATGTGGAGGGAATATCTCTATGGAATACTTCTAATCAAGTAACATGATTTAACAGTAGCTCACATCAAGAGGAAGTGGTTACCCCTGAAATGCAGCCAGAGGAAACCAGATACAGGTAACCTAGCTCCTTAAATCCTGAATTCATGACCCTGTAAAGCAGTAGCTATTCCAGCAGGAATTCCACAAGAGAGTTTATCCATTTCAAATACACACAATACCTATTTCTCTCCCTTCATCTGATCCACTTTTTAATTACCTGGCACAGAAATAAACTCTTAAACAGGCTTAAAATCAAACACAGCCTTGTTCTCCATTCAGAATCAGGCTTCAGTTTCTTTCCAGCTCTGAGTATTCCTTGATGCTTCACCATGAAACTTCAGTTTCATGAGATGCCAAAACTCTTTGGTTCCATTTTTTGCCATGAAACCTCCAAGAATTAAAGCTCTCAGAAGAGAAGGTTGCACTTCCTATCCATCACACTTGGAATATCAACAAGGCTGGAAGGTTTTGTTCCCTTTTGAGGTTTTTTTATTAAGTTAGGGGAAAATCAAAGCAACAAATTAAGGTGCCTCAGTTCATACAAGGGACTTTCTTGTCCTTGTCTGTTTCTAGACTTGAACTTCTGATCATCTCTGTCTTCATCTCTCTTTCACAGGTCAGAACACAGAGGGTAGACAGGCCTGGCTATTTGAGGAAAGGTGATGAGGGACAGTGGAGTCAGGAGCTCTTCTTTTTATCAGTAGCTGAAGGGTGGGACACAGGGGGACATGGGCAGCCTCTGCTCAGGGGGACCTGACGGGTGAGGCGATGGCTGTTCCCTGCTACGGCTGGGTTTGCTCTCCCAGCTCTGTCACCTCACGCTCCTGTGAGCATCCCTGGCACCCTTCACCCAACCACATCCCAGTGAGGACTGGCTTCAGCAGGCTCTGGAGATGCTGAAGGGCCTGGAGCATCTCCCCTGTGAGGAAAGGCTGAGGGAGCTGGGGCTGTTCAGCCTGGAGAAGAGAAGACTTAGGGGGGACCTGATTCATGGTTATAAATATCTTAAGCCTGGGATGCAGGGGGACATGGGCAGCCCCTTCTCAGTGTCTGTGGGGACAGGACAAGGGGTGATGGCCTCAAGTTGGAGCACAGGGAGTTCCCCCCCAATGTGGGGAAGAACTTTTCCCCAGTGAGGGTGAGGGAGCCCTGGGCCAGGCTGCCCAGGGGGTGTGGAGTCTCCTTCTCTGGAGAGATTCCAGCCCCATCTGGACATCACCCTGTGTGCCCTGTCCTGGGGACCCTGCTTTGGCAGGGGGTTGGACTTGGTGATCTCTGGAGGTCCCTTCCAACCCCTCCAGCCCTGTGATTCTTCGGGTTAAGATCTGAAAGCTTCTCAAAATACTTCTCACAGACTCATGGCTTTGAGGTTATGCTGGGTCACAGCATTGGCTCCCTTTCCCTTGGAATTGCCCAGAAATACTTCCAGACCTCAATGAATGACTCTCCCTCTCTCCCTCCCTCTCTCTCTCTTTCCCTCCCCCAGGCAATTCGCATCTTGGTTCAGGAGCGCTTGACTCAGGACGCCATCTCCAAGGCCACTCAATCCAAGGAGGTTTGTGTAGCACTGCACCACTCTGGTGTTAATTATTCCATATTGAGGCATGAAGCAGAGGCATCCCTGGCTGCCAGCTCAGTGAAATCCAGTTCCTGTTGAAATGCTTAGCAGGGAGGTGGAAACTTGCTGCTTTTTATCTTCACCAGCTCAATTCTAAAAAAAAAAACCCCAGAGGATTATGAAGAGTCTACAAAGTTCTCTGGGTTGAATAGGAACCATGTGTACCTGCATCACCTAAAGAGCTGTTCTCTTAGCTTGGGGTTTGCTGGAGGATTACCCTGGCTGTTAGGAGAGGGAATGCATGACTTGGCTTTTCCTTGGAATCAGCAGTGTTTGCTGTGTAAAAAAAACAAGGTTGAACCATTCCTCATGCAGAGAGGTTTGTGTGTACACCTCCAGGATTGGGATGCTGGGTGTGCAACTCCTCTTCATTTCTTTTAAGGGAAGGGGCAGGGAGAGGAAACTTCTGCACTTAAACCTCAGATTTTCATAGACTGGTCTGGGTTGGATGGGACCCCAAGGATCACAAAGCTCCAACCCCCCTGCCACAGGCAGGGACACCAACCTCCAGGCCTGGAGCTACACAAGGTTCCCCAGGGCCCCAGCCAACCTTATTTTGCAGAATTTCTTTTCTAACCACAAGCTGGCTGTTCCTAATGAAGCTCCAGGGGATGTCTATGGCTTTTTAACTCATCATTTCTTAAAACAGCCCAGTTTTCCAGCTCTTCTCTCTGCTGTTTGGGTGCAGCAGCTGCTGGTGTTGGCCCTTCAGCACAGCCAGGGAAGGCAGCCACTCCTGCCCTGCAGCTGTATGTTCAGATGTGTCCCTGAAACCTAAAGCCACTGCATCTGGTGGAGGAGCACAAGTCCCTTCATCTCTTCTGGCAGCTGCTCAGCACACTCCAGGCTTTATTTCTCCTCACAACACTGGTTGTGGCCTTTACTAAGTGGCAGCCACAGGTGCTCTGAGTCGTGGGTGCAGCCACTGCCAGAGGCTTTGGAACATTAAATCCCAGATTTGCTTTCATATCCCTAAAAACCATTAAAAAGAGCAGGAAAAGAGGAAAGCAGCTGTCACTGCTCCAGTCCTGTGATGTGCTGGAACTGATGGAATTAAAAAGCTGCCTTTTTTTAATTGTTGTTTCCATAGCTGCTCAGCTGAAATGCAGGGATTGGAATGGGCTTTTCTGGCTGTTTGGAAGAACAACCAGGTGGTTGTGGTTGTGTTTTTTTTTATTGACAAAGAATTATTTATATTTGATAGATCCTCAAAGTCTCCAGGCCACCAGGTCTCCAAAGCCACCAGGTCTCAGGGTGAAATGCCACTGTGTGTGATCCATGTCATTGGGACTGGATTCCCATTAGGGATGCTAAATTGCAAGGTAGAAGGGGGGGAGGAGGAAAAAACAGGGGTGCAGAGACAGGAAAAAGGTTTTATTAGTGCTGGCAGCACTAATAAACACCATCAACAAGGGTGCAGTGGGGAAAAGATACAACAGGTACAGGAATGTTCTCCAACTGTAGGAGGACTGTGCTGAGGGAGCTCCCACCACTGTGCTGGTGGCTTAAATATACTGAATAATAGGAGATTTGTGGTGTTGGGCTGTCAAGGTGCAGCTGGCAAGGTAGGGCATGGCACTTCTCTTACTTCTCTTCCCTTTTTTTTAAAGATTATGGTTTGAATGGCCAGTGGGTCAGTGTCCTTGGTGGCCAGACAGGGTTTGGGATTTATGCTGACACACTCCTCTTCCATCAGCAGGGACAGGGAGGGGATTGTCCCTCTCTGCTCTGCCCTGGGGAGGCCCCAGCTGGAGTCCTGTGTCCAGAGCTGGGGCCCCAGGACAAGAGAGATGTGGGGCTGTTGGAGAGGGGTCAGAGGAGCCACGGAGATGCTCAGAGGGCTGGAGCAGCTCCCCTCTGGAGAGAGGCTGAGGGAGCTGGGCTGGGTCAGCCCAGAGAAGAGAAGGCTGTGGGGGGACCTCACTGCAGCCTGCCAGTCCCTGAAGGGAGCAGAGGAACAGGAGGGGAATCAGCTTGTTCAAGGGCAGAGCCTGGCAGGACAAGGGGGCTGGAGTGAAGCTGGAGGAGGGAAGGGGGAGAGGAGATCTGAGGGGGAAGCTCTTTGCAGAGAGAGTGGTGAGGGGCTGGCAGGGGCTGCCCAGAGAGGGGGTGGGTGCCCCGTCCCTGGGGGTGTTGAAGGCCAGGTTGGCTGGGGCCCTGGGCAACCTTGTGTAGCTCCAGGCCTGGAGGTTGGTGTCCCTGCCTGTGGCAGGGGGTTGGAGCTCTGTGACCCTTGGGGTCCCTCCCAACCCAGACCAGGCTGGGATTCTATGATACTAGCCCATCCTTTTGAGCTTTCCTTGCCTGATGAGTGTGTCTTAGGTAGGATCAAGTGCACAAAACCTTCAGGGTCACTTTAAGGATGCTCCCAAAAGTTATAGCTGGGACATATTTAAAAGCACAACAAAGCAGGTACATTTTTCCTCTCCTCTGAAACCTGGAAGCTTTTTTTTCCCCCTCCTACTCCCAGGAAATCTGTTTTTTCTGTTGGCTCATCCAGTTCCAGGGCAGATGTTGCTCAGGCCCATTGCAGGTGATTTGTGCAGCTCTTTTAAACTAAACATTTTGAGAACAAACCTGTGAAATGAAGCAGTCTGTGTGGTAATGAATTTAAAGCTGCTTCTTTTCTCTCCCTGTTTAACACTCCTGGGCCACATGAACATGTGGGTGCCTGTCCAGCCCTGCACCTACCATTAAACTGCTGCTGCAGGCTTGGGAAAAGCTGTTCTGCTCACAAAGGCAGCTTCATAGAATCACAGACTGGTTTGGGTTGGGAGGGACCTCAAAGATCATCTAGTTCCAGCCCCCTGCCATGGGCAGGGACACCCTCACTAGACCAGGTTTCCCAAAGCCCCAGCCAACCTGGCTCTAAACACCCCCAGGGATGGGGCTTCCACAGCCTCTCTGGGCACCCTGTGCCAGGGCCTCACCACCCTCAGAGTAAAGAATTCCTTCCTAATGTCTAATCTAACCCTGCCCTGTGTCAGCTTGAAGCCATCACCCCTTGTCCTGTCCCTGCACTCCCTGGGGAGCAGCCTCTCTCCCACTTCCCTGTAGGACCCCCTGGACACCACAACTCAGTCTCCCTGGAGCCTTCTCTTCTCCAGGCTGAACCAGCCCAAGCCTTGCAGCCTGTCTTCATAGCAGAGATCCTCCAGCCCCCTGATCCATCTTTTTGGCCTCCTCTGGACTCACTCAAGACAGGGAGCTGTTGTACTGGACACCCCAGAGCTGGACACCAGAAGGGAGCTGGGTGGTGAGAGGAAGGCAGGGAAAGAACCGCTGTGCTACTGGGTGTCTTGGAAAAGCATCTGTGAGTGCAGAGCAACCTTCCCAGGGAATTCAGCCACAGAGAACCAACCAAATCCATTCTTTCTGTGGTCAGGCAGCTTCCAGCATGTGCCAGGCTGGCAATGAGGTTCTGGCAGCCTGAAGAGTGTAGGTGTGAAGTCTGATCTTGCTCGAACCCACTTGAAGTGGCACCAAACAACAACCTGTTTCCAGTTGTAACAACATGGGTGTGTTTTTAATGCTGCAGTTGAATGCCCATCATACCTTAAAAGAACCTTTTTTTTTTGGAAGCAGGGTGTTAAGACTTCAGTTCAGTTGGCATTTCATACTTGGCTTGCATTGTTTGATCAACTTTCTACTTAATATTAAAGCCTCTAAAAGAAATCCTCACCCTTCACCAGGTTTACAGCCCCATCCTTGTAGAACCTACTGGTGCTGGACTTGTATGGTTCTTTTGTCCTGCAAGGAAAATGTTGGAACAAGTTAAAAAGAGGTGGTGAAAGCAAATTTGAAGGCTTGAATTGGTTGAATCTCATTCTGGGTTTGTGGTGAAACAGGGCAAGTGGTTGTTTGGCATCTCCCCTCCACAGTTGAGGGTAAAGGGGGAAAAAAAAGGGAGCTTAGAAATGGCCACTGATAAAACTTTGTGCTGCCTTCCCAAAACAGGGGTTTTATTCCTGAGCTTAACACTTGAGGAGATGCTCCTGGGGCTGTTTCAAGTGGAGAGTTTGAGACAAGAGAGTTTTTTTTTCCAAGTCTCTTCTCCAATCAGCCTGTGCTTTGGAAACACTTGGGCAGCGCTTTGAAGGTTCTGAGAAACACAAAGGAGGCTCTTCATTGGGGTGGGTGCTCGCTCTGGCAGCACTGGTGTTGGCCTTTTAAGGCTTGAATGCAGGCAGCCTGTATCCAATGGGGTTCTCTTGACAAGGAGGGGGGTTACTGAGCATGAAGATTCCTCCTTGTTTAAATACCCTGGGTTTGATGCTTCAGGGCGCAGCGTGAGCGAGCACGATGACTCCTCCAAGCTGTCACAACCCCTCTGGATAAGCAAAACCTGAGTGTCTTCTCCTCCAGAGGAGTTACCTGGTTTCTATTTCCCAACCATATGAGATGCCATTTCTAATTAATCACATTTTAATGAGCTTTTTCTTTCTTTTTTTTTGAAGGGCTTGCCTGTTGCCTTAGAAAAACACGTCCTTGGCTTTGACACAGGAGGTAAGCAGTCCTTGTAATGCCACTCCTAAACAGCAATGCTTGCCTTCCACAAAGCATATTGCTGTCAGATACATAGATAACAGTACATAGGGCAGTACAAAAGCCTGCAGTGGAAAAAATTGCTCCCTCCCAGCTTGTTATTTAGGAGCATTTTGTTTTGGAACAGCACAGCATAAATCTGAAGCTGTGGAAGATGTTGTTTTCAGAGTCGTGCTTAAAGAACAGCTTTTTAATTGCAGAGGGGAAGGAATGCTCCTTGTAAATCTTCCTTCTGCCAGCAGAGGACCTCTGTGCTGCTTCACTCTCTGTAACTCACCTACAATCTAATCGCAGGCAGCAGAGTTGGTGTGACCCCCATAGATTATCCTGCAAAGAAGAGCCAGACGACCTGGCATTCCACTCCTCTGGCCTTGCTTTTGCCCTGTGTTATGCCTCATTTACTAGGCTTCATAGCCACCCAGCTGTGGAGCAACTGGGAGGGCTGCAGGAATCACAGAATCACAGAGCTGTAGGGGTTGGAAGGGACCTTCAGAGCTCATCAGGTCCAACCCCCTGCCAAAGCAGGGTCCCTAGGACAGGGCACACAAGTTGGTGTCCATATGGGGCTGGAATCTCTCCAGAGGGAGGTTCTGAGGAGCACCCCATCCCTCTCTAAGCACCAGGGGGATAGTTTCCTATCTCCAGCATGACAAGCACAGACTGCTAACCTAGCTTAACCTTTCCTTAAAACCTTTCCCTCAACTGGAGATGATTTTACTGTGATTTCTCTTCCCAACCCCCCCCCCCCCCAGATGCTGTCCTCAACGAAGCTGCCCAGATCCTCCGCCTGCTGCATATAGAGGAGCTCCGAGAGCTGCAAACCAAAATTAATGAAGCCATTGTAGCAGTTCAGGCCATTATTGCTGATCCCAAGACTGACCACAGACTGGGCAAAGTGGGAAGATGAATGGGTTAAAGTTTTTAGCCCCTTGTGTACTCCAGCCCAGTTAGGATCTCCGTGCAACTCCAGCATGCTCTTTGAAACGGTGTCACTGTTTTGAAAGAAAATGGGGGGTAATTGGGTTCTAACTCCTGAAGAATTCTCTTTTTTTTTTTTTTTTTTCTTTAAATAAATGAAATTAGGGAAAAAGAGATGAATTGTTCTGATTAGCTCAGTTGGCAAATGCAGCTCGCTGGGGTTTGGGGTTGTTTTTCCATTGTGTTTGGCTTTCTTGGAGCTCTTGGGGGTTCCTCTCTTATTGAAGCCCTGCCCTTATGAACAGCTTGCTCCTGATTTCTCCACTATCTGCCCTACAGCCAGGATAGTTAAGGATTAAATCCAAAAGGGGAAACTTCAAACAACCATCTTTTTTATTCAATTATTGAAATAACCTAGGGAAAGAAGTGAAGCATTACAATGTAAATGGTATTTCTGACCGTGTGTCGGTCTGCACTGGGTAGGTCTATGAAGGCACTTAGAAGAAACAAGCATGAATGGTCAATTCTAGCATATTCTTCTAATATAAATACTAAAAGACATGCATTGAGGCAGTGGTGAAAATACAGAGTTGTCTTCTCAGAAGGCTTTGATGCCTTTGGGGGGTTCAGGTAACCCTTTGGAACACGCAGTCTTGTCTTCAGGGCTGTGTGTTACTTAGACCCAGTGAGATACCCCACCCAGAGCTTCTGCAGGCACTTAGTTATTTTGGATTCAAGGGCCCCAGGGCTCAGATTGTCAAAACCATTCCATGAATTAATCCATTCTTCTTCCAATAAAATAAGCCATTTGAGTAAGAAAGCTACATTTTTCGATTTACTTGCAAGAGTAAGAGTCATGGCACCTTTTGGTTTGGTGATATACCTGTGGGGGTTTTTTTCCACTTGTTTAAAAAAATACAGTAGTAAAGACTTGAGGTATAGCTCCAAAAAAATAGACTTTTGATAATCTTTTTGCAGGAAAGTCACTCCCTTGGCCTTGGTTAAAGGTTTTCCCCCCCTTAGCTGTGTGCTAGTGGTGGCAGTTCTCTGGGTCTGAAAGTTCTTTGGGGGTGCATAGATTTGTGGCTTCTTGAAACAGCAGGTCCTATTTCCTTGCTGCAGAGAGAAATAGGTATCTTTAGTGCATCAGGCATGTAACTGCTGCCAGAGGGCAGCCAGGGGATGGATTTTGGGGGGGGTTTTACCTCCTGGGCAGTAGGGATAAACTGCAGTTATTCCGTAGAGGTGCGATCGCTGCTCGGGGAGATACTCGTCGGTAAAGGAGCCAGTCTCTTTATTGACAGCTATCACACCATCCCTGGGGAAACAAAAGGCAGAGGGGCTTTACTCACCTACAGAACTTGGGTTTGGGGGTTGTTTTGCCCCCCCATCCATATACATTTAAGGACTGAGGCAGCAAAGATGTCAGTCTGAAAACCTGCAGCACAGGGGGAAGAAATTAGCCCCCTATCAATTTGACCCAGTGTGGCACTTCTCTCTCAGGCTTATGGAGGCACAGAGCAGCCTTCCAAGGAGAGATTATCTCCCTGAGAGTCTCTTCCAAGCACGACAAGCACTTAAGGGTTTGTTGTCATCTGCTGTGGTTTGATTGTAGCTTTGAGAGCTTCCAGCTGGAGTGGGAAGCGTGAGTCCTCGATGCTGAGGGCCTCGGCCGGCGGGGCAAAGGGAAGGACAGGGTGGAAAATCTTTCCTTGGATTTCCAGCTGGATTGAGAAACTAGTGCCAAGTTTTATTTCAAAGAACCCCAGCTGCTATTTCTGTCCCTCCCAGGAAGCTGAGAGTCTTTCCAAACAACCTCTCTCCTCACGGAGCTTTACAAGCGGGTGTTGCTTGGAGACCCCAGGGAGCGCTCGGCTGAGATGCTGGGATGCAGGAGCAGGCCAGGGACAGCCTTTGGTTCCCCCCACCACCACCACCACTGCAGCTCAAAGCCCTTCCAGGCTGCTCCTGCAGCTTAGGGGAGCAGAGCCTTAAGGAACCTCTGGCTCAGGGAGTGGGATTTCTTCTTCCCTTACCTTCTCCAGTCGGTGTGGTAGAAGTGGTTGGCGTAGCTGATGATGCTGAAGGGGTAGTTGAGGTTGTTCTGTATGACACGCCTGTCTTTGCCGTCGGGGTGTGTGCACTCCAGGTGCTTTGTTCCTTTGTGAACACAAGACAGGGGTTGGGCACCAAAACCACCCCTCCAAGCTGAGCTCCACCAACCACATTCTTGGCATTCACCAAGTTCTGAGATGGCTCCTCAGCCTGGGGGGGGTAGCAGCAACTCAGCGTCCACCCAACCCCAAGTCCTGTGCAGCAAGACACTGGGAAGGGGCAGAGGAGCCCGTAGGCACCAGTGGGTTACCAGTACATCACTGGTTTTCCTCTCCAGGCTTAGTGTGGTGGAGGCTGAGCTGCCTTCAGTGAAGTTACCTGCATCTGCCCAACAGAGCTGCTTGGAGAAGGGGTCAAAGGTCAGGCCGTTGGGCAGCCCAATGTCCTTATTCACCAGCACCCTCCTGTTGGCTCCGTTGACGGTGGCAGTTTCAATTTTGGGTGCTTCACGATTCCAGTCTGTCCAGTAAAGGTTCCTTGGGAAATAATTACATAGTGAACAACCAGGACACCAGTGAGGAGCAGTGGGAGCTTACTCTTCCTTACTGGTCCCTGTCAGGAGGGAGGCCTGGGTTTCCCCTTCAGATAAACCTCTATTTGAATCTAAGAAAAACCTCTAAAAGGAAAAAAAAAAAAAACCCAACCCAAAATGATGTTAAACAAATTTATGACCCAAACTGCAGCCTCCAGATGAGGGTGAGTCTTAGGAGTGGCACATGTTGTATCCCAGCAGCACCCCAGGGGTGCAGCTTGTGTGTTCCAGAGCCAAGCGTGTTTCAGAGCTTGGAAAATTAAATGTACAACCTGATGGTTGTAGGGAAGGAAGGGGGGGGGGGGTCAGCCAAAATCTGGGATTATTAAATAAAAACAGGGGTGGGGAGCAGAGCCAATCCCTCCTAGGAGGGAGGAGAGCTGCTCTTGAGGTCAGGATGGGGTCTGGGCACTACCAGACATGCTGGATTCTTGCAGCTCCCAAATCCCTGTGTGTGAATCCCTCTGGAAAGGCTGCTGCTCACCCTCGGACAGGATCCACGGCGATGGCCCGGGGGTTGACGAGCTCTGTGTCGAAGAGCACCTGTCTCTGAGATCCATCCAGCTGGGCTTTCTCAATCTTATCCAGGCCACTGTCAGTCCAGAACATGGTTCTGCGCAGATGGTCCACAGCTAACCCCTCGGGGCTGATGAGCCCTGCCCCAGGGATGGGTGCAGTCAGCACATGGGGACGAGCTGCTCTTGTCCCCACCCAGTCCCCATCCCGCTGCCCTGACCCACAGCTGAGGGATTTGAGTGCCAAATAGAGGACCCCAGAGCTGGGATGGGCAGCAGCTGGATGGAGCTGCTGGCATGTCCCTGGGGATGGGAAGGTACCTGAGTTGATGATGGTCTCTGGCTCAGCACCAGCCTCCAGGCTCGCTCGGCTGATCGTCCGGCCGGCCACATCGGTCCAGTAGATGGTCTTCTCCCGGCAGTCGTAGTCGATCCCCACCACGATGGAGCCCTGCCAGGGTTGGGAGAGGGAGATAGGGGGTGAAATCCTCCTCTGGGAGACATGGCAATGGGGAATGATCCCTTCTTCCCCCCCCAGCAAAAGGCAGTGGGCTTGCTGCCACCACGGGCAGCTGGTGCAGGGACACCCCCATATCCAGATGGGCTTGAAACCCCTCGCCTTAAGGAGCTACTGCTCCAGCCTGAGGAACAGCCTGCAGGATGGGGAAAGAGAATAGTTGGCAAGGTGTTTCAGTTCCCAAGGTGCAGGGAGGGTCATGGCCCAGGTTTAGTGTTCCTCTCCCTCAGCTGGACTTGGCCACGCTCTGAGAAGAGTCCAGGGAAGGGAAAAAGCAGGTCTGCAGTAGGGACATGCAAGCTGGCAGCCCTGGGTCCGTGATGGATGGCTGGGGGAGCCCAGCCACTGCTCGTGTCCTTCCACATGCCCATATCCCCCTGCCCTGCTGCTGGGGGACAGCGTGAGGCCTCTTCCTCCAGCTCATCACAGCCAACATCCCCTCCAACCACCATGGACCTTCCATGAGGTGTCCCCTCAACCCCATCACAGCAGGGAACAAGCAGGGTGCGGGGAGATGCAGAACCCAGAACCAAGGCACCGGTTCCTCCCTAACTCCCTCCTGCACCCCAACCCTGACCCCAGAGGTACTGTACATGCAGGGAGAGCAGGGTCTTGGCCGCCTCCTTCTGCAGCCGTGTGCCATTGAGCGGGAGGTATCCGATCTGCTGTCCCTGAGCGTAGAGCAAGAAGGTCCCCGTGGCTGGAGGGGACACGTCAGGACGGGGGGAGGGCCGGACGCTGGGCGGCGCGACGCTGGGGAGACCTGGCACATAAATGGGGAGTTAAATGGGGAGAGGGGGGAGAGGGAGATGGCTTGTGGAGCATCCCACCTCAGCTCTGCACCCAAGCAGGAGCAGGGTGCGGTGCCAAGCACCCATGCTGTGCTGGATGGGACAGGGAAGGGGGGTGGGGGGTTACACTTAGGGTGCTGAGCTCTTACACGGGGGGGTGCTGCCGGGCTCGGAGCGCGTGCCCTGGATCTCCCTGCCGCTCTCATCCACGCACCAGCAGTACCCGCTGTCCCCGTGGCACTGCAGGGGGGTGAAGCTGCCCCCTGCATCACACTGTGGCACGTACTGGTCGTGGCGAGGGCGGCCCCCGTAGTGCTCCAGCAGGCTCTGCCGCCAGCGCTCACACATGGTGTGGGGCCGCTCCGTGGGCTCTGGCATGGGGAGGGAGAGACAATCAGCCCTTGTCCCTGAACACAGGGCTTTTTCTAGGGCCCTGGGTGCCCCCCCCCCATATGAAGGATGCTGGGGTGCTGCACCCCCTCCCTGAGAACTGACCTGGGCTCCCGCAGCGAGGCGGCGTGCTGCCCGGCGCTGTCCGTGTGCCAGCGATCTCCTGGCCCGCAGCATCCACACACCAGCAGTACCCAGTGCTGCCGTGGCACTGGAGGGGCCGGTACCCCCCCCTCCTCATCACACTGTGGCACGTGCCCATCGCTCACGGGTGAGGGTCCCGGTGGCACCGCCCGGGGGTACAGCCGCTCGTGCTGGCAGGGGGTCAGCTGCTGGATGGGCTCTGCTGGCAGCAAATGCCCCCCACCCCGGGCTCAGGGGGGGGCTGAGCAGCACCCCCATGGTGCCCAGGTTTGGCCCCACTCCACCCAGGGTGGGAGATGCTGGGGCTGAAGTGCTGTGGCCGTGTGGGACGGGCAGGGCTCTGCGTGCCACCCAGCACAACCAGCAGCACAGCCAGCCACGGCATCTCCTGCACCGTGGTGCTGGGAGATGCTTGTCCCCAACAGCTGGATGCCCACCGATCCCACCAGGATGCCAACGAGGTGCCAAAAGACCCCACCCACCTCCCTTCACCCCCTCAAGAGCCCGTAGGGCAGCACTGACCTGGGCTCCCGCAGCGAGGCGGCGTGCTGCCCGGCGCTGTCCGTGTGCCAGCAATCTCCTGGCCCGCAGCATCCACACACCAGCAGTACCCAGTGCTGCCGTGGCACTGGAGGGGCCGGTACCCCCCCCTCCTCATCACACTGCGGCACGTGCCCGTTGCCCACTGGCGAGGGTCCCGGTGGCACCGCCCGGGGGTACAGCCGCTCGTGCTGGCAAGGGGTCAGTCGCTGTGTGCTCCCCTCCGCTGCTGGGAGAACCAGAGCAACAGCAGAGTGAGGATGTGGGGAAGCCACCCTGAGGGAGAGCTGGTGGAGAGGGGAGTTGGGTGACCGTACCGTGTGTGCACTGGAAGCCATCGCCCTCGTAGCCGGGCCGGCAGCGGCAGGAGAAGGAGCCCGGTGTGTTATAGCAGGCAGCAGCTGGGTGACAGGGGTTTTCAGCGCACTCATCCACATCTGCATGTGAGGAGGATGGGGATCAGCTAAGTCAGGGCATCCCCTGCTCACACCCTGTGGTCCCTCCCTGCCCCCCCCAGCCCGTACCAGAGCAGTGGATGCCATCCCCGGCGTACCCAGGGAGGCACTCGCAGATGGGGCGGCCGCTGGCATGGGGCAGGCAGCGTGCCCGGTCCCTTGGCGCGCAGGGATGGCTCCCCTCCTCGCAGGGGTCTCTTGCTGGTGATACAGGAGGGGTGAAGGGGGTGGTTGGGGTGAGCCCCGTGGGGCACAGGGATCAAGGGAGACCCCAAAGCGTGGGGCTGGCACTTACGCACACACGCCTGCCCGTCCTCCGCCGGCCGGTACCCGCTGTGGCACTCGCACCGGTAGCTGCCTGGCACGTTCTGGCAGGTGGTGAAGGGGCCGCACTGGCTCAGCCCCTCTGCACACTCATCCACATCTAAAGAGAGGGGGAGACACCAGGCATCCCAGGGGTGATGGGATACCCCCTCTTTCGGGATCCAGGAGAAACATCCTGCCCCATGCTGCCCATGCCATCCCTGCTGCCTGCAGTGCTCCCCCAGCTCCCTGCCTCAGTTTCCCCACACGATTCACCCAACTCCTCGGTGGAGGAGCTGCGATGCTGCGGCACATCCCAACTCCCCAAATGGCTGTGGCCACCCCGCTGCCCCAACACTGATGGGGTGCACCAGCCCCCCAACAACCCTTCCCCCCAACACCCCCTCCCCAGCTCACCTCGACAGCCCCGTCCGTCCCCGCGGTACCCAGCCGCACACCCGCACGTGTACTCCATCCCCACACCGGGCTGGCAGCGCGCCGTCGCCTCGCACCCGTGTGTGCCATCGTGGCACGGGTTCACCCGGGGCTTCTCCTCATCACCTGCGGGCCAGGAGATTTGGGGAGAGTTGGGGGGAGCATCACTCCAGCGCTGCAGCACCCACGCAGCGCCCCACATCCACGCCACCCCCAGTGCCACCCCCGCTCTGCGTGTCCGTGTGTCCATCCTCCTTCCCCACCACGCCGGGTGCCCGTCAGCTCAAGCTGCTTGGAAACCAGCCCCTCTCTTTCGGGAGCGGGCAAGGAGGCAGCAGCGTTTCCCCCCCACCCCCTGGGGTGGGTATCCCGGGGTGGGTACCCCAGGGTGGGTACCCCAGGGTGGGTGCTGGGGCTCACCTGGTGCTGAGCCCACCCGGGCGGCCAGGGCGTAGCGCAGGGCGTGCTCCTGGCTGTCGTAGAGGGCGAAGGCCCGCGCCACGCGGAGCTGCTGCCGGGCGGGTGGCCGGGCGTAGGGGCAGCCGGAGAAGGTGATGTTCTGCCGCAGGCGGTAGGACAAGGTCTGGTTGGTGGTTCCAGCAACCAGGACATAATCCCTCTGAGCAGAGGATGTCACAGCTGCCAGAGAGTGAGGAAGTTACCCAGGATGGGGATCACAGAGCCACAGGGTTGGGAAAGACCTTGAGGATCATGGAGTCCAACCATCCCTGTCCTGTGCTAATCCAGATCCCTGAGCACCTCATCTCCCCTCTGTTCAACACCCCCAGGGCTGGGGACTCAGCCCCCTCCCTGGGCAGCCTGGGCCAGGCCCTGACAACTCTGCCAGGGAAGAACTTTGCCCTCCCAGCTGAGCTGAGCCTGCCCTGGCCCAGCTTGAGCCCATTGCCCCTTGTCCCAGCTCCTGGCCCCTGGCTGAAGAGACCAGCGCCCACCTCTCTGCACCCTCCTGGCAGGGCAGGGGAGGTGGGGAGAAGGTCTCCCCTCAGCCTCCTCTGCTCCAGGCTCAACACCCCCAGCTCCCTCAGCTGCTCCTCAGAGGATTTGCCCTCCAGCCCCTTCCCCAGCCTGGTTGCCCTTCTCTGGACTCACTCCAGGCCCTCAATGTCCTTCTTGGAGTGAGGGGCCCAGAACTGGACCCAGCACTTGAGGTGCAGCCTCCCCAGTGCCCAGTCCAGGGGCACAATCCCCTCCCCAGACCTACTGGCCACTCTATTGCTGACACAAGCCAGGATGCCCTTGGCCTCCTTGGCCACCTGGGCACACTGCTGGCTCATGGGGATGATGAGGATGATGGGGGAGGAAGCAGCTTCAGCATCAGTATCTCCTGGCTGCTGGGGATGGTTTTGGGTAGCTCTGAGTGGGGCACACCAAACCCCCGTGGGCTCCTACCTGAGGTGGAGTAGTGGTAGAGCTCTTTGTAGGGAGCGATGTGGACAGTGACGTTGTCTGGGAGGAAGGGCACCTGGCCCTGGATGTGTGTCTTCAGGCTTAAGTAATTGTCTGGCCCCAGGCCCTGGGCTGTCTGGGTGACGTGGACTGTCTCCTCCCCGGGGTAGAAGGTCACCTCCAGGCTCTGGGTGAACTCGGCGCCTGGGCAAGCAAAGAGAACAGGGATACATCCCCAAAACACCCTTCCCAGCACCCCAACAAGGGCACACAGCAGGGAGGTGGTGATCAGATGAGCCACAGAGCTGCCCTGCACCCCCACCCACCCATCCCAAGCCCTGCAGCACCCCACGTCTGAGGCAGGCCACCCCACTGGGAGCCATGGGGAGTCACAGAATCCCAGCCTGGTCTGGGTTGGGAGGGACCCCAAGGGTCACAGAGCTCCAACCCCCTGCCACAGGCAGGGACACCAACCTCCAGGCCTGGAGCTACACAAGGTTGCCCAGGGCCCCAGCCAACCTGGCCTTCAACACCCCCAGGGACGGGGCACCCACCCCCTCTCTGGGCAGCCCCTGCCAGCCCCTCACCACTCTCTCTGCAAAGAGCTTCCCCCTCAGATCTCCTCTCCCCCTTCCCTCCTCCAGCTTCACTCCAGCCCCCTTGTCCTTCCAGTCTCTACCCTTTGAACAAGCTGATTCCCCTCCTGTTCCTCTGCTCCCTTCAGGCACTGGCAGGCTGCAGTGAGGTCCCCCCATGAGGTTCTCTAGACTGACCCAGCCCTTCCCTCCTCCTTTGGGGTTCTGCAAAGAGCTTCCCCCTCAGATCTCATCTCACCCTCCCCTCCCCCAGCTTCACCCCATCCCCCTTGTCCTGTCCCTCAGCACAGGGGGGGCTCGGTGGCTCCTCCTGTGTCCCCGCTCACCGGTGATGCTGAAGCCGTTCTCAGAGTCAGGCTCCTCCAGAGCGAAGAGCCAGGCGAAGAGCCCGCCGAGGGGCAGGAGGGGCAGCAGGGCGCGGGCGGCGGGCTGGGGCACCCCCGCTCATGGCCGTGTAGGCCCGGCCGTCGCTGCCCACGATGTAGGCGTGAAGGTCGACGTCCTGGAAGCCGACGGACGCTCGGCCCACCTGGAGGCTCCCGCTCACCTTCCCATTGAGACGATGCACGGCCCCTGGGCAGGGAGATCATAGAGTCACAGGGGTTGGAAGGGACCTCCAGAGCTCATCAGGTCCAACCCCCTGCCAAAGCAGGGTCCCTAGGACAGGGCACACAGGGAGGTGTCCAGACGGGGCTGGAATCTCTCCAGAGAAGGAGACTCCACACCCCCTGGGCAGCCTGGCCCAGGGCTCCCTCACCCTCACTGGGGAAAAGTTCTTCCCCACATTGGTGTGGAACTCCCTGTGCTCCAACTTGAGGCCATCGCCCCTTGTCCTGTCCCCACAGACACTGAAATGGGCTGGCTGATTCCCCCTGCATCCCATGCTTAAGATAATTATAAACATTAATTAGGTCCCTCCTTAGCCTTCTCTTCTCCAGGCCCCATGGCTGCCCATGTCCCCCTGTGTCCCACCCTTCAGCTATTGATCCCCAGTGATCAGATCCCCTCTCAGGCTGCTTCTCTCCAGGCTGAACAGCCCCAGCTCCCTCAGCCTTTCCTCACAGGGGAGATGCTCCAGGCCCTTCAGCATCTCCAGAGCCTCCTCTGGACTCTCTCCAGGAGATCCCTGTCCTTTTGATCCCAGGGAGCCCAGCACTGGACACAACACTCCAGCTGGGGCCTGAGCAGGGCAGAGCAGAGGGGGAGGATCCCCTCCTGTCACCTGCTGCCCACACTCCTCCTGATGCCCCAGGATCCCATTGTCTCTCTCAGCCCCAGGACACACTGCTGGCTCATGGGCAGATGGGTACCCCTGGCAGTGGCCACCCAGGCCCAGGGTGTCCCTGTCCCTGCCTCCCACCCCCCTACCTTCAGGCAGGCACTGCCGCCCGTTGCCATAGTAGGTGGCCCGGCAATGGCAGCACAGGCCGGTGGGGTAGTCGGTGCAGAAGGCGTGGGGGGAGCAGCGCCCGTGGTGCTGGGCACAGGTCTCCTTGCCGGCTGCGCTGTAGGTGAACACTGGAGATGAGAGGAAAGGGGTGAGGGAGGGACTAGGGGGGGACACAGGGATGAAGCCACCCCTCCTTAGGGTGGGCACCCTGCTCTCACTTGTCCCAAAACCACCATGAGGGGATGGCCCAGCTGGCCATTGCCCTTCCCGTGTAAGCGGCCTAGGGATGCACGTGGGAGGCAGAGGGTGGCAAAGCCTGGCTTTAGGCAGGCCTGACAGAGGGGGTTTTTGGGGGACAGCCAGCCAGGGACAGGGCTTTGCCTCCCTCCCCCCTCCTCCCCTGGGTACGAGGAGCCCCTAGCAGTGCTCTGAGCCAGGGCAGAGCAGCAGCAAACCCATTGGGAAGGGACATCCAGCTCCAGCAGCCCCTTGGCAGCAGGATTTGGCTGGGAGGAGAGGAGCTGCTTTGCAGGACCCATGCCAGCCCACAGGAGCTCCAGCCCTGGCTGCTTGGGAAGAGATGAGCTTCCAGCAAAGGGGCCTGTTTTAGGGACATCCCCACGAGCTCACCAGGGGGGGCAACAGCCACTCACCCTCAGGGTTAAAATTCACATCTTCCTCCACGCCGACCCCGTGATGCCCAGAGCTGTAGGAAGAGGGGTGTGGGGAGTAGCTCTGCTGGGTGCTGCTGTCCCCATCAGGGTGCAGCCTTCGGCTCCGTTCCTGCCCTGGGGATGCAGGAAGATCCTTGGGGACGATGGCTCCGGGGTGAGGATGTGAGGATGGAGCATGGGAGCTGTGCCACGCCGGCAGCTCCGTGGCCAGGGGGTCTGGGACGTGGGGTTCAGGGCTCTGTGGGGTGTCAGGCTTGGCTCTCCCAGTGCCCCCAGGCTCCACGTGCTCCAGGGGGGCTGCGCTGCCCACGTGGAAGACCCACACACCCGGGGACCCCTGCATTGCTCCCCCTGTGAGACAGCAGCACCCATGAGCATCCAGCACAGCTGCAGTGGGGGAACCCACCCCAAAAATACCAGCCTTGCTCTGCAACACCCCCTCCCCTACCCCCCTCAGGACCCCAAATGCACCTTCCCCTCAGTGGGGGCTGAGACCCCACCCTCCCTGCCACAGCCCATCACCCCCCAGCTCACTTCCCAGCCTTTAAAAGACATTGAGAGGGGGGGGAGGCTGGGAAGAAGGAAGGTGCCCCTGCTCCCCCTGCCCACCCCACAGACCCTCTCCCCTGGGTACCACGCACCGCTCCAGCTGCCTCAGGGCCTGCTCGCTGCTGGCCAGGCTGTGGAAGAGCCCATCCCTCTTTGGGTCGTCTCCATCCCCCCCAGCTGAAGCCCACCCTGGCTGGCAGCTCCAGCTGGACGTTGTAGGACTCCTTGGGCCGTGTCCCCAGGAACTGGAGGCCACCATCGGGGTAGAGGAAGATGGCATAGGTGTCCTCATCGTCGTAGGCTAGGACAGCCTGGAAGGTGTTGAGCTGCAGAGGGGAGAGCAGGGCAGGCAGACGTCAGGAAGGGGTGTGCAGAGCCCAAAGGAGGAGAGAAGGGCTGGGTCAGCCCAGAGAACCTCATGGGGAGACCTCACTGCAGCCTGCCAGTGCCTGAAGGGAGCAGAGGAACAGGAGGGGAATCAGCTTGTTCAAAGGGTAGAGCTGGCAGGACAAGGGGGTGGAGTGAAGCTGGAGGAGGGAAGGGGAGATGAGAGATGAGGGGAAGCTCTTTGCAGAGAGAGTGGTGAGGGGCTGGCAGGGGCTGCCCAGAGAGGGGGTGGGTGCCCCGTCCCTGGGGGTGTTGAAGGCCAGGTTGGCTGGGGCCCTGGGCAACCTTGTGTAGCTCCAGGCCTCGAGGTTGGTGTCCCTGCCTGTGGCAGGGGGGTTGGAGCTCTGGGATCCTTGGGGTCCCTCCCAACCCAGCCCAAGCTGGGATTCTCTGCTAAGGGGGCAAGGGATGCAGAATGGATGCAGGCAGCCCCCTCCTCACACACCACAGGGCAGGCAAGCAGGGAGCCTCTCCCCAAAAAGCCCCTTCCATCAGCCTGCAGACCCCTCCCAGGGCCAAACCCCAGTGCAACATGTTGGGATGATGCTCAGCATCCCCCATGGGAGCCTGAAACACTGCCAGTACCACCCCTAGCCCCCCCAACCAGCTCCCTCAGAGCAGGGGCATCCCCATGATCAGCCACCATGCCCAGGAGCATCCCAGGTGACATAACCTGGGACCTCCTTGCTCCCACCCCCTCTCCTCTTCTCCTGTCCTCAACACCAGCAGCTCCTCCCCATCCCACACCAGCACCAGAGGAAAACCTACACCATCCCCCCCCCCATCCCCATCCTGCTTCCCTCCATCTGGAGAACAATTTTAGCTCTGTTTCCTCAGGAAAAAACAGGCACGAGCTCACTCTGACCCTGCACCCCTCTGGAGCCCCTGCCTTGGAAACAACCTTGATCCAACCATACAGCCCACTATAGGCACCCTGCCTGCCCACCCTGAGCCAGCACAACCCTTACAAGCCACCAGAGAATCCACACCACCCCCCCAAACACACCCCAGCATCACCCTGAAGGAGGAGAACCCCTTAACTCCCTCTCCACACAGAGATGCTGCTCTGCAAAGAGATGGAGCTCAGCCCAGCAGGAGGAAAAGGGATTCAACTCCTGGGTTCAGCCCTGCAGCAGCAAGCAGGAGGGGTGGGGGGTCTCCCCTCTGTGTACCTCCCCCTCCCCTCCAGCCTTTATTTTGGGGTGAAGGGCCCCTGGGGCATGGCAAAGCTTCCCAGTGGCACTGAGGGATATAAAGAGCCTTGTTGTGTGCATCACACACTCAGGCATTCAGAGACCCTGGGCAAAGGCAGCCAAAAAAGATGAAGAGGAGGGGGGGGGGGGATGGTGAAAGGGGGAGGGGGATAATCCCACCCCCCCTAACCCTGCCCTGCCCTGGGGTCAGATTCCTCCCCCACGCAGCCAAATTGTGGTGGCAGCTGGAAGACTCATCCTGCCTTGTGGTGGGTGGTGATGGGGGGGGGGTGGGGGGCACAGAGGGTGAAGAGAAGGGGGGGGGGGGGGAAGGGATGGATGCAGCCCCCAGTTTGTGGCCAGCTGCTCCCAGTAGAAGGGCAAATTCCAGCCCCAAAGGGTAATTCTTGCTCCTGGGGAAGTGGGATCAGCTCCCATCCCACTTGGCAGCCCTGGAAAGCTGCAGGGAGCAGGAGGGATGGTCCCCAAGGAGCTGGAGGGGGAACAGGGGGGTGCTGCTCCCACACCTCTCAGCCCCCCCCCCCCCCCAAGGCAGTGGGGGGGTGGGGACCCTCTGAGCCAGGTTTCTTCTTTGGAGGCTCAATAAAAGAGCAAGTGACATTCTGACAGGGGGGGAGGGGGGAGAGGGGGGGAGAGGCTCGCTGGTTCTGAGCGGGGTTTCAAGGGGAGAGAGGGGGAGGGGGGAGGGGAGAAGGAGAAGGAGAAGGAGGGAGGGGAGAGGAGAGGAGAGGGAGGGGGGAGAAGGAAGGAGAGGAGAGGGGAGGGGGGGAGAAGGAAGGAGAGGAGAGGGGGGAGGGGGGAGAAGGAAGGAGAGGAGAGGGGAGGGGGGGAGAAGGAAGGAGAGGAGAGGGGAGGGAGGGGGGAGAAGGAAGGAGAGGAGAGGGGAGAAGGGGAGAAGGAGGGAGAGGAGGAGGAGAAGGGGAGAAGGAGGGAGAGGAGGAGGAGAAGGGGAGAAGGAGGGAGAGGAGGAGGAGAAGGGGAGAAGGAGGGAGAGGAGGAGGAGAAGGGGAGAAGGAGGGAGAGGAGGAGGAGAAGGGGGAGAAGGAGGGAGAGGAGGAGGAGAAGGGGGAGAAGGAGGGAGAGGAGGAGGAGAAGGGGAGAAGGAGGGAGAGGAGGAGGAGAGGGGGAGAAGGAGGGAGAGGAGGAGCAGAGGGGGAGAAGGAGGGAGAGGAGGAGCAGAGGGGGGAGAAGGAGGGAGAGGAGGAGGAGAGGGGGGAGAAGGAGGGAGAGGAGGAGGAGAGGGGGAGAAGGAGGGAGAGGAGGAGGAGAGGGGGAGAAGGAGGGAGAGGAGGAGGAGAGGGGGGAGAAGGAGGGAGAGGAGGAGGAGGGGGGGAGAAGGAGGGAGAGGAGGAGGAGGGGGGAGAAGGAGGGAGAGGAGGAGGAGAGGGGGGAGAAGGAGGGAGAGGAGGAGGAGAAGGGGGAGAAGGAGGGAGAGGAGGAGGAGAAGGGGAGAAGGAGGGAGAGGAGGAGGAGAAGGGGAGAAGGAGGGAGAGGAGGAGGAGAAGGGGAGAAGGAGGGAGAGGAGGAGGAGAAGGGGAGAAGGAGGGAGAGGAGGAGGAGAGGGGGGAGAAGGAGGGAGAGGAGGAGGAGAGGGGGAGAAGGAGGGAGAGGAGGAGGAGAGGGGAGGAGAGGGGGAGGAGGAGGGAGAAGGAGGGAGAGGAGAGGAGGAGGAGGAGGAGGGGGGAGAAGGAGGGAGAGGAGGAGGAGAGGGGGAGGAGAGGGGGAGGAGAAGGGAGAAGGAGGGAGAGGAGAGGAGGAGGAGGAGGAGGGGGGAGAAGGAGGGAGAGGAGAGGAGGAGGAGGAGGAGGGGGGAGAAGGAGGGAGAGGAGAGGAGGAGGAGGGGAGAGAAGGAGGGAGGAGAGGGGAGGGGGAGGGGGAGAGGAGAAGGAGGGAGAGGAGAGAAGGAGAAGGAGGGAGAGGAGATTAGCTGCCCTTTTGAAGGCTGGGAGGTGGCTGGGAGGCCCCTGGTGGCATCTCTTCAGCTGCTTTCCCAAGTTTTAATGCACGTTGTTCCCTTCCAAACCATGGGCTTGGGGGTTGTTCCCCCCCCAGCCTGGCTGCCCCCTCAGCATCCTGCTCTGGAAGGGTCCCAACGTGGGGGGGGCAGCTGGTGGGGACGGGTCCCGATGGCCCCTGGGGACCCCCCTGATGGGCCCTGGGCTCAGCCCACCCCAGCGTGGTGAGAGCCTGGGACCCATCCCGTGGCTCTGGGGGGATCCATCCCAAGGCTTTTCCTCTTGGAGCTGGTGGGAAGCAAGAGGCCTGTCCTGGCACCACCCCTTCCCCAGCACACCATCAGCCTGGCGTGCTGGCTCCTGCCCCCAGCAGCAGATCCAGGGTATTTTGGGGGGGGAAAGGGGGCTCTGTAGGACCTTGCCCTCACGTGGGAGCCTTATCAGCCCGTGGGTGGGGAGCTCAGGCCACCTCCCTGACCCATAGGGCCACCTACAAGCTTGTTTGTCAGCCATAAAACCAACCCAGGGTGGAAACTTGGCAGCTGGTTCCACGCTGGGCGGATGGAAGGGCCAGGCCAGAGCCACCAGCAGTCAGGAGCACGATGGGGGACCTGGGCCATGGCTTCCCCCAGCCCCAACTCCACCCTGGCAATCCAAATCCTCAGTCCCCTTTGCCTGAAGAGCAGGGGAAAAGCCCAGGAACCTTCAACTAGGGAGCTGAGGGCAACCCCCAAACCTCCTCTGCTCCATCAGCAAGGCCATGGGACCCACCAGCACTGCAGCTCTGAGCAGAGAGGAGCAGCTCCCCCTCTCTCCCAGTGCTCATCCAAGGCTGGACACACCATCCAGCTGCCCAGGGAGGAGACTGAGGAGAGGTTGAGCCACCAGCAAACAGGCAGGAGCACGATGGGGGACCTGGGCCATGGCTTCCCCCAGATGCCCCCAGCCCAACTCCACCCTGGCAATCCAAATCCCAAGTCCCTTTTGCCTGAAAAAGCAGGGGGAAAGCCCAGGGACCTCCAACTAGGGACCTGAGGGCAACCCCCAAACCTCCTCTGCTCCATCAGCAAGGCCATGGGACCCACCAACACCCACAGCTCTGAGCAGAGAGGAGCAGCTCCACGTCTCTCCCAGTGCTCATCCAAGGCTGGACACACCATCCAGCTGCCCAGGGAGGAGAGACTGAGGAGAGGTTGAGCCACCAGCAGTCAGGAAGATGATGGGGGACCTGGGCCATGGCTTCCCCCAGCCCAACTCCATCCTGGCAATCCAAATCCTCAGTCCCCTTTGCCTGAAGAGCAGGGGAAAACCCAAGAACCTCCAACTACAGAGCTGAGGGCAACCCCCAAACCTCCTCTGCTCCATCAGCAAGGCCAAGGGACCCAGCAACACCCACAGCTCTGAGCAGAGAGGAGCAGCTCCACGTCTCTCCAAGGCTGGACACACCATCCAGCTGCCCAGGGAGGAGACTGAGGAGAGGTTTGGGTGGCACACACCTCCCCCTATAATAGAAAGACCAGTCCTCCCATGGATGGACACCCAACCTCATCCCATCAGCCTCACCTTCCCAGAGGGTGCAGTGTCCTGGTAGGCACCCCACGTCCTCCCAGGTGGCGATGAAGACGGTGGTGGGCACGAAGGAGCTGGCAGTGTCTGGGAACCCAGCCTGGATGTAACCTGCAGCCTGGGCCAGCACCTCTGGGGTGTCATCCTGGCGGTAGTAGATGTTCCCTCTGTCCCCTGAGGTGTCCAGGTCAGCCAGGAAAGGGGCCACCACAGGGAAGTCAGTGGGGAAATCATCATCCACGTACTGGGTCTCCCTGGGGAAATCCTGGGTGGAGATGACCCCGTTGGTCCCCACCTGCAGGGAGAGGGGGTGCAGGGTGCTGAGGTGCTGCAGAGGTGACCCTGACACCCTTCATGTCCCCATCTTTTTTCCCCTTTCTTGGTGGGGTGTGGGGGAAGGGGGGGGAAGAGGGGCCCCTTGGTGACCACATGGCCCCATCCAGCCATGGAGGAAACAAAGACCTTGAGCTTCTCCATCCCCCAGCTCAGGGGCTGCCCCAGCTGCAGCTGCTGCTGCAGGGGAACAGCTGCCAAGGAGAAAGATCCCTTGTTCCACAGGGCAGGAGGCAGAGGGGATGGGGGGGGGAGGGAGAGGGGGAGGGAGTAAAGGGATGGATGGGTGGGGAGAGGATGCAGGTGGTGATGCAGGGCTGGAGGAAGCCAAGGCACCTATGGAGGGGAGAGAGGGGTGAGGGGGAGATGGGTGTCAAGGGGAGGAAGGGAAAGGTGGAGGGGTGGAAGGATATTAGGGGAGAGGGGGTGGTGGGGCAGAGGGATGGAGGGGTGGGCAGGTGGAGAGCCAGGGAGGGATGGAAGGGGGAGAAGGAGGCAGGGAGGAGGCTGTGGTGGTGGGGAAGGGTGGAGGGATGGGAAGGAGGGAAGGGTGGGAAGGTGGAGGAGGAAAGGGAGGTGGTAGAGAGGAAGAAGAGGGGAGGGAAGGTGGAGAGCCAGGGAGGGATGGAAGGGGAGAGGGATGCAGGGAGGAGGCAGTGGTGGAGAAGGGTGGAGGGGTGGGAAGGAGGGAAGGATGGGAAGGTGGAGGGGGAGAGGGAGGTGATGGAGAGGAGGAAGGGGGGAGGGAAGGGTGGGAAGAAGGAGGGGGAGAGGGAGGTGGTAGAGAGGAAGAAGGGGGTAGGGCAGGTGGAGAGCCAGGGAGGGATGGAAGGGGAGAAGGATGCAGGGAGGAGGAGGTGGTGGTGGGGAAGGGTTGAGGGATGGGGTGGAGGGAAGGGTGGGAAGGTGGAGGGGGAGAAGGAGGTGATGGAGAGGAAGAAGAGGGTAGGGAAGGTGGAGAGCCAGGAAGGGATGGAAGGAGAGAAGGATGCAGGGGAGGAGGAGGTGGTGGTGGGGAAGGGTGGAGGGATGGGATGGAGGGAAGGGTGGGAAGGTGGAGGGGGAGAGGGAGGTGATGGAGAGGAGGAAGGGGGGACAGGAAGGTGGAGAGCCAGGGAGGGATGGAAGGAGAGAGGGGATGCAGGGAGGAGGAGGTGGGGAATGTGGAGGGATGGGAAGGAGGGAAGGGTGGGAAGAAGGAGGGAAGGGTGGGAAGGTGAAGGGGGAGAGGGAGGTGATGGAGAGGAGGGAAGGGTGGGAAGATGGAGGGGGAGAGGGAGGTGATGGAGAGGAGGAAGGGGAGAGGGAAGGCAGGGCAGGCCAGGGAGGGATGGAAGGGGAGAAGGATGCAGGGAGGAGGATGGGGTGGTGGGGAAGGGTGGAGGGATGGGAAGGTGGAGGGGTGGGAAGGAGGGAAGGGTGGGAAGAAGGAGGGAAGGATGGGAAGGTGGAGGGGGGAGAGGGAGGTGATGGAGAGGAGGGAAGGGGGGGAAGATGGAGGGAAGGGGGGGGATGGTGGAGAGATGGAGAGGAGGGAAGGGTGGGAAGAAGGAGGGAAGGGTGGGAAGGTGGAGGGGGTGGGAAGAAGGAGGGGGAGAGGGAGGTGATGGAGAGGAGGAAGGGGAGGGGGGCAGGGCTGGCTGGAGGGAAGAGCGGCGGGGGCTGAGGAGCGCTGTGGTGCGGGGTGCGGGGGCTGTGGAGGGGGGGGTCAGGGGGGTGCAAAGGGAGGCAGGGCAGGGCAGGGCAGGGCAGGGCAGGGCAGGGCAGGGCAGGGCCGGGGGCCGGGGGCCGGCCGGGACTCACGTAGAGGCGGCGGGCGGTGCTGCCGTACAGGCGCAGGGCTCGGCCGAGCGTTATCCCGGGGGAGCTCTCGTCGTCCCCCGGCCGTAACCGAGCATCGCCTCGGGCCGGGCCGTGAGGCAGCAACCCCCGGCGGGGCAGGGCAGCCCCCCCCAGCACCCCCAGCACCCCCCCCCAGCAGCACCCCCCAGCACCGCCCGCATCCCGCCGCCGGCAGCGCCCGGGGGGGGGGTCTCGTCTCCACCCCCCTCCCCCCCCTTCCCCTCCTTTTCCTCCCCCCCCTCCCCCTTTTCCCTTCCCCCTTTGCCCAGCCGGGAGCCGAGGAGCGGGAGCAGCCCCGACGGGACGGTGACGGCCCCGACCCCACCGAGGGACCCAGGAGCCCCGCGGGGCGGAGCGGGATGGGGCGCGGCCGCGTCCCCATTGGATCTGCCCAACTCAGCGCTGACCAATCGCTTCGTACCCCAAAATCCGCCCAGGGCCTTGTAGACCCCCCCCTTCCCTCCCACATCCCCTTCCCTCCCTCCCACATCCCCTTCCCTCCCATCTCCTTCCTTTCCTCCCCACCCCCCAGCCCTGCTGGGGACCACTGGGGGGCAGCCCCCCGGTAAGTTGGGGGGGGGGGGGGGGGGAAGGAAGGAGAGGGGGGATCCCAGGAGGGATATTCCAGGAAGGGCATCCCAGGAAGGACAGCCCTGCTGGGGAGGGACAGCCCTGCTGGGGAAGGGACAGCCCTGCTGGGGTCTCATGGGGCTGCCAGCCCCTCAGGGTGCCAAATTCCTCTGGAGAGCCCCAGGGTGAGGGGATAGGAGGGACATCCAAGCAGGACATCCCAGGAAGGACATCCCAGGATGGACATCCCTGCTGGGGTCTCATGGGGCTGCCAGACCCTCAGGGTGCCCAGTTTTCCCTAGAGAGCCCCAGGGTGGGGGGATAGGAGGGACATCCCAGGAGGGACATCCCTGCTGGGGTCTCACAGGGCTGCCAGCCCCTCAGGGTGCCCAATTCCTCTGGAGAGCCCCAGGGTGGGGGAATGGGAGTGACATCCTATGAGGGACATCCCAGGAAGGACATTCCAGGAAGGTCAACCCAGGGAGGACATCCCTGCTGGGGTCTCATGAGGCTGCCAGCCCCTCAGGGTGCCCAATTCCTCTGGAGAGCCCCAGGGTGGGGGGATAGGAGGGACATCCTATGAGGGACATCCCAGGAAGGACATCCCAGGAAGGACATCCCTGCTGGGGGTCTCACAGGGCTGCCAGCCCCTTGGGGTGCCCAATTCCTCTGGAGAGCCCCAGGGTGGGGGGATTAGAGGGACATCCTATGAGGGGACATCCCAGGAGGAGCATCCCAGGAGGGACATCCCGGCTGGGGTCTCATGGGGCTGCCAGCCCCTCAGGGTGCCAGATTCCTCTGGAGAGCCCCAGGGTGGGGGAATGGGAGGGACATCCCAGGAAGGACATCCCTGCTGGGGGTCTCATGAGGCTGCCAGCCCCTTGGGGGTGCCCAATTTCCCTGGAGAGCCACAGGGTGGGGAGGATGGGAGCGACATCCTATGAGGGACATCCCAGGAGGAGCATCCCAGGAAGGACATCCCTGCTGGGGTCTCATGAGGGCTGCCAGCCCCTCAGGGTGCCCAATTTCCCTGGAGAGCCCCAGGATGGAGGGATGGGAGGAGCATCCCAGGAGGAACATCCCTGCTGGGGTCTCATGGGGCTGCTGGGCTTGCCGGTTCGTTTGGGAGCTGGGCTGAACTGGGGTGAGCGTGTGACTGTGGGGGCAGCATCCGGCCCCCTCCCCCACCCCCAGAATAACAACCTTCTCCGGTTGTAACGCCCCCCGGAGCCGGGCCCGCAGCCAGCCGGGGCTCCCCCCTCCCCCCCCCCTCCCTCTGCCTTGAGCCGGGCAGGGCTGTGACTCCAGCGGGAACCAGGGGGAGGGAGAGAAGAAGAGGGAAAAGGGGGGGGGAGGTTTTGGGGGGGGGGAGGTTGGAAGGCTGGAACAACCCCCCAGCTGAATCTATGTGGTGCAGCTTGACTGGGAAGCTGTGGGAGAGGGGGAGCAGGGCTGGCCCCAGCTCTACTGGGGGCTCCCCCCCCACCCTCCCATGGTGCTGAGGGTGGGAGGTCATCCCTGTTTATCCTTTCTCAGAGGCAGAGACATCTGGAGGGGTCAAGGCTTTGAGGATGGACAGATACAGAGGGTTTGGGGAGGATGAGGTTGAGGGGAGGTTATTCCCTGGCTTGGGGTGAGGTTGTTCCTTGAGTTTTGGGGGGGTTGGAGAATGGATACACACACACACACACACACACACACACCCTTCCCAACCCAAATCCAAGCAGCCAGACTCACTGAATGCTCCTGGAAATCCAGGCTGGGAGCAGCCAGGAGTTTTGCTTAATCTCCTTGGAGGGTTTCCCAATTCCCTGGCCCCAGGCCAGCTTTCCTATCACATCTCTCCCAAAACATAGACGTGCCCCCAGGAATGCCAGATAACAAGGGGAGAAGTGTCAAACCTCTGAGGCTGGGGAGAGAAATAAAATCAGGGGCACTGACTCCTGGCATTCCCAGTAGGAATCCTGGGAAGGGGAAGCAGCTGGATGCTCCTCCTCCCATCCCTGTTGGAGTGAAGGGGGGGGGATTTAACCCCCAGGTCCCTCTTTCCTTCCATCCTGCAAGCTGACACATCCCAGGCATCCTAGAAAGAGGCTCCCACACGTGCTGGGGGTGCTGAGAGTCAGTTTGTTTGGGTGCTGGGCTGAACTGGGGTGAGAGTGTGACTGTGGGGGGCAGCATCCTGCCTGGCTGCCCCCCCCCCCACCCCCTCCCAGCCTGGGCTGCAGTCAGCTGGCCAGCTCCAGCCCTTGGAGGGACAACTCCTTGCCTGGCCATGGAAAACCATTAAGGCTTTTGAGCAGGGCTCAGGCCAGCTGGATGCAGTCTGCAGCCTTCCAGGAGTCCTCTGTGCCAAAAAGTGGCTTTTTCCTTCAAGCTCAACACTCCCCCTGGGGCTCTCCAGGGAAATTGGGCACCCTGAGGGGCTGGCAGCCTCATGAGACCCCAGCAGGGATGTCCTTCCTGGGATGTCCCTCCTATCCCCCCACCCTGGGGCTCTCCAGAGGAATTGGGCACCCTGAGGGGCTGGCAGCCCTGTGAGACCCCAGAAGGGATGACCTTCCTGGGATGACCTTCCTGGGATGCTCCTCCCATCCCCCCACCCTGGGGCTCTCCAGGGAAATTGGGCACCCTGAGGGGCTGGCAGCCCCATGAGACCCCAGCAGGGATGTCCTTCCTGGGATGTCCTTCCTGGCATGTCCCTCCTGAGATGTCCCTCTATCCCCCCACCCTGGGGCTCTCCAGGGAAATTGGGCACCCCAAGGGGCTGGCAGCCTCATGAGACCCCCAGCAGGGATGTCCTTCCTGGGATGTCCCTCATAGGATGTCCCTTCAATCCCCCCACCCTGGGGCTCTCCAGGGAAATTGGGCACCCTGAGGGGCTGGCAGCCCCATGAGATCCCAGCAGAGATGTCCTTCCTGGGATGTCCTTCCTGGGATGTGCCTCCCATTCCCCCACCCTGGGGCTCTCCAGAGGAATTTGGCACCCCGAGGGGCTGGCAGCCCCATGAGATCCCAGCAGGGATGTCCCTCCTGGGATGTGCCTCCTATCCCCCCCACCCTGGGGCTCTCCAGAGGAATTTGGCACCCTGAGGGGCTGGCAGCCCTGTGAAAACCCCAGCAGAGATGTCCTCCCTGGGATGCTCCTCCCATCCCTCCACCCTGGGGTTCTCCAGGGAAATTGGGCACCCTGAGGGGGCTGGCAGCCCCATGAGACCCCAGCAGGGATGACCTTCCTGGGATGTCCTTCCTCGAATGTCCCTCCTGGGATGTCCCTCCTATCCCCCCCACCCTGGGGCTCTCCAGAGGATTTGGCACCCTGAGGGGCTGGCAGCCCCCGTGAGACCCCAGCAGGGATGTTCTTCCCTCCACCCTGGGGCTCTCCAGGGAAATTGGGCACCCTAAGGGGCTGGCAGCCCCATGAGACCCCAGCAGGGATGTTCCTCCTGGGATGTTCCTCCCATCCCTCCACCCTAGGGTTCTCCAGGGACATTGGGCACCCTGAGGGGCTGGCAGCCTCATGAGACCCCAGCAGGGATGTCCTTCCTGGGATGTCCCTCCTATCCCTCCACACTGGGGCTCTCCAGAGGAATTGGGCACCCCAAGGGGCTGGCAGCCTCATGAGACCCCAGCAGGGATGTCCTTCCTGGGATGTCCTTCCTGGGATGCTCCTCCCATCCCTCCACCCTGGGGTTCTCCAGGGAAATTGGGCACCCTGAGGCTCTGGCAGCCCCATGAGACCCCAGCAGGGATGTCCCTCCTGGGACGTCCCTCCCATGGGTACTGGTGGCAATTGGTAGCACCTAGAAGGTGCTCATGGGCAGGAAAGGAGGGGGGGAACAGCCTTGCTGCCCCAATGGGATGTTTGGGGAGCATGGAAAACCCAACCCCAGTGGGTCTGGAAGTTTCCAGTGGGATGGAAGAGTCACAGTTAGAAAACTACTGTGGAAAATGGGAAAGGTTGTGGAAGGGGGGGAGAGGGGGGGAGGAATTTGTGAGCTGCTGTGGCTGTCCTGAGATGTCTCATTAAGATATTTATCTTCTTAGATATTAAATTACCCTTTATATATATATATATTTAAAGGGTGTGTATATATATATATATAAAAGGGTAAATATATCTATTTAAAGGGTAATTTAACTTGGGTTTTCAAGGGAGGAGCTTCTAACCCCACATGTTCCCCACACAAGGGTCCAGCCAGCTCTGCCCTGTGCCCCAGGGACAGGGGCCCATGCAGGAGGGACCAGCTGCCAGGCTCCCTGCCCAGTTTTTAAGATGTTAAAGAAAAAAAGCTTTTCACCACCTCCTGAGCCAAACTGGCACCAGTCAGTTAAATAAGGAGCAGCTGGGGAGAGCTGGAGTTGTGCTCTGGCATTTGGAGCAGAGTCCATGTGGCAGGGAGAGGTTTTGGGAGCAGCTGGGAGGCTTGATGGGGGGGAAGGATGGGGATGGGGCTGAGGAGATGGATGGGGGCAAGGATGGGGATGGGGATGGGGCTGAGATGTATGGGGGCAAGGATGGGGATGGGGAAGGGATGGGGATGGGGATGGGGATGGGGATGGGGATGGGGCTGAGATGTATGGGGGGCAAGGATGGGGATGGGGAAGGGATGGGGATGGGGATGGGGCTGAGATGTATGGGGGCAAGGATGGGGATGGGGAAGGGATGGGGATGGGGATGGGGATGGGGATGGGGATGGGGCTGAGATGTATGGGGGCAAGGATGGGGATGGGGAAGGGATGGGGGATGGGGATGGGGATGGGGCTGAGATGTATGGGGGCAAGGATGGGGATGGGGAAGGGGTGGGGATGGGGATGGGGCTGGGGCTGAGATGTATGGGGGCAAGGATGGGGATGGGGAAGGGGTGGGGATGGGGCTGGGGCTGGGGCTGAGATGTATGGGGGCAAGGATAGGGATGGGGAAGGGATGGGGATGGGGATGGGGCTGGGGATGGGGCTGGGGATGGGGCTGAGATGTATGGGGGCAAGGATGGGGATGGGGCTGGGGATGGGGCTGAGATGTATGGGGGCAAGGATGGGGATGGGGAAGGGATGGGGAGATGGATGGGAGATGGATGGGGGCAAGAATGGAGATGGGGCTGGGATATGGATGGGGGCAAGGATGGGGATGAGGATGGAGATATGGATGGGGATGGGGATGGAGATATGGATGGGGACAAGGATGAGGATGGGGAAGGGATGGGGATGGGGATGGGGATGGGGCTGAGATGTATGGGGGCAAGGATGGAGATGGGGCTGGAATATGGATGGGGGCAAGGATGGGGCTGGGGCTGGGATATGGATGGGCCTGAGGAGATGTATGGGGGCAAGGATGGGGATGGGGATGGAGATATGGATGGGGGCAAGGATGGGGATGGGGATGGGGTTGGGGATGGGGCTGGGAAATGGATGGGGCTGGGATATGGATGGGGCTGAAGAGATGTAGATGAAGGGACGGAGATATGGATGGGAGCAAGGATGGGGATGGGGATGGAGATATGGATGGGGATGGAGATATGGATGGGAGCAAGGATGGGGATGGGGATGGAGATATGGATGGGGATGGGGATATGGATGGGAGCAAGGATGGGGATGGGGCTGGGAAATGGATGGGGATGGGGATATGGATGGGGGGAAGGATGGGGATGGTGATGGGACTGGGAAATGGACGGGGCTGGGATATGGATGGGGCTGAAGAGATGGATGGGGGCAAGGATGGGGATGGGGATGGAGATATGGATAGGGGCAAGGATGGGGATGAGGATGGGGTTAGGGCTGGGAAATGGATGGGAATGGGGATATGGATGGGGGGAAGGATGGGGATGGGGATATAGATGGGGCAAGGATGGGGATGGGGCTGGGAAATGGATGGGACTGGGATATAGATGGGGCTGAAGAGATGTATGGGAGCAAGGATGGGGATGGGGATGGAGATATGGATGGGGATGGGGCTGGGAAATGGATGGGGATGGGGATATGGATGGGGGGAAGGATGGGGATGGGGATGGGACTGGGAAATGGATGGGGCTGGGATATGGATGGGGCTGAAGAGATGTATGGGGGCAAGGATGGGGATGGAGATATGGATGGGGATGGGGATGGAGATATGGATAGGGGCAAGGATGGGGATGAGGATGGGGTTGGGGCTGGGAAATGGATGGGAATGGGGATATGGATGGGGGGAAGGATGGGGATGGGACTGGGAAATGGATGGGACTGGGACATAGATGGGCCTGAGGAGATGTAT